>JALIZH010018274.1:0-367682 GCA_030522465.1 Rhipicephalus appendiculatus | reverse complement strand
ATGACAACTCTTTAGGAAACCCACGGATAGGTAATCATACCTGCATTTCGAGAGCTCCCATCCATAGCACTGTCACACATGACCAGTCATAGTGCTATTCTTACCACCACAAAAAAAAAATTGATATCTGCTCACAGTTCAGTTAAAGCCGATGCTAAATAAAACATCGGCTTGGTGAAACCATTTTAAAGAAAAAATCACTGTACCCCGCTAAATGTCTCGTGGGCGAATCCACCGAATGTAATGAACTGGAGAGGTGTGGCGCGGTCTTGCCTAGCGAGATAGTTGCTTACTGCAGTAGCTACGCCCAAAGGAGCACCAGTTCGGTTACTTTTGTGTACCCCCTCGTATACAAGTGTAACAAGAGTAATTTGTTTAGCGAGAACAAAAAATTAGGCAGATCCCATGTACCATGGGAATCGATGTTATGCTAAGCATCCGGACGTGAGGTGACTGGGTTGTAATTTTTTTTATTGAGCGAAACTTTATGACATGACGCTAAAGATATGTACAAATGTCGCACGCACAGACATTTTGAACAGTCGCATATGTTTCATATAACCAGTTGTCTCCAGTTGTGTAATGATGCTAACAGAAACATGGATATTGCCAACACCAGAAACTGTAAGCTGGTATATAGAGCTTGCGCTTGCAACGATGGTAGCCCTGAATAGTGGTGCGTAAACGAACTACAGTGGATAGCACTGAAGTATACAACTGACGTTAACCTGACATGACTCCTTCGTCATAGGATAGAAGTACGTATGTAATGTTTGTAAAATTAGATAGCCAGCACTGCAACCACGATACACGTTTCACCAACATTACGCCTGCATAGGGTGTTCTTCCAAAGCTGTTTCGAGACCTGTCGTGGCTCTGTGGTAGAATGCTTGATTGCCACGCAGAATGCTTGGGTTCGATTCCTGCTGGGACTCTGATTTCTATTATTTGTATTTCTGGCGTCAACGCCACCGGTGTCTGTTTTTTCTTAATGCTGTCATCTTTAAATTACCAGTGTCAACGCCACCTATGACAATTTCTCTTAACGCTATCGCATTTAGATTACCAATGCCTGTTCTCGCCGTTCCTTGGTAGATATAAATTGTCAAAGTCCTGTGGCGCATACCCGCATTCCGCGGCCCGTGGTATACGGGTATGAGCCACAGGTGTCTGGAGAAATGAGTTTGACGACGTACGCGACGGGATTTTCACGTTATTCATGTCATGACCAGCCAGATATACTCGTCAATACTTCTTACCCTCCCTCACAAATTTTGGTATACCCCAAGTTAAGGAGGCCGTCACGAGAGCACCCAGACGTAGGCGGCTAGATAGATAGATAGATACGTAGATAGAAACGCAAAAGTGCTTGCAGTACGCAAAGAAATGCTTCGCATTTAAAAAAAATTCAAACATGACCACCACAAAGCTACGCGAAGTTCGCTTTTGCCTCACCAACACTCCATAGCAGATCAGCGCTGTATTCTAGGAGGTGCTTAACATGATTTTAGCGCTAGAAAAGACGAACACATGTGAGAGACAGGACATGCGCATGGTGATTACATGCGCCTGTCCTCTCTCCCACATGGTGATTACATGTATGATGGTGATTACATAACATAAAATCATCATGTTATGTAATCACCAACTCGCCCAACAACAAGTTCTAGCAGGTGCTTTTTAGTAGCCAATAATGCACGTCCTAAAATTTACCCTTTTTTAAGTATTGTCATCGTACTCAGCGTCAATAATGGCGCAACTGCTCAAACAGCGTAAATGTGTAGATGCACGTTGTGCGACACTGAAATAAGTGCGGTATTAGCTGCTCCTCGCTGACTGCATCGCTTGACATTGATACCTACAATGCGCGAGATCTGCAGGAAGTTGCATTTGCATTTCCTACAGCTATTCACAGATGGGCGAAAGTATAACCGTGAAAAACATACTAAGTTGGAGGGAGATTATATGGAAATCAAGTAAGTATATTTGTTTATTTATTGATATATAGGTAGTGGTTCGATAACCTCAAGTACTGCTGCTGATATTCAGAATGTATTAGAGCGCAACATTGAACAACAAGCTCTGATATCCTTCTTTGAGCCATACAAATGATAGCTGTTTTTAGCATGAAACGCTTTTATGTCTCGTTTTCAGCGGCCTTCAAGTGACTATGACCCAAATGCCACCATCGTTATCCAGGCACTTCAAGCGTGACGTCTAGTCACTGAAACGAGGAGATCCTGGCACCACACGGGTCGAGAGACAACCAAACGATCATCCTTGCATTTAGCCAAAAGATTAAAACAGCGCCGTCTCTTGCTTCAACCCTTTCTGCAGGACCTCATTACTTAAGGCGGTTAGTGCCCAAACAAGCACCAAAATTGTTGCTTCCGAGCGCCTAATCTTTCTTCACAACATCACTGAACTATATCGTGATTTCCAATAGCGGCGTTCCAAAAACAGGTAGGGCGCCATACGTTTGTTTCTTTCTACGCGTTCCTTTAAAATCCTGAAACAGCCGCAGCCGCGTAGGAAGATCAATGAGATTTCATCTACTTATTTACTAAAACGGCTTTAAATGGAAATTTCCGATAGAATGCATGGTGAGCGTTGCCATCGCAAGACGCATAAACATAAACCTCAGATAACGTACTGCTAGAAAAAAAAAGCGTATGCCAGCTCCACTATTGTGAAAGCTTAGAAAGTGCGGTGCACGGCATCCCACCGATTCCCGTTCGTAGAGTCCCCACTGCTCCGTTTACTTAAGCGTCAATGCCAGCTATGTTTGAGCAAAATATGTGTGGTTTCGCCAGCGCGAGTAAATGTTGTCAGGAAGAGTCGCAAACTCGGTGTGGGACTGTGCGGTACTTTTTGCTGAGCTTTACCGACGTCCTGCTTGTAGCGGCAACTGAGATACCTGTCGTCTGCAGCGAGTTCTGTGAGGTTGTTGCCCCGTCAGATGCAGTGATGCAGCGCCGCGAAACGTAGGGGGAGGCGCACTCGCTCGCTTTGCGAGGCGGTGGCGCCCTCTCTTGTGTGGTCCCCGGAGTCAGCCACAGTTTTACGATACGTTCTCAGCAGTTTTTAGTTATTATTACGATTAATTTTTTGGTTACTCCTGTTAACTATAATATCTTAGACGTTGTTTGTTCATTATTACTCGGTTTAGTGCCTTGCTAGCCTTGTTAGGGCCTGTATTGAGTGCTTTACTGCGAGCGTGATGACGCCCCATGGGATGTGTGGATGGACGAGAAGCCAGGCCTCTAATGTGGTCCGCCCTTTATAATACACGTTAATGACGCATGATGAGATGTAATAGCGCACAAACTTGTCAACGCTATTAAAGCTGAAAATTGAAAATACAGACTGGTGGGCTACTTGGAACCGCATAACTCATTTTAAAGCACTAAAGATTATGTTGCACAGAAAACCAGTACAAACTGCTTCGTTAGCTTTTACTACTCGATCTTGTGGGCCAGTTCATGCTTGGCCGGAATAATTCCGGAATTTGCATTAAAGGGGAGGATACCTAGGAAGTGATAATAAATAAATAAATAAATAAATAAATAAATAAATAAATAAATAAATAAATAAATAAACCAGAACATGTTCGGAAAGACACAAGTTGCTTTCTTTTATTTTACTGAAACGATGAAATGACAAGTTTTTTTTTATTCGATAATCACCTTTATGCAGTACATGACATCGTCTCTGAACAAAATTGGATGTTGTTTACAAGAAGGATGAAAGCCTGTATTGCGTTTGCTGCAGAGATGTTTTGGATAATAAAAAAAAAACTCTATTGTTACCAACGAGCTCTTTAACGCTATCGCGTTAAAACTCTATTGTTACCATCTCTACATCGCAAGTTGCACAAGAAAGGAAACGGCGTAATGAATAGAAAACAATGTTTACAATAAAATGTCCGGCAAATTTAGAGATCCTCTTTCACAGAATTTAAACCATGCGTTGGCGAAAGGACATGTCGTGACGGTGAAGGATGGGGCCACTAAGCCCTTACTTACAGTGAACGCTTCGTTCGGCGCAGTTGTCAAGAGTAGAACAAACAACTCTCACAGCGAAACAATAGCGACGAGCGCAGTCATGAAGATTTTACCGCCAGGTCGAATGCGTCGCGACATACAGTGCACTTGCTCTCTTCGATAACGGAATGCGAAGCGTGTTTTCTTTCTCCTTTTTTTTTACAAGGCATTTAACTTTTTTTTTCATTGCATTGCACCAAAAAAAAAAAAGCCACCGGCTATTAAGATACTATTTCATGCGAATTCTGAATGCAGAGAAAGAGGGGGAGAGATAACAATACGAGACAAAGGCAGGAAGGCCATCGGCAATACTAGCATCCGGTTCGCTACCCTACAGTAAGGGGAGGTGAAAATAAGAAAAAAAAAGAAAAGAAAAAGGTGAGAAAGGCAGAGGAGCGATAAAAAAAACAAGCAAAAGAGCGCTGTAGAGCGGAAGTACTATAGCCTATTTAATAGGCAACTGCCACGGAAAAATTCCAGTAACAGCTATACTAGAGGTGTACGTTTAGAAAGGAGTATACAAGAGGTGGAGAAAGATATGAAGCGACTTTGTTCCTTGAATGATTACGATTTATTTATTTTTATTCTGCAAAAAAGTCACAGTTTTACCACTAGGGTGAAGCAATGAATGCGATAGCAAGAAATTAGTTTGTCACGCGAAGAACGACAAGCAGCTCGATACTTGCAACGCGCCGCCGCAGTCAAAGAAGGACGCTCGAAAAGGACGCATAAGTATACACAGGACAAGCGTGAACTAACAACTGTCGCAGTTGTTACGTGTTTGTATTTGAGCAACGTGCTGCGAGTGTCCACAATGCAGAAACCGACGCTGTTGTTGTTGTTGCCTCTGACATGGCTCATACCCACTCAGGGGGACTGGCCAAGGATTGATTATATGATTATATGACTTTTCGACTGATACATCTTTTTCTTTTAAACTGCGGCACGTGGAATGACCCCTCTGAGTCTCCTGCCACGCGGTGGCGTCTGACGCCAGGTGTGCCTAAAAGTGTGCCCTCCGTTTTTTTTTCGTTCTACATCATGAGTGGTACAGAAGGGAGCCACTTTTTCGTGCGCATCTCAAGGGCAGTTTTCAATTTGAAAGAAACTGTAAAAGCGTTGCGTGATAAAGAACACGCTCAAGCTGTTCCGAGATCTGCGTACCGCGAGCGGCAAATGGTGCATATGAATAGCTCGCCGTTATTTTGCTGGCACGAGCATGGCGTGTGGCTGTGTTAGCTAGCGCAGTAGGCGGCGGAGCGAGGGGTCGCTGGTTCGAATCCCCGGTGAGATGGTTTGGAATTTTTTTTCCACTGATTTAATTTTTTATGCCTTTTTTATATATACACATATATATATACATATCCGGGACATGACGGCGTCGACAGACCGCGACGGCGAAACTCAGCCGAGAGTATCCATATAATTGCTATCGCAATAAAAGCTGCGGGCTGTTGATGAGCAAAAGGTGCTGCTGCGATCAACATCCGCCTATGGGGAGGGCGCTTATGGCAGTGAAGGAACTATCCGCAAGCGGCAAAAGAAAATAATTTGTGCTAAGCTGGTGTACGTAGCGAGAAATCTGAAGCAGAGGGGGTCGGAACAGTAACAGCTGTCGTATTGGCGTTCAGCCTTAATGATGTGTTCTGTTAGGTTGTTCCTGAGATTATGTAGCAGTGTAATTATGGGAATGGGATGGCGGCTGTACAGTTGTAATAAATACCGCAGGACTGTCACTACGCATTGTCCTCGGCAAAAAAGGTTTTCCAGCAGAAAAATCGTGTAGGAACGTTTTAATTTTCACGTTGTTGCTTTGGTCTGAGGTTATATAACGTGCTTCGTTACGGTTGCTTGCCTCACGTAGAGGATAGATTCATTTTCGTGCTTACAGCTGGTTAATTGTTAGAGCGGGGCATAGGTATACGTTGAAAACAGAATAATCAAGTATAACTCGCCGTTAATTTTCGCCGATCAACGCAATGGCAAATGCTATTTAGGGGTCACCACGACGACGTGTTCGTTTGGCATACGTGAATACGCAGGCTCCTTCACGCAAATCGCGAACGCTCAATGGTCCAAAGCAACTTCCATGCCGTACAAAAGCCCGATTTTGGCACATGTGCTGGTCCTCCCTTAGGAAACTATGCGCAGTGACTGTCTCATGAACCTAATTTATCGCAGTATGCACTGGCAGGAGAAGTCCTTTCGATGTGACCCGTTTAGTAGAATATTGAAAATAAGTATGCTTATGTATATTTTATAGACATTGGAAAACCCTGGTGCTAGAGAATGAGTAACGCAGCTTTTCAGATATGGAAAATATGTTATCAAAACGTACCTTGTGTACCTCTGCAATGTGGTGACTTACCCAATGTTCAGAATATATTATAATATGTACCTAACAGCTACTATTTAAAAACTAGTGTCTTCATTCTCTTTGCGCGCATAATTTTTTCTCAATAGTCCATTCGGCTTAACATGCACTGTCTGTCAGGCATCACTCTGATTTTCTACTCCGCAACAATGCATATCTTGAGCTATTTCAAGTCCCTCCAAAGTCTTGAGTCTACATAAAAACAACTAAAACACTTGCTTCCAGTCTGAGTGTCCGTCTTTTTAGACAATGCCTCACGATACAACAATGGGGCTGAGTCAATTTTCAGGAGCGCAGTTTTTTTAAATTTTCAGCTGTCAACAAACAGACGCGCGGGGCGGCATTCATACTCCTAACAACGGCCCATTCTGCCCCGCAGTCTCAGAGTGACTTTGTAAAAAAATCATCGTCCCAGCTGTTTGACAAGGATTCCATACCTCTCCACATCACATATTACTTTCAACAGCAGCCTCACACGGGATGTCTACTGTGGTATCAGAAATGTTCAATGTTTCTTTTTTATTAAAAAAAGCCGGCAGATCCCACGCACTGTGGGAATCCATGTAATGCGAAGCAGCCAGGAATGAGCAAATCATGCTTTACATAATTTGCACGTCATGTTTTACATGTTAGGACCTGTCATTTATGTTCGTGATACAGTCATGTCACTCAATACCAAATTTGGTGTATCTCAAGCTAACGAAACGGCCGCGAGCACGCCATGAGCGTGGCATGCAAGTCATGACGCACATGACAAGTCATGATTTCCATATTACCACTTGTCATTTATGTTCGTCATACAGTCACGTGACTCAATACCAAGTTTGGTGTATATCAAGCTAACGAAACGGCCGCGAGCACGCCATGAGCGTGGCATGCAAGTCATGTCCCTCATGACATGTCATGATTTCCATATTGCTACTTGTCATTTATGTTCGTCATACAGTGACGTCACTCAATCCCAAATTTGGTGTATATCAAGCTAACGAAATGGCCGCGAGCGCGCCATGAGCGTGGCATGCAAGTCATGTCGCTCATGACACGTCATGATTTCCATACTGCCACTTGTCATTTATGTTCCTCATACAGTCATGTCACTCAATACCAAATTCGGTGTATCTCAAGCTAACGAAACGGCCGCGAGCACGCCATGAGCGTGGCATGCAAGTCATGTGCCTCATGACATGTCATGATTTCCATATTGCCAATTGTCATTTATGTTCGTCATACAGTGACGTCACTCAATCCCAAATTTGGTGAATATCAAGCTAACGAAATGGCCGCGAGCGCGCCATGAGCGTGGCATGCAAGTCATGCCGCTCATGACATGTCATGATTTCCATATTGCCACTTGTCATTTATGTTCCTCATACAGTTGTTAAGCATGCCGAAGGGTTCGTCCTGCCTCCCCGCCGTACAGACGCCGTCGAAGACGTTCATCTTCGCCGCCCAATTTCGCGGGTCGAGAGGAGGGCCGCCAACACAAAGCCGACGGGAGCGAAGGGGGTTTCGCCCGCACCATTCCCACGGTAGCCCTCGTTGGATCGGCTCCGATCTTTCCTTCTTCCTGTTCTACCTCTCTCTTTCTTTCGAACTTTCTAGTCATCTTCAATAAACCAGTCTTGAAACTGTCACCCATGAGTCGAGTCGCTCCTTTTCAAGGCTCCTGCGCGCGCGGCCCAGCCGCCCTGCTATAGTTACCGCGCAGCGAAGAATTCGCTTTCCAATTAGAGTCAGCCGACGAAGATTAGAGCGCAAGTAATCATCTACATTTTCTGGTGCCGAAACCCGGGATTACTTCGCCAGCTGACATCGAAAGCGCCATGGAACGACTGCAGAAAAAGCAAGCCACCCCTTCGACGAGCCATCGACGCCATCTTCGCAGAGAGCAGCGTCTTGCTGCAAGCGCCAGCCACAGCAATCGGTGAGCTCGAAGAGCATTTTGAAAATCTTATAGAGCACGCAAATGAGCTAAAGACAGTCAACGACGCCATCGAGAAGAAAACTGAGCTGCAGGAACTCGATGCCGCGCTCGCCGAATGCATTGACTACAACATGAAAATCACTACCATGAAGACCAAAATCAAGCGAGCTCTAAAGAACGAAGCCTTAAGTGAAACAAGGTCAAGCACCTCATCAGGAACCAACGATTCGGAACAAGCAGTACATTCTGGTTCTGTTCAGAGCACAGTGGCGCCTTCGTCTCTCCAGTTACCGTCATTGACAACCAGACTTCCGAAGCTGGAGATTGCGAAGTTCAACGGGGATCTGCGCTCATGGACCAGATTCTGGAACCAGTTCGAGTGTACGATTCACAAAAATCCAGCGCTCCATACCATCGACAAGTTCCAGTATCTGACCAGCTATCTCACCGGAAAGGCTGCGGCTGCTATCGACGGACTTCCCATCAGTGAACAAAACTACGAAATTGCTGTGAAAACATTGGTCGAAAGATTTGGCAAGGGCGAGGTCATCATTGAGGAGCACATGTCGCGTTTGCTTGCGGTCCGCCCGGTGCACAACCTTCAAGATACCGAGAGGCTAAGGACACTCTACGATGAACTTCAGACGGGCGTCCGCAGTCTCGAGGCATTGGGTGTGGCTTCGAGCACATACGGCGTGCTTTTATTGACCGTGCTCGGAAAAAGCTTCCTCGACTACGACAGCCTCTCCACAGTTCTAACGCAAGCAGAGGCTGCGGTTAATTCTCGTCCCTTGACCTTCGTCTCTTCGGACGCGGGGGAGCTTATGCCTTTGTCACCTGCCCACTTCCTGGTCGGCCGCAAGCTAACCAGTTTGCCTCCTCTCCGAGAAACGACGGAAGTGAAGTCGACCGCAGATAGCCAGATCCGAAGATGGAAGCAGCGCAGCACCGTTGTCGACCCATTCTGGCGACGTTGGAGGCTCGAATATCTCCTGCAACTGCGTTCTGCGCATGTAATAAAGCCAGGAAAAGGAAGAAGTATTAATGAAGGAGATATAGTTCTCCTTGGAGATGACAGAGCTCATCGCCAGATGTGGAAACTGTGCCGCGTTCTGCTTTCGCGCTGTTTCCCTCCAATATGGCGTTCTGGAAACTTTCCCAGGAAGAGACGGCCGAAAACGCGCCTTCCAAACAAAAGAGAGCTTCGACGACCAGTACAAGCCTTGTACCCGCTTGAGCTCAACGACTAATCAGCCACCATGGGACGAAGACGACCAGGAATGAGCGTGTGCTCATTGCGGGGGAGGATGTTAAGAATGCCGAAGGGTTCGTCCTGCCTCCCCGCCGTACAGACGCCGTCGAAGACGTTCATCTTCGCCGCCCAATTTCGCGGGTCGAGAGGAGGGCCACCAACACAAAGCCGACGGGAGCGAAGGGGGTTTCGCCCGCACCATTCCCACGGTAGCCCTCGTTGGATCGGCTCCGATCTTTCCTTCTTCCTGTTCTACCTCTCTCTTTCTTTCGAACTTTCTAGTCATCTTCAATAAACCAGTCTTGAAACTGTCACCCACGAGTCGAGTCGCTCCTTTTCAAGGCTCCTGCGCGCGCGGCCCAGCCGCCCTGCTATAGTTACCGCGCAGCGAAGAATTCGCTTTCCAATTAGAGTCAGCCGACGAAGATTAGAGCGCAAGTAATCATCTACAACAGTCATGTCACTCAATACCAAATTTGGTGTATCTCAAGCTAACGAAACGGCCGCGAGCACGCCATGAGCGTGGCATGCAAGTCATGTCCCTCATGACAAGTCATGATTTCCATATTACCACTTGTCATTTATGTTCGTCATACAGTCATGTCACTCAATACCAAATTTGGTGTATCTCAAGCTAACGAAACGGCCGCGAACGCCCCATGAGCGTGGCATGTAAATCATACTTTTCATGACAATTTAGTCATGATTTTCATGATATGACCAGCCATTTATGTTCGTCATACGGTCATGTTATGCCATACCAAATTTGGTATAAATCCCATTAACGATACGGCCAGGAGAGCACAAAGTCGTAGGCGGCTAGATAGATAGATAGATAGATAGATAGATAGATAGATAGATAGATAGATAGATAGATAGATAGATAGATAGATAGATAGATAGATAGATAGATAGATAGATAGATAGATAGATAGATAGATAGATAGATAGATAGATAGATAGATAGATAGATAGATAGATAGATAGATAGATAGTCAGATACGCTCAAACTCGCCGAAGTTCGCTAAGAAATGCTTCGCATTTAAAAAACATCATGGAAAATGAGGAACCGGCAGCGGTTCGTTATGACCGCCAGACTAAACCTACACTAGTCAAATCCGACAAAACTAGCCAGAACTAAGATCACGTTCTCTCATGCATTCGTTGATAACCAATGCAATGGTATGCCAGCCAACCAATCTGTCGGGTTTCATTATTCGTGATTCAAGACATCCAATAATGGTGATCTCGTTGCCTACCAAAGACATGATTTCAATCTTCTGAGGGAGGTGGCTGCGTCGCCTCTGTGCTGGCTCACAGTAGTAGTCCGGGGTGGTCGCGGCTGCCAGGTCAAGCAGCACCCAAAGCTGTCCTGTTTCGAGCATCTCATCTACTTCACTCAGCGGCGTCCCTCTTGCGGCTATGTACGCAGTGCACACTTTCTTGGGACTGACTGTGCAAGGTCATGGCAGTTTCTCAGTCTGAAAAACAACAGGCTCTTGTTTGACTCATTACTAAAAATTTAAAGCTCTCAAGAACGTCACGGAATCGGCTAAGCTTTCTCTCATACCTCCCACCTATCTGTGAAATTTCATTACTGTCGTCATGTTTTATCAGACACTTGTTTAGAGAGGTATTGCGCTACAGATACGACATACCCAAAGTCCATCCATAGATAGTATCTGATATACACATTTGTTCGATACTGCCGAGCACTAGAGGTACTGACAGATGCGCACACGTTGCATTTGTACGCATCGTGGATCAATGTATATAGGCGCCGAATAAGTTCACGGACGATGTACCTGTCAATCATCATGGAGTCTCGCACTTTTACGCTTGGAAATTCTTACCTGTTTTATGTTCACTGCTCTGCTCTACGGAGAATGTGATACTTACATTAAGGTGAATGCGACGGTTCGTAGACATCTCACAAAAATTTACAAGCTGGCTCTTCAAGGTATACGATTTCCCAATAACTGCATGTCAATTCGATGCCACAAAATATGAACACATTACAATGGAGACGGAAATCAATTGCAAATTTCTGGTTATCGAATACAAAACTGCATTCCTGTACTTTTTAAAAGCTGTCATTCTTTCATAGGCTCAAAATACCCAGCGAAACTCAGTATACCCAGATCGCAGTAAGCGCCCCATTTCTTCAAGGTTGCGTATGTACGGCATAAAACATTCAGGCATTGCTCGGAGCACCGTTTTAAGCGAACAGAACCAGGCTGCAAACTGACTTCACTCATTTTGCAAAATTATGCGAAGGACATTTAACAAGGATTAATGTAATACTGCTTAGTGTCTTGAGCTACTACACAGCAGTTTACTTCGTTCCTGTACATGGTAAGCAGTGACAGTCACTGTGAATACAGATTGTTACCTGGTGTTTCGATTTCGCACCTTAACGCCAAAGCAGGATGTCACGCATATCTGGTGCCCTGCCACATTATTCCACAGTGAATACGTCGTAATATAATGCAACAGGTGGCCAGAAAATAATTTCATCTTCGCTTGGACATGACTGGATGCTGCCAGGAACAGCCGCCCTTGTCTTAAGCCTGATAGCTTGCGCGCAGGCCGGTCGATTGCTGAACTATATACCAAAACCCCAATGCGTATGCGAGCTTGCGCTGCTTCATCACCATTGTACTGAACGACGCTGCAAAGAAAATGCAGGGCTGCGCAAACACAAATGGCTATTGGTCTAGATTTGAGAATACTGCGATCTCAGTGTATATTGCATTTCTTATATTCCGCAGTTGACACGAAGTAAACACTTGTCAGCGCAGTGTATCATCATCAGTGTATTCTATCATTTGAATTGTGCAACTCTGTAGTGAAAGAAAATGAATTTTGAGAGCTAGTTTCCTTGTTGCACACAATCTCAATGAAAACCAGCAGATAATAAACCCAAGAAAGGTACAGGAGATGTTAATTGTAGTGCTTGAAGTGTATTGTAGTACTGTTGATATGGATATGAATAAGGTAAAGTGGTCGGAGAGACAACTTTCCGCCGGCAGGGACTGAACTTGGAACCTTAAGTTCTGACGGTTGTCCGTCGCGGTGGAGCAGTGGTTAAGGTGCTCGGCTGCTGACCCGAAGGTCGCGGGTTCGATTCCGGCCGCGGCAGTCGCATTTCGATGGACGCGAAATGGTAGAGGCCCGTGTGCTGTGCGATGTCAGCGCACGTTAAAGAAAACCAGATGGTCGAAATTCCCGGAGACCTCCACTACGGTGTCTCTCATAATCATATCGTGGTTTTGGGACGTAAAACCCGAGATATTATTATTATTAAAATCTGACGGTTGTAGGCTTGGTCCCTGCCGTCGGCAAGTTGCCTTTTGGTCCACTTTTCTTTCTTTACAGTCATATCAGAATTGCTGCAACACTCTTAACACAGTAAAATTAACGTCCCCTATCCCTTCCTTGGGTCCATCACCAGCTTAGTTTCATTAAAGTTCTGTAGCGACAATAGGACAAACGTCACTGTTGCGGTCGGTAGAGGCGGCTCGATGGAAACAAACTTTGTGAAGAACCGTCGGACGCAAGGCACACCTGTGCATTATGGTCTCAATTTCACTGCGGCCCCCCTGACATGTATTATCATAAAGAAGCTACGATTGAACCAAATTCAAAATATGCATGGAGTATACTTGTACTTTCAGAAATCTCCTTCTATAGAGAAATGCACGACAGAACAATGGACGCTGAGTCAGCAAGCCACCCATTGTTGCTCTCTCCTGCCTTCCGTTCACGACGTAGTTCATATCACATATTTTGCGTGATATCAGTATGGGAACAAAATCTCCTTATTTCAACACTTGGCAACATTGATTCCCGGGCCTTCGGATCGCCGAAGTCTTTCCCCAGCCGCGCATTTTGTAATTTATCTACAAATTATATTTTATTGTCCAAACAAGCAATCCACTGTGGTTTCCACCCCATCTAAAAAAGAAAAAGATACGGTGAGATGGGAGCAACTGCGTGTTAATTTTTCGGTAGCACAACCCCTATGACAATCTCACACAGCAAGTCGAAAGAAATGCCTGTATTTTAAACTATACATTAACATCACATTCATCCATTGTTTTTCGCGCCGTTTCACATTGACGCTTCCTTTCCGTTCACAACATAGTTTATTCCATCTTTTTCGGGGTATTAGTACAACAACAAAATTTCCTCGTCTCGACATTTGGTAGCATTGATTTACTGTGGCCTCAACATTGTGTCAGTCTTTTTTCGGGAAATTCAAGCCGGAGTTCATTTTAATATTATCTTTTATGATCTCAGGAAGCAAGTAACTGTAATTTCCATCACAGCCATGCACGAAAGCACGGCAAGGCGTGGGGAACATTTCACAGGAAAATCGCAATCACAATACTACAGAAAAACTTGACAGTGGGCTAGTTGGTTAGACATAATCAACGTTTCTTGGGCAGAATTTACAAAAAAGAACTGAAGACAGCGATGAAGGACGTACGAAACACATCAGCGCAAACTAACAACTGTTTAATACGTAGATGAACATGAAATATATACCGTGACAACACGCGTGCGCAGAGCTGCCCAAGCTACCCACGCCCCCCAGTCCTCGTTTATCAGCTCAATTTCCGTTTGGCTGAGCGATATCGGGGGGCGCGTTTACACATGCACTCTCTCCTGCCATTTTTATAGTCAAGGCTCAGACGACCTCTCTTTTCGTCTGCTTGTTGGACCTGTGCACAATATCAGTTTCTTCAAACACAGGACTACACGGGCACCTGCTGCAGTGTGTCGCCAGATGCCCTGGAGCTTGTAGGAGGCTGCAGTTGTACCGGTGCTCCCGCAGCCTTTCCTTGACGCACCTTCCCATCCGTGACGCACCTTCCCACTCAAAGGAAATAGCGTAGGCCATGGTTGCGCGGTGCCTCTACTCGAAATGATGAGACATTTTACAGGCACTTGCATCTGCATCCTTCGTTTCAAACAGCACTGCCGTAGTTTAGTGCAGAGAGTCCTAAAACCGGAAAATACCAGTGACGAATGCGAGTAAGACTTCAGCCAGAAGTTTCTATCAAAACTAGTTACACGACATGAATGTGCAGTGAGGTGTAAAGCAAAGGTTTAAACTGACTATCGCATCAAGTCGATTTGGCACGTTGTTTAAATGAAATGCACAAGACGAGGCAAGTGCACCACATGACGCGCAATCCGGCGCAATCGGCTGCTTAGGCTACAATCTCGAACCTTTTTTACATGGTAGAGCCATCCAGTAAGCTCACAAGCAAATGTTCCTCTCTTCGCATAGTAAATTTCAAAAACAACCATGACATCTTTCCTAAAACTATTCAAAATAGACATTAAACAATGTCCACTCGTTTGTAATGCCTGCAATGCTTGTCTGTAATTGATATTGCTAGTATAGTGGTCGCTGTATAGCGCTAATTTTAGCGTTTCTATAAATTATACTAATGACAACAATTACAAGGTACCGGCAAGTCGGTGCTCTTGCGGCTTCCGGCTTACGGCCCAGCTTTTCCTCTAGAGTCTGTTACGTTAACTCCGTGCGAGTAGCCATCAGCGGAATAATCATGTAGTGCGTAGTGCAGTCATGGTTGAGAGCGAGCGAAAGTGTTGCATCGCTAGGTGCGGATCGGTGGTGGTGGTAATTGGCGTCACACCAGCTCCGCCTGCTTGCCATGGCGACAGGCGAGTAGGTTTTTGGATTCAGAGATATTAGGCCAGGGTCAAAGAGCTATGGTGCTAAAAGCAGTGAACATTACAGAAACAGAAATAGAGACGGAGAGGGAATGAAATAAATATAGAGAACGAAATAGAGCCAAAAAGAGATATAAATAAAGGGGGGACGGAGATAAAAGCAAGCATAGCTCTGTCACGTAGAGTACAGTATATCAAGGGATGGGAAAGCGAAGTCAGAGTGAGGTGGATGGAAAGGAGGAGGAAAAGGCTGAAGCATAGTATAGTCGCATATAGTCTAGTATAAGAAGGGGTGCTGAAGATATGTGAGAGATATGATGATGATGAGAGGAAAAGGAGGAGGGGCCCCCAAAGCTTTGCACTTTTCTGATTCTTCGCACCACTAGTGCTTAGCTGACTGTTTTTTTTTTGTGTATGTTTTCAAAAACAGTGGTTGTCCTTTCGAATCCTTTCCTCGTTCTGTGTCTGGTCTCCGCGCGCTTGTTCACACCTCAAAAATAAAATGTGCCCGGTTTGTTCAACTTTCAACTTTATTGAGGTCGCTGGATGAACGTGAAGACCAGATACGTTTGCCCTACACCGAGACAGAAGACATGAAAACTGTTTTTCACTGGTTTTCGTCACCCACAAGCACGGTCCTGTTCAGGGCACATTCGTCCCAGTTGTGGGTACACCTCTCATGCTTGATATGCAGACAAACTTTTAGCTTTTAGCTGCACATCTTGGAGATTTTTTTTGGAGGTTATCTGTACCACGAGAGCCCAGTGTACATTTGTCATGTCCTAGCGCAAGCATACTGCAGGTGTGCACGTAGTTTGCCGAAGTTTGAACAACCTAATTAATTCCTCAAAACATCATCTCACGATACTCAATACTGTATCCTTTATGTACGTGCTAACACCTCAGATAATTACACCACGGTGAGTAAAAGCCGGCGAAGGCCAGATATATGTTCCTTCATATCCGAATGTGTCTTCCTGTATTCTTGGCTGATATGTAAATAAGTGCAAGTTCTCGTCGTTTGTAATATGATCAGTAATAATGCCTCAAGCATTATTACTGATCGCACAGCTGTCGGATTTATAGCCAACTAGACATCGCTTCATCAAAACATAATTCTGATTGGGAGCTATATGCATCTTTTAAACCACAGCGTCTCCTAAGTATTGGTATAGTTAGGACTAGTGTTTGACTGTTCGTTAGCTGAGGTAAAACTGACTATAATACACGCTTGCTAAAAATGCAAAAAAAAAGAAAATGCGTTAACGTTGTCTCTCTCTTTCTTCTTAGTTCATGCACTCTTTCCCTAAGCTCTAAACAATTCTCATCAATCCGTGCCTAACAATCATTGCTAAGATTTTTACAATTTCCCGTTCCAAAGTTAACCGTTTTGAGAATATTATTCACATAATGAAAATCTCGCAGTTTATAGTCATTTTCCGCCTTTCTTCAATGTCGTCTTTCTGTGCTGTCTTAAACGCTACATTTCCATAGCTCTTTTTTTCTCTTTACCCTTACTCTACTTAAATACGCTAACAAATTTCAAAACAGCATTGTAACCACTGAACACTACCTTTGTTTTCTCATAAATTGAAAAACCGCATTACTCATCCTTCTGAACAGCTGTCATGATTGTGCCGGCAAACTTGACAGCCCTTCGAAGTGCTCTATTTATGACTTTTATAAATCCTGCATGAGATTTTCAGTATTATTACGGCGCACTTTGCTCGTGGACATGAAACAGGTAGCAATAAGAGATTGCTCTTAGGAAAAGCATTCTACGTAGCATTGGGCAATATGAGAACTCCCTGGTTACAATTCTTCGCCTACTGCAATGTCGTGTATTTCGTACCTGTACATGGTGAGTATAAAAGTACTAACTACGTACACAAAACAGCCTCTATTTATTGTTTTAGTGCAATAGCAATTACCTGACCACTTCCGGCGTGTTCTACATACGAAGCATTATTTAGAGAACTTTTGCAATTTTCAGCGTATCTATCTATCTATCTATCTATCTATCTATCTATCTATCTATCTATCTATCTATCTATCTATCTATCTATCTATCTATCTATCTATCTATCTATCTATCTATCTATCTATCTTGCTGCCAAGACTTTGTGTTCTGGCATTAGCATGGCATAACATGAATGTATTAGAAACATACATGACAGGTAATATCACGAAAATCATGACATACTTCTCACGAACGGCATGATTTACATGCCATGGCCTTCGTGCTGTTGTGGCCGTTTCATTATCTTGATATATACTAAAATTGATGCGGCGCGACAAGAGTGCATTACGAACATAAGCGACGAGTCCTAACGTGAAAATTACGACATGTCTGTCATGTACAGCATCATTTACATGCCAAGGTCTCGGGGCCCTCGCAGCCGTTTCATTATATCGCTATATATAAAGATTGGTGTGGCGAGATATTTCTGTGCGAATAGCAGAAGTGACAGGTGGTAACATGAAAATCATGGCAATCATGTAATGTGTGCCATTACATACATGTCATGCTCATGGGGCGCTTGCGGCTGTTTCACTACCTTGACTTGTACCAAATTTTGTTTTCGGTGACGTCGCCGCACGACGAACATAAATGACAGTTGGCAACATGAAAATCACCACATGCATGTCATTAACGGCATGACTTACATCCCACGCTCATGGTGCGCGCGCGGCCATTTCGCTAGCTTGATATTCACCACAACTAGTACTGCGTGGCGTGACTTTATGATGAACATAAATTACAGGCGGAAACATGACAATCACTACATGGATTACAGGTACAGCATGATTTACATGCCACGATCATGGTGCGCTCGCGGCCGGTTCACTAGCTTGCTGACCACCAAAAGTAGAATTGCGCGACGTCACTGTAATACAGATTACAGGTGGTAACATGACATTCATGGCATACATTACATGCACACCATGATTTACATGCCACGCTCGTGGTGCATTTGCGGCCAGTTCGCTAGCTTGATATAAACCAAAATTGGTATTGCGTGACGTGGCTGTATGACGAACATAAATTACAGGTGGCAACATGACAGTCATGATATGCATTACATGTGCAGCATGCTTTACATGCCATGAACATGGTGCGCTCGCGGCTGGTTTCTTAGCTCGACATACACCTAAAATGATATTGCGTGACGTGAATGTAAGACGAGCATTGGTGGTAACATGAAAATCATGACATGCCTGATGCAATAAAGTTATTTTCCATTCCACTCATGTCATGTAAAGTATGACTTACGCGTACATTTCCCGCGCATATTGAACTCGTGGCTGTTTTGCTAGCTTCACATAGACAAAAACATTACCGCCCAGGCGCTCTGCAAAGATGGTTAACCAGTGAAGCTAAAACGTGCGGTCACAGGCGGTCGTAAACGTCGCAACCGAAGCCATAGTGCTGCTCGAAAAGCTCTTGCGGAAAGCGGGCGTTGGTCCCGGCGAACGCGTTCCCGCCATTGCCACGCTGACGCTACTCCAGTGGCGCAGAAAGGGGGTGGCACACCGGGCCCGTGCCCCCCCCCCACGGCCCCCCCCACCGAAATATTTTTTTTCTTGCAGTGGAATACAGAGCCCAAAGTGGCACTCGACCACATCTTCCTGCCCGGCCCTTCTTTAGATAAAGGGGTACCCCCCGCCGAATAAATGTATACGCATCCCCACGAAGTGAATCATGACGAGTGGGCGAAGCACTGCGGATCATTCTTACCGTAAATCACCCGTGACATTGCTGACTCCCGCATGTAAATGAGTCACAACGCGTGTGTACAGTATAGAATGTCTTTCTGCCATTGAGCCGCCGCTTACCGCGCCCTCAGCTCCGGAGTAGTACCTTGTCGTCGGCGTTGCCGCTTTGCCTTTCGCAGACGAGAGCCCTTTCACGATAATTTTTATCCATGGCAGAAAGTGAATGCGTGGTCTGTAACGCGTTTATTCTTCTTCGTCATCAGCGTCATCATCAGCGTCATGAAGTACAGTGGTTGGATGCGCTGTGCCGTGATGGCAGAAAGAGAATATGTGGTCTGGAACGCGCTTATTCTTCATCGTCATCAGCGTGATCATCATCGCCGGACAATGGACAACACACAACGGACAAGCCTAGACCCTAAGGTCCTCCGCCCCTAAAAATTTCTTCTGACACCCCTGCTCTGCTCTGCCCGCAGCGCCGACTACTCGGCTCGCCATTCTCGCATATGCGTTCAAATATATCGATTAAGCTCGGCGTTGTGGTTAATAGCATCCACCCGTCATTGGTGCTTGCGTTCCGCTTCGTGATTTAGCGCGGCTTGGAAGGGGGAAGGATCCCCGGTACGCAGTTGCTACTTGCGCTTAGTCACCCGGGCATGTTCTTGTGCCCGAAATGCAGCACTGGCTGCCATGGGCTCGCCGAACACGAGTTCTCCCACGGATCTGCTGTCGGCGCTGTTTTTCGAAAGTTGTCTGTTGTTTGGGAGTCCGTGCGGTCTGTGGCCTACCCATGTGGAAGTTTTAAGTTGAAACTGCCGCGCGCGGGCTCGGCGGCACGACTGCGACGGAATGGATGACGTCACTGACGGTACTTGCGTACGACGCAGATAATGGCATCACTAACGGCGGTGCCAAAGGCACGCGCGGTCTGCCACGGTGGATCAGTGGCTACGGTGCTCGGCTGCTGACCCGAAGGTCGCGGGTTCGATCCCGGCCACGGCGGTCGCATTTCGATGGAGGCGAAATGGTAGAGGCCCGTGTACTGTGCGATGTCAGTGCACGTTAAAGAACACCAGATGGTCGAAATTTCCGAAGCCCTCCACTACGGCGTCTCTCATAATGGTTTCGTGGTTTTGGGACGTAAAACCCCACACAATATTATTATTATTATAAAAAGTCACGCACGCTTGGGTGCTACGTAGAGAACGACGTAACCGACGGCGCAGCCAGTGAAGACCGTCATCGAAACTTGTGGCGAACGGTTTTTCGTTTCGCCTGCACAGCTTTCGCTTTAAAACTGGTATTGCGCGCGCGACTGAGGCAAACAAAAATGACAGCTAGGTCCTAACATAGAAATCCTGACATAAATGTAATGTACAGCATGATTCGCTCCTTCCTGGCGGCTTCGCGTTACATATGTTCCCAGTGTGAGTGGGATGTTCCGGTGTTTCGCCCTCGCCGTCACGGTCATGTTCCGTATAAACTCGAAATTGATAACATCGCCTTTCGCGTGGTATGTTCTACGCACAAATGCTGGCGACGAACGCGGCTGAGGCAAAGACAAAAGAAACCGGCTCTCCGTCAAACGAAGCGCATATGCGCTAACGTCGCCTCGCATTCGAGGCCTGCGATCGAAGACTCCTCAGGCAGGCAGGAAATGCGCTACCCATGGCTTTTTCCGGGCGAAGGAGCACGAAGGAGTGCCAGTTGAGAAGGGTAGTGGCTGCGTTGTTCGAGAAGCAACTGCAAAGACTGATCATGGTCGCGTGGGCCGGCGCACGCGTTATCTCGGCGCAGATTTAGTAGTAGGGTCGTACACGCTTCCACCTATTGTGCTCTCACCGCCTACTTCGCGTTCAGGTGACAGACAGCAAGAAAACCGCTTCGCTCCTCGTAGCGGCCAGAATACCTAAAAACAGCGTTTTGTAGTGTTGCCCGAGTTCGGATCCACAAGAGGTAATTGCTAGCCTTACTTCGTATATCTATTGAATTTGTTGCTATCGCATTCACTGCTTCGCCTTTTCGGCGAAACATATTTTTCACCTCACTTGATGTTTATGCTCTTATTATTAACATTTCCGCAATAGAGCCAAACTAAAGTGCTATATTCATTTATTAAATTGGAACAAGCTTTAACTAATTAAAAGAAACTTCATATTTGAAGACCCTAATTTTGTTATTATGAATTCGTTCTCGACTATTGTCTAGGAGACACATGACCAGATTGTTGTCACGCCAGAAATATTCATTTTAAGGCAATTTCATTAGGGACCTCAGACTTTTCTGAAAAATTTCAAATTCAGCTCATTCTTGCTCGACACATACCACGCGTAACGCTTACTCATCAGTTAACCTTTGCTTTCAGTGCTGATTCTTCCAGGCCTGGAAATGAGCTCTTTGTTGGCACATATAGGCCAACAAAAGGTTAGATGAGACATTTTAAGGATTACGTATAATTAGTGTAGTTTTCGTGAAGCGGAATACTAATACGGTAACGCTTAACGAAGCGACACCCATGAAGTAATTTGACTCAATGGCTCACAGCGAAAGTAACCAACATTACTTGGTTATTCAAGCTACGCGGCACGTAAAGGACTTTTTTCCAATGCGAAGAGTTTCTTATCAAACTCTCGGCACTTTGAGCGTTTATCTATCTATCTATCTATCTATCTATCTATCTATCTATCTATCTATCTATCTATCTATCTATCTATCTATCTATCTATCTATCTATCTATCTATCTATCTATCTATCTATCTATCTATCTATCTATCTATCTATCTATCTCTTTGCACTGGAACTTGCCTTTCCAAGGTCGCGAAATGTCCATGCCTGAAGTATTGTTCCAAAACACAATTAGCACTAACCTTAAGTCCTAGCTGTTGCCCTTCCCTGGTGAGTACCAAAGACAAGAGCGACACGTGCACTCTTTTTATATCTCATCATCCTCCGCACAGCACAAGCGCAACACAGAGCCCTCCCGATATAATTTCAACTGAAGTGCACGACTGGGTATTCGAACCTGCGACCTGTCGCCCCGCAGCGTGATGCGTTTAACGTCTCTGTCACAAACGTGTAAATACTGTAGCACACGAACAGAGAGCTCTTTAAGTGCGCCATTTTCTTTTGGTGGTACGCAGATCTATGGCTTGCTTTAGCGTGGTACGGGTTTGTTACCTATCAACGGCGAGATGACGCGAAAAGGCAAACTGCGTGCTTTAAAGGCACTCGTCTCCCCCGTCTTTCTTCGCGGCGCATGAATGTACAGGAGCCAAAGCGGTAAGCGCGCGTCCAGCTCCATACTATGACCTACAGTGTGTGGTCACCACTGCTTGCAAGGTTATCTCTAGAAGGGGGGCTGAGAAGATGGCTCATAAAGCATGTATCGCGTGCGTGTTTTAGTCAAATCGCAAAACTTGCGTTGAATCCATAGACCGCATGTAGGTCACTTCGCTCGATGCACAGAACGCATTTGCTAAAGGAGTGAGTTCGTAGCGGTTCGTCGAATGAAAGCCTAATTTGTTATCACATTCATTGCTTCGCTCATGTGACGAAACTGCAATGTTTTAATTCTAGGTAGAGGATCAGGCTGCTTAAGCATGCCGACAGAAGGTGACTGCGACACAGAAACAGATCATTGGTATTATAATAGCGAAGAATCAAAGTGTGTGAATTTCATGTATGGAGACTGTGCACAGGACGGAAACAACTTTGTCAGCGCGCAAGAGTGTGAGAGTGCTTGCAAAGGTAAGCTGACTTTAATTATCCGTTTCAATGCTGTGCGGCTTAGTTGTTTCTTACACGCCGAGGCATGCCTGTTTCTCACTGGCTTTCTTCCTCTACGAGTACAGTTGTGTTCTGATAACAGGTTGACATGAATTCGATAATTTGCTACGACAGTGAACCCAAAGAGCGCCAAATATATTGAGGTAATTAGTAGGGCCGTTCATTTTTGCAGGAGCTCATAAATCAGGTGCAGTGTCAAGCACGATCCGCTTTATATATTTTTTAGTAAGACAGAGTATTACTTTAAGCAATTTTTCTGCGAGATTGTAGGCAGAGCGGTGTGTGGGGTATTAGTAATTATGTAGCAACTGCAATAAAGCGGCTTGTTCGTAACATCATGAGTGATGCAGTGCTTATATGGCCTGCTGCTGTTTATTGTGTATCGTATATTTCCCTCCTTTGATATTGCGCACTTCAAATAACTTTTGCGTCATCTATTCGTAGTCATTTCGCTAGAGCAGCCGTATGTTCAAGACGTGCCGATATGTGTTCATTTACTTTACTTAGTGGTTACGAAATATGCCGCTAACACTGATCACAGTCTGATACCTATAACACCGCCATCGGTACCGTATCCTATCATTCAACCACATCTGCCACTCATCTACGAAATCACTCATTTCTACACGGAAGAATGACGTTATTTGTGAGCAACAACCTGAAAGTGTCATATAGTCGCAGGCCTGCGCTGCATAAATAAGTGAAGTGTTAGTTACAATATTCGAATGGCAAGAAGTGCTTACAATCGTGATAACATGCAGACTTCACACTATGCGGGAGACATGTATTGAAGTAAGAGAAGGGAGATTCGAGCACCAGTAGAGAAACGGCTGTGTGGATACCTTCGGTGTGAAAAATAATCACAAGAACGCCAACGGCAACAAAAATTGACAGAGAAACAATAGAACATTCTCAGAAGTTGCTTCCTGGAAAAATAGCATAATTGGCTACTTCGAGCTACCGAAGTTCAACACAGTCCATGAACCAAACTATAAATTTTCTCACGACCCTTTGCAATTCTCCAAGGAAAGCAGTTTGTGCACATAACCCATGGGTGTGTTACAATGGCTAGCTCTATGTACTGCTTCAACTAGGTATGGCTGATCGCGAGAGCTTTAGACGCGACAGAAGTCAATGACACCCTAAGGGCGCCTGTCTGATGTTTTACCGAAAACACAATTAGTCATTTCCTCCTTTTCTCTCTTTGCCATATCAGTCTGTGACAAAACAGTAGAGTGCTCACATAGGAAGCTTCACAGACAATCATCTGCACCTTCGAGACACTTTCAGTGCGTAGAACATGCACATTAATTTTCAAACATATAAATGGTGCATACCGACTACTTACACGTCGGAAACGCAGTTACTATTGAACCTCTACTCTTGTCGTGATTAAACTACATGGCAACACGACAGCTGTGATTTATGCTCACTGGGTATTCCGGAACTTGAAGTTAACAAAAGACACTAAACGTATTCACCATCTTTATTCTCATTATATAGTGATGCCAGCGCAACTTCGAGAGAAATAAAAATGTTTCGCTTACAATTATTTGGTGCACGAAGGGCAAAGCATGTGCGAAGGATCGGGCATGCCAAGCAAAAGTGCCTTAATGGCTGCTTGTTTGCAGGAGCAGGAAAAGGAAGACCACCACAGAAGGGCGGCAAAGGAAGAGGTGAGCCTAAATAGCAATGAATGAAATTTAAAAATGTTAACTCCACTGTATGAGCTCCATAGCCTCATTAAATGTCAGCAATTGCAAATATTCATACTCTTCAGACTATCTAAACACGCTCACGCAACATGATCTATATACATCGCGCCGATCTGCGCATCTGAAAATGGGGGTGAGTGGAAGAGCGTCGGGAAAAAAATGAAGGATCGTCTATTAAAGTTTCGTAAAGAAAACACGGGGCAGCTACGCACTAGTGGTACGAAGAGTGAAGAAACAAAGAAGCTGGTGACATTCTCCTCGTCCTTTCTCTCGTCCTCACTTTCACTTCCTCATCCCACTCCTTGCTATACTATGCTGTGCAAGACTACGTTATGCTTTACGCTCCTTCTTTCCCTCCCCTCACCCTCGTATCCTTTTCTACCCCATTTGCTATACTACAGTGTACGTAGCTATGCTTCACCCTCTCCCCACTTTCTCTCACTTCTCCTCACCCTCACTTCCATTTCCCATTCTCTTGCTATGCTGTGCTATACATAACAACGCTATACTGTCTTTCTTTCAATCGCTTTCTTTCTGTCACTGTTTATTTCCTTCTCTATGTTTCTGCCTCTTTTTCTTGCTGTGTTCCTCCTTCTCTCAATCTCTTTCCTATCTTATTTCTTTCTCTCTATTTTAATTCGTTCTCTCGCTGACAGCGACGCAATCATATGGTTTAAAAATGCTTGTTCTGCTAGCATGCCTGGAGAATACTATTACTAATAATAATAATGCATTTTATTTCTTCAAGTAAAGCAGTACGCCTGCCAAAGCCAATTGGTGGCTTCAGTGGCAGAGCATGTCCGAGGGGTTACGACCCTCGTCTCGTACCGTGGGTACTGGGGTTCGAATATCGCATTTTCAGGAAATTTCCGTTTGTTTGATTTATTTCTTCTCCTTCTCTCCACTTCACTTTTTTTTCCTCCTTATTTCCATCATCTGACGTGTTGCTAGGCGACGCATGGTGACGTCGTTGCCGGCGAGTTTCTGCGAACATTGGACGGGGGTTGGACAAACTTAAACAGCCCCACTGATACAAAAAAAAATCTCACATGTGACTTTTTTCCAGCGTTATAGGATACCGACATAATATATGTAGTATGTATAAATGAGCGCATGTCTACGTCAATCTACAACGTTCGATATGTTTGGCATACCTTAGAGGCGGCGCTATAGCACGTCCAACGCCTAAAAGATAGAGGAAGCTCTGGCAGGTCGCATAAACATGCATATATATTGTTTTCTGAGTATGCAAATATTGAGTCACAGCAAGATTTTCAGCATGAAAAGTAGAGAGAGAGATAAACATTCACGAGAGCATTTCGTTTTTGGAAGCGCAGCCATGAGCGTGATATACATTGAAGAGGAATAATGCATATTATTGTTAATTAAGGTGGCCTGTTCGGCATGTTCCTCATTAGTTCTTGGCTAAGGAAGCGCCAGCAGAGCCAAAAGAAAACAAAAAAAAATACCGAGACAAGAAAACAGAATCAGGAACAGGAGAAATCCTGAACTATCTACTTACTATAGTTCGAGGAAAACGCGAAGAAACTTTCATGATCATGTGCTGCAACAACAATAATCACGTTGAAAGGCACCCTATCACTGCATGCTAGGATCGTTATGAAGACGCCGGAGGTCATTGTTATTCGAAAAAACAGACGGTGTGCGCACGCGCTTATCAGGACCAAGTTTGTGGATTTGAAACGCTCCGGTAATTGCGCTCTCTTTCTGTGTTTTAGCATTTTTATACTCATCGAAAGATTTCTTTTTAGAGGGGCGCAAACCACACACCTTGCAATGAACTGGCCGATTACCTCCCGTTCCCTTATGTAGTAAATTGACATGCGCGCGCATCCTATCATTGACACAGCTGCCCGATTGCCCAGTATATTGTTTGCCACAGGACAAGCTAATACTCCTAACAATGTACGTGTAAATAGATTCAGTAGGTGCGACATGTGCATTGTCTACAGTATTTTCTTGTCCTGTCCCAAAGAATACATTTTGCAGTCGGCCAGGTGTGCCAACGATAGGATGCCCAAGCATGCCAACTTACTTCAAACGGACACGGGTGCAAATCAATCCACTCATTGCAAGGTGTGTGGTTGCACCTCTCTATTCCCCAACATTTAGGTGACTGGAAGGGCTAAAACACAGGAAGAGCTGGAAATTATCCAAACGTTTCAGATCCGCAAACTTAGTCCTGATACTTCTTTGAGCGTGTCATATGTTTTATGTGCGGAGCACTTTAGGGGCCCGGCTTTTCGTCCATCCATGTAATGTGACATGATCACGCTCATAATGCCACACAGCCTCCTTTCTATGTTTTATGTTGCCGGCGTATTGCAACCGTAGATACTGACTTGCGCAATCCGCGCCAGAATGTCTCAGATCATTCTAGATAGTTTTTGGATCATCTGTTCAGCTTGAGCGCGGAAACGCGAACAGCTGAGTTTATTCTGGAACAAAATCGGCCACCAACGATAACGCGCGAATATTCGACGCCGCTGTATAAATTCCGACGCGCGTTGCCACGGATCAGTTAATCCACGGCCGACGCTCTGTTCACTGCTATCAGTGCCAGTGTGTATTGCTGTAGTCTGACTTTCAGTTTCCCGGCCACAAGTTCCGCCAAATAAAGAGCTTCTTCTTTGACAAGCCGACTGTTGCCTTCGTTAACGTCACGACCACGTGACAATAAATAAGCTCTAAATCCAGGTCATACATAGGCTAGAAATGCTGATACACGAGTTAAAAGGAACATACAAGTCCTAAAATAATATAATTAACAGAAACAGTACATAAGTAATCGCATTAATTAACTTAAAGTCACTAAAATGTTTCGGCGCAAGATAGGGCCTCCACCGCCTGGCTGAGCGAGCGAACGCCCCCCCCCCCCCCCCCCTCCCTGCACCGCATCTGGGTCGGCACTGCGCCGGCGTGGTGCTGCGTCGCTATTTGACTACCCCGGATGGGACAAACAATTTGACGGAACTTGCTGCAGACGACGTCTATCTGAACTGCCGTGACAAGCAGGAAGTCTTCTTGTTACGGCAGTTGCGTGCAAAAAGTAGGGCACATGTCGCACACCGTTAAGAAAGGGACAATATACAACCAGCCATTTGTAGCACGAAGCCACAAAGAAATGTGTACGCATTTTTCAGAAACAAGACTTCTTATCTGCCGAAAAATTGTCGCCGTCGAGATGTCGCCGTCAAGTAATTCATGCAAAAAAGAACTATGTGATCGCAAATCACGAGAGATCATTTTGTGTAGTCATGACCACCGTTTAGGCACGATTGGCTGTTCTAGTTTATATAATATGTAGTTGCGCAAGCGCATGACAAAGGGTAAGAAAATTACCGGCAGGCCATTTTACTAGCGCGTATCATTATTGTGCGGTACGCGCATGCGAATGCCTGCCTATTTGCTTACTTCACGTAGTTCTAGCGTATCTCGGCCGCATCCCGTCCACACCGTGAAAACGATTTTTCGACAGAAACTGCGCGTTCAAACGCAGCTGGCGCTGCTTTGTTAGCTTGAAGAAACCGATGGCGAAGCAAGACGTACAGTCTCGTCCACGTATGTGCGGAGCGTACGAGCAGCCGGTCTTGCTCTGCGGGGTGATATTTTGCGTCGTTCGCAGTGTCAGACGTTTTGTGCCCAGGAGGATACGCAGCCTATTAGACATGCACATCTGAGTACAATGATTTAATGAGAAATGATGCTGGCAAGTGCCTTCCTTTTGCCGGCTGTGGGCATTACCTCTGGTTATCTCAGTTTTCCATGTGACCACGTATTTCCGAACAACCACAAAGCGCGCATCGTTTGTTCTGAAAGAGTCGGGTGCGTCTTTTCAGGCCAACTGCATCATTCATTCTGTGGCACTGTGATGTCGCAAGTGCTCGGAGTCTCAGTGCAAGTTTGATTAAAGAAGGACCATAATCAACATTGCCAATTATGCATGACAGGTCTGCATGTTTGTGACGCCGCGCATGTTCCTGTGCAAACCACGTCTGACCCCACAACGAGCGCAGTGCGTCGCTGCCCAGTGCAAGGCCGGCTGCTCGCGCGCTCTACACAGACGTCGACGGGGCTTTACTTATGCATAATGCGGTCGTTGTTAGAAAATTTCGGGTTTTTTTGTAGTAGACAGCTATATCAAAAAAAGTGCTATTCTATTAGCATTTGACTGCGAAGTATCTCTCAGTTAAAAATAGTTGCTAAATTCCGATGGCGACATGCCAGGACAGACGGTTTTAAGAGCCCATTCTCTTTACTGTTCTATACGTTTCCACACAATTGGTAATATATTATGACCATGCAATGCTGGATATTTCCAGTAAAAGCTAATTGAGATTCGTTGCCCATAATTGGGCTACAGCCTCTAAATGTCCCTAATGGAGTCGGCACTCTGGCAGAACCGAATTAAATCTCTACCTGCTCAAAAAGAGCAACATTACTGCAAGCTAACATCAAATACCAACGAGTAGCGCTACTTGGATGCCGCAGATTACTATGACAACCACAAAGACCACCAAGTTAGGCCTCAGCGACTGGGCAGCGACAACTTTCGCAAGCTCGCCTTAATTATGACAACAGCGGGGGCTTACAAGCGCGCGGTTATTAAACGTTATTACTATCACATTCCATTAAACACGCAGGATCAGAAGAAAATGAGACTGTGGGCGGCAAAGGACAAGGAGGCGGAAAATGGAGACCAGGGCCAGGTGGTTGGCCGAAAAAACCGAAAAAACCAAATAGAAGACCTTGGCCACCAAAGAAACGACCACGACCCTCGGGTAAGTAGGAATACCGGGCTGTTGCATGCTAAATGAAATCACCGCCTAGTGCAGCCTACGACTTGTTCATTGGTGGTATGGAACAAATGCACAGGGCCTGAAGAAGAAAATGAGACTGGCTGGAAAGGACATGGAGGTGGGGGAAGGCAGCGGCCGAAACCTTGGCCGAAACCACGTAAGTACAAGTCTGTCGTAACTATGACGGCATAAGCGAGTTACAATTAACTCGAGGAGAAAGTAAATAGAGAGGGTAAGTGTTCTATAGTAGGTCCAAACATGGAGTTTCCTAAAATTAATTAGAGGGGACGCTGGCGCTGCGATCGTTCAGCCACCATGGGAATGATGGGTAGTACACAAATTTGCCTAGTCTTCGTGCTTCCGGCTTCGAACGCACTTGTGGCTTTGTTTATTGTTGAGCTTTCGTTCTGTTTCGGAAAAAAGAGTGGACCGTTGGGAACTTCGTGAACGTATTTGAATTCGTGAGCCTAAAATGGTCAAGGTGGTGAAGCGTAACTGCTAAACCTTTGCTGAACTTCGTATTGCGGCAAAGCAAATTCAGGCCACACGCAGCCAAAAGAATGAAGACTAGGCAAGACTAGGCAAATTTGTGTACTACCCATGATTCCCATGCTGGCTGAAGTGCCGTGTGGCAGCCCCCATAGACACTAGCGCCAGAGTTCCCTCTAGTGTATTTAAAGAAACTCTATGGGTCTGAAAGGCGGGCGAGCTGGACCTGATCCATCGTTGGGTAGCGCACAAGCAGACAAGACACGAAGGAAGACGGCGAGACAAGCGCTGGTCTAACAATTGAAAGATTTTATTTGAAAAAAAATATTTCTATTGTTAGACCAGCACTTGTCCCGTCTTTTTCCTTCATGTGTTGTCTGCTTGTGCGCTACCCAATGATGGGTAAGTAATCGCTCGTCACAACAGCTCGAAGAGAGGCCGCGTACACCAGGTGAATATCGGGATCACCGTACTAGTTGCTAGAAAATGTGGGATATTTTTTAATAGTCCCTAAAATACTCTTTTTAACATCATCGGAAGTCGTGACTGCCTTAGTGTAATCACTGAGCAGGAAAAAAAGAACATTCTCTGTGGCCCTGCCAATTCAGTCCTCACATTATCGCAAGTGCTATAGCAAATGAACCAGATAATGTATTCACAGACTACAACTTCCTGGAAATCGAATGAAGATAGCTTCGGGGATTTTAGTCAACGCAAACAGCCCCTAAACTTCTCTCTTTATTTCAGCTTCAAAAGGTCCAGGTCGTGGGAGCTGTGCGGCGAGAACGACACGAAGTAAAAAAGGATGTGGCAATTCTGAAGGCATGTGGTTCTATAATGGCGCTTTCATGACTTGCACGACTGTGAAATACCGGGCCTGCCCAACCGTAGGTTCATTCTTTGCTAGCTGCGAAGACTGCATGAGCGCTTGCCAACGTAAGTGCAGCATGTGTTTTTGTTTTTTTATTTGTTATCTATCGAGTTGGTTTCCAAAGATAGAAAATCTGTGCACCATATGCTGTCTTATAGCACCTTAAACCACATCTCTTTACGTTGTGTCAATGTTGAGGGCTATGGTTATATTAAGGTAGTATGTAAGTACGCTTATAAGAATAATAGGTAGCACATCAACATCCCCACAGATTTAAACTTATTATAGCCACCACGATGCTTAACGCTATGTCTATACAATCCCTATAGGTTTCATGGGAAGGCCCTGTCAAGAAATCAGACCCAAGTATGAGATCGTTGCAATTGCAGTACATACTTCTGAAGAATTTCTTGGCTTCTGGAGTGCCGCATTTAGCATCCCATAAGACAGACAGACAGACAGACAGACAGACAGACAGACAGACAGACAGACAGACAGACAGACAGACAGACAGACAGACAGACAGACAGACAGACAGACAGACAGATAGATAGATAGATAGATAGATAGATAGATAGATAGATAGATAGATAGATAGATAGATAGATAGATAGATAGATAGATAGATAGATAGATAGATAGATAGATAGATGCGGCTTGCGCATCTATCTATCCTAGGATTGCACAACCGGGAAACTGGCTTTGATTTTTAACACGACAGTGTTTTATACGGGGTCCACCAAGACTTCGGTGAAGATATGACGTCGATAAAATGGACGCTAACGGATAAGAAAGGAAAAAACAATAGGAAAAAAAAAATTGGCCGCGTATCTACGCGCTTCGCTGCAAATGTCGTCCAAAGACGATAGTCTTCTGCAGGCCGTACTATGTTTTGCCTTGCCTCAGACAGCGCCTCCTCTATGTTGAATCGGCCGCATCTGGCTAGCACTGACAAAATAGAGGAGGCGCTGCGTGAGATATGGACGCCATCTGGCAGTGGCAGTGCGAAACATGAGCTTGTGCAGAACCCAGGGTCACTGCCAGGCTTTTTCGTGCATAGCGTCGCATTTTCAGCGCAGCCTAAGAAATACTAGGGTCTTTAGAATTACGTATTTATGTATTTTCTAGTAGAGGAACACACCACCTAATACTTACGTCTTGATGTTGCACCTCAGATATGCGTAACATTGCTTTTTGATCGACAATGTTCACAAGTATGAACGCCGCCGCTTGTGCAAGATGGCTGGGCGTTCAGCAAGTGCTTAAACTTTGGCCGGATCGCTCAATCGTGTGACAGACAGACATATAGAAAGACAGACAGGCCAAAATTTCTGCTTTGAAGTATCCCAAGAAAGACTATCGTTTTTAAAAGAGACACCACGAATATTCGTACCGACGACCTCTCGGCCCCGCCAAGCGCCCGGCGCTATGTCGACTAAGCTACCGAGGCGGCTACACACAATGCTAAAAATGCGCCTTATATCTCTCACACATTCTCTCTCACACAGTGCTCTCTGTTGGGGGGGGCTAAGCGGGGCGGTGTTGTGCCGCCGTCTTTGAACGGTCAAGGGATGTAATGCGGCATGACACTTACTAGCGCCTATAAGAAACGATTCTGCAACGACGCAATTAAAGCACGCCCTCCGAGATTCGGCATTTCGGAGGTGATGGTTAAAGGCCAACTCCGGTGATTTTTTTACCATGTCAGGGTAATTGTGCTTTTATGTTCCTGAGACACGCTTGCCACGCGCCCGATAGCTGAAATGCTCAGCAAATTTGAAAATAAATTTTAATAAGCTAAAAGGCGCAATACCGAAACCGAAACCCAACGGAGTGCACTGTCTACGTATGACGTACTACTTTGCAAGAACCGGAAATCCTGCAAGGCATGCTGGTCCCGCCAGCGCGGAGTACGAAAACCCGAAAACTGTGAAAGCCGCGAAGAGCAGACGCTCAGCGGATAAGTCACCACGCCGACCACGCCGCACCATGTCTGTGACTGATCGTGCCACGTGCACTATCTACTCGGAGCTGTCGGACAAGGACAGCTACGATTCGGCCGCATTTGGAGGTCAACAAGCATCGTCGTTCCTCTTCGATGAAGCACAACAGATTTTCGTATTTGCTTGCCTGATTGCTCATAACGCCGCCAGATGGCACTACTTGCCCAGGCCATCCAAGTTTGTGGCTGCGGCGATCGCCTAAAACGCTTACGCTGAGAAGCTTGTCGCCACACTAAGACCTTTTAATATTGTTATGGAAAGAGGGCATAAGTTTGTGGAACGCTTTATGATATCGATAAGATCGATTATTATCAGCCAAGTACGTACCTTATTCACGATGCGCAGCTTAGCGTTTACAGATAGACGCGGTCACAGCGGACCCGGTATTCGTTACGGAAAGTGTTTCAGTGCGTTAAAGTTCGCGCATGTGCGTTCTTCAGCAGACACGGTATTACCGTACTTTCCGTGCGATAAGCCGGCAGTGCTAGCTAAAACACTACCATAGAGACGCAGTGTAATCATCAGCTGCGAGTGTTTAGTGCCTATTATGGTGAATATACGGCGAATCGTGTGCCCCTCACATCACAATACCCTTGCCACCCATCGCACGCCCATCCTCACGGAAAAGGAAATCGCACGCTCAACCAAGGAATCGCCGGCCAAACACACATGATCCATAGCAGACAAGCAGACGCCGCCAGTGGCACCTCAGTTCCGTTACTTCCATCGCCTAGCAAAAATCAACGTCACACACACAATGTTGCCATTAACTATAGAAGAAATAATAAGAAATCACAAATCAGGAAAAATAAGAAAGCGCCAAATAAGTCAACTACTTCTTTCATAGTTCTTTGTGTTACTTCCAGTGCATATTGCTTGCTATTTGTGTTTAATGATTTCTGTTCCCAACAATGATAGGTTTGCAATTTTATATTTAACTGCGAAATGTTATTTTATCTTCTATAAGTATTCAAAGTTGTACGTGAAGGTTTACTTTTTATGTAACTTTTCAGTCACCTCCGTTTTTTGTTGCCAATGCTTGTGTGCAAACTGTAGTTGTTTCACGTGGGAGGACCTTGTCAGGCGCCAATGCCTTCAGTCCTCTCTTTCCTAAGTGTAACTTTGTGCACTTGAATAAAATCAATTCAATTCAAATTCTGGCAAGCGAGGTGAGCGTTTGGAGGCTACCTATAAAATTCTTTGAAAAGAATACTCTAACCTCTCAAGCCTGTAATTTGGCATGAATGGCGGAAACGTGCAAATGAACGTACCCAGTGAATTTCATTGAAAGCCACCCGCCTCGAAAAATCGCCGGAGTTGGCCTTTAAAGTGTCTCGATACAGCGAAAAACACTGGCTGCACTAGCATTGGGGGGAGCCGCCCTATAGAAGCAGTTACGATCTTCGCCTTTCGCTTGGATTTAGCGGGTCACGGCTCGTTGTCGGAGTAGTGCATCATCCGCATGCAACAACGATGTTTTACCACCGCTGACTGCTTCAAATGCGACTGCACCGACTAATAAAACTGCTGCAGTAAGCGCTGCAGAAAGGCAACGGTGCCGACGGGCGAATGGCATACCTTGGTGGAGGGAGACAGATGCCCGGCGGTACGTGGAACGGCGGCGCACGTTCGCAGCTCAAGCTAAGAACCTCTGCCTCCCGTGTTGCTGAAGCGTAGTGTGGTAGTAGTGTATGCATGAGAACAGGCGTAGGTTACCCTATTAGTCTGGAGCGCAAACCATGCCGTTTCTCTCCTTAATTGAGAACTTTTTGAAAAAGTGAATATCGAGTAGTGGTGTTTATTATGTGCTTGTTGATGCCATCTCTGCGTGGAATTCAAGATACGTTGTAGCCAAATATATATTAACAACTTCAGTTGCCACAACGGTGAAATTATCATCATATAGTCGTTAGTCGTCGCGATGGAGATGTGCCACTAGGCATCAATTTGGGGGTATCGACGTCAGACGGCGCAATAGCTGTCAAACACCAATAGACATGTACAAACTGACCTATATCCCTACACAATAAGTGCTACTTCTGTGAAGACACGTTTCACTTTCGTGTTATACCGATTCCTAAAACGGAGGTTTCAACCATGTTTTTTTTTAATTATTATTTTCAATCTTGTAACAAACAGGCGTGCCTTCTTCAGAGACGCTTTTGTGGCTTAAGAGTTTTAGTGTTCCTTTTAAAAAAGTGAGAGCTTTGTAAATAACATTTTTCAATTACATGTTTTCTTGACCACTGATGTTGTGTAGGTGAAATGCATGAAAGTGAAATGTTTCTGTATATTTTCACCCAAATGTTCCAAATGCCCAGCACGCAAGCTCAAGCAATGCCAGCACTTGGCCTGAATATGTGGAGCGAGACACCGGCAATGTGAATGCGATACCTACAACGAAGTATCTTGCCCATCGCAAAAAAAAAAGAAAAACAAAATGAAATAAAGTTCTTCGGAAATATAACATGCACAATGCGGGAGCTTCTTGGTACTTCGCTATTTTATGAACCTGTTTATAATACCACAAATGCAATAAATACAGAAACTGCTACTTCTGGTTATTTTTATTCAGCATGTGCTTCAAAATTGACATTTGTGAAAAAAATACACAAAGAAAGAAAACTACGAGAGATGAATTTTTAAGAAACAAAAACGCACATTGCCCAGTGCTGTCGCAAATATACGACATGGTAAGTTCTTTTTTTTTATTCTCAAAGCATAATGAAAAAAATTCTCGGCCTATGCACTACAACAAATGGATTTAGTCCTTCCATGAGTGCCACTCCCGGTTTCACTGAAGGTAGGTGAAATGTTTCACTGAAGGTACGTGAAATCCACAAATGTTTTTTAAAAGATTGGTAAGACATTGTCGCCCCTCATTTTTGACCCTCTGCCTATACACTTTTACTGGAACTAGGAGTGGCATAAACACAACAAGCGAGAAAAGTAGTCTGTGAACGATAGCGCCTGGTTGAAAAAAAAAAAAAAAAGAAAACCTGTCTGGACAGCCGTCTCCCAGATTTTGAAAATCATCGGCGTATGTTGTGTGGTGTCTCCTTGGAGACGGGCTAGTGTAAGAAGCTTCCACAGCAAACAGCCACGTGTACACCGATCTCATAGTTTCATTTTCTGGGTATGCGCTGATGGCAAGTTCAATTTGAGCCGGCGTGCGGCCGCTCACAACGGACTGGATCGTACGTGTTTCTTCTATCATCGAGTGGCCGCGCACATATGAACGCAAGCCTCCGAGCCTGGATGCTGCGGATACCTCGCTTCGGCGCTGAATCACGGACTGGTACGACGAACACTGCCAAGGGAATAAGAGACAACAGGACAAGTTAGTCCGAAGCAGATGTTCTACCTATCAGTCTCGAATTCGCTCACAACCGAAACATTTTATATTTATGTTAGATGCCCCGAATATTACCACATATTCTCTCAAATGCAGAACGGGTGCTCTCTGGGAGGGGCGGTATAGGGATACGAGCTGGCCTGTGCTGGAGCAGCTATAACAGAATTTGTCTACTGTTCGACGTAGGCTCCACAGCGCTAACGACATTGCGCCTTGCAATAGACAATTTAACAGCAAACCTTTATTACAACGATGTAAAACAAAGAGCGGAGACAACAGCTCACCGTTATAACGCAAGGGTCTTGAAGAAATGTCTGATATGGTCGTATCATTTTGCATGGTCCGCTTTCTAAATTAAAGCTTTTATGGCCTGCATAAATTTAGTGTCTTGTCGATAATTTCGCTGACTGCTTCCTGCAACTATTAAAAATAAGGATATTTTTATGATGGTGGGTTGTAAGCCAATATCCGATAATGTGGCCGCTGTCATAACTGAGGTAGCTTCTTGTTAACAATGAAATTGGTCTTCAGGAGATAGAAACGGAAACATGAAATCGCCGCCGACAGAACTGTCTTAGAAGGTAGAATGTCTTGTGCGTACTTCATTTGTTAGTATCTGTGGTAGAACAATTTCACCAACGTGTTTATCGACAGCTAATATTTTTGCTTAAATTATTTGCCATATAATACATATCTAAAATTGCCTATGGTGTCGTCGATGTCAATTATCTAGAGAAATTTTAAGCACCAATTAATTGTTTACGGGGTCTTTTTTTCTACTTGGCAGCAACGCTTATTCAAGTGGTACGTTTACATATACATTGTTTCCTTAACGCTAGCAGACTGCTTTTGTCCTCAAATGCAGCACACCACAGCAACACATCAGTCATTCTTGTTTTGGAAAGCCGTTGCGATGCATCTGTCTTATGGATAGTCTTTTGTCAATGTGCTCTATTTCTTCGACGTTTCGTAACAATTGACGACGTTTTTCCATAAATTGTGTCATGCGGCATATTGTCAAAAATATGCACGTGAAGTAACGCCATATTGAAACAGTAAGACAGCGATTCCTTAGAACATTGAGACGCAATGAAGTTCACCTCGTTTACACTCATCGCGTTCTACACCACTTGGTTCATACCCAAGAATGGTGAGTCCCAGTTTTTTATGCGAGTATATTACTGTTATCTTACAGCTTTTCGAAGTTTTCTCAGCTTATAATGTAATATTTGAAAATTTTCATCGCCAATTTAGTGCGCAGCGACACAACCATCTTTCGAAAATTTTTGTTTGCCTGATACCATTAGCGAGACTGAAACGTCCACTAAGTGATCAATTTACGGCGAACACAAAGCTACTGCTTGTAAACTGATTGTACCAGATACTAGACAGGCAGAACTGTGTGCAACAGTTGTTCTGTATGAAGGAATGTGGATTTTTTCCCCTTGCGGCATCTTTGCATAAAAGCGATTCGCCTTTTGTAGTGCTTAGAGATGGCATTTCTTCAAATGAATTCTACTACTCTAAATGTTGTTCTGAATTGTTTATAAGAAAACTTCCTGCTGAGGGATTCAACGGCGTAAATATCATATATGTCAATAACCAAATATAGTTGACTGATCGAATGTTCGGGCGACGGCAAAGTCACAGCTTCACCACTAGGGCGAAGCAATGAATGCGATAGCAAGAAATTAGTTTGTCACACGAAGAACGACAAGCAGCTCGATACTTGCAACGTGCCGCCGCAGCACAAAGAAGGACTCTCGAAAAGGACGCATAGGACACAGGACAAGCGTGAACTAACAACTGTCGCAGTTGTTACGTATTTGTATTTGAGCAACGCGCTGCGAGTGTCCACAATGCAGAAGCCGACGCTGTTGTTGTTGTTGTTGCCTCTGACATGGCTCATACCCACTGAGGGGTATTGGCCAAGGATTGATTATATGATTGTATGACTTTTCGACGCTGTTTGATACTTCTTTTTCTTTTAAACTGCGGCACGTGGAATGAACCCTCTGCGTCTCCCGCCACGCGGTGGCGCCTGACGCCAAATGCGCCCGGTGTTATTTTTTTTTCCTTATACGTCATGAGTGGAACAGAAGAGAGCCACTTTTTCGTGCGCATCTCAAGGGCAGTTTTCAATTTGAAAGAAACTTTAAAAGCGTCACGTGATAGAAAACACGCTCAAGCGACACTTCTGAAAGAGACATTAATGGTGGCCAAGCCCACGGTGTGAGGTGCTATAATTGTTGTTTTACCCATCGTTTGGCCACGGACTCAATGCGCCAGAATTCCGCCATATCCAGCTTTGCTGTTAATGAAAAACACAAGAAACGCCGACCAAAAATGAAATGTTTTTACAGAACTTGGAGACCCTTCGGCTTCTGTGAGGAAACCTCATTCACACAAGAGCGGCTCGTGAAGCGAGCTTATGTCCTTTTTGTTAAGTGGGCACCATTTCATACGTGCACTGGTGGAAAACAGCCATCATTCCCGCTTCGCGTTTTTGTTTGTAGTCTTGTTAAGAAGCAATGTCCGATACTGACGGGTAGATCAGGTTGTTTCGCGATTATGCTTGCCTTGGCCCAGTCAACGCCATGATCAAATGTTGCCATTTGTTTTAAAAAAGGTTGGAGACACCGTTCTTCTTCGGGACGTCATCCATTAGGTTTTCAGCATTCTCTTAAAACTTCCGCGGCCGCTTATAGGAACGAAATGAAGATCTGCATGGGAAGTTTCATTACCAACGTGTGGAAACTTTTCTTTCTTGAGCCGCTCCTTCACGTGCACCTCAACAAGGTTCAGTTTACGTGCGGCAACATTTGAAGTAAACGTTTTGCATGTTCCCTCACGTAGGTTGAACTACGTGGTCTCAATAGTAATTGCGGAATACGTGGTAACTTCCAATCATGAGGTTAACTGGACAAACGCAAGCATAACGGCAAAAGAGAGCACCTTATGTGATACAATGAGCGGACAGTGTTTCTTTGCAAAGAAAGTACACGTACACCAGCAGACATAATCGATGTTCAGCTCTAACCACCGGGCAGCTCACGAACCTTCGGTGTGGCCAGACATACTGAGGCCAGACATACTTACAGGCCAACATGGGCCATTTGTTGCACCGTGTATTGTGCAAGGGTGTGCAACATTTCAAAGAGAACACTTGCCATTGATTTTCCGCATTCACATTCGTCTATTGATCCTTCCCTCTATTCTCCACTACTGCCGGCAACAAAAAAAAAAAAAACGTGAAGTTTACCCTGCGCGTTGCGCTATTCTCTATGTTCCTGGAACTAGCGAGCACATTTCGAGGTTTTCGCGAAAGAACTCATCAGGGTAACGTAGGAACCCGTAACAACGTTCGTCCGTTTAGTGCCGCTGCAAAAAGAACAGTCATTGTGGTCGTTTTCATTCCTGTGTGCATTTGTACTGCTTCCTAAGATTTTATGATCATTGATAACATATCCCCCCTTTAGCAATGACTCTAGAGGCCAATAGTGTATAAATAAATAAATAAATAAATAAATAAATAAATAAATAAATAAATAAATAAATAAATAAATAAATAAATAAATAAATGCCGATAGGTACCTTACGACATGGCGTGCTCGGTTCTCACCGTCACTTACCTATATGTGAAAGCACGAGATCCTATCGCCCAGTGCTCCAACAGAAAGGCAGCGTGCGAAAGCACAACACCTCTAAGAGTAGCACACGACGGTACGATGTGGAAATGTGACAATGGGGGGCACGATGGCACCTCCATGACTAACGCAGAGGCAAAATCGATAAGGAGGCTTCTTCTGAAGCTGGGGCATATTCTAAACATCAAAACACTATAACAACATCCACCACTCCTTCGGATTACTGGCTGCTATGGACGCCAACGGTGTTCGCGAGGCGATGGAAAGGAGGAGCCATCGGAAAAATGGAGAACAAAAGATGTTAATTGGACCGCTTCAGGCAACAAATGTGGGAAGGTCGGAATCTCCGCCGAAACACCGGGTCTGCGTTTGATATTGTCTGGTGGCAGTTTAGCTTCGAAAGCCTTCTATCCGACTAGACAGATTTTTTGGTAGCAGTTTGGAATAAAGAAATGAAACACATCTTCTGCAGTTGACCTCATAAAAATTTTAGACCAGTAATTTGTCACTCCGAACACCGAAGAGCCTTCGCTCTGCGGCGTATTGTTCATCGGCAGTTCTCGGTGTTATGATAAGTTGCAGATTGACCTCATAATCATGCAATATTTGTCTTGATCAAAGCCAATTCGATAGCGATAGAATTGCGTTAGCTAACAGCGCAATGTAAGGTCCCAAGCTTTATCACCGCTATACACTAAAGGAAATACACGCAAAGTAAATTACCAACCATGGAGTCAATCACATCTTTTGGGACATCCACTTTCGGTCCTTCGTTGCTAATCTTTGCATACTTTTGCTCACCTTCCCAGACCACGGCGTGTGGGTGTCACACAGCATTTGCGAATGACAGAGAGATTTGCGAGAAAAAAATTTCCTTCGGTTTTCAGAAAATTGTGCCACTGTTGCATTACCGAAACGTAAGCTGTTAACGCGTACGTGCAGACATGCTCTATCACTCTGAAGCTCTTTATGCGCACGCAAAAATAGCAATAGCCTGAGTAAACTTTCTAATAGTTGAGAAATTACACAAGTGGTGCGTTTACTATCACATAGGGTGTTGTGTAGCACGTGTGTTAAACGAAAAGAAAAAAGGAGGATGACGATATGTTTTGGTCTCGAGCTCCCAAGCCGACCATTGCCCACAGGTTGGGTGCCCTCCCAAGCGGCAATGTAGGTCGTTTTGCCGAGAATCAGGCCGAACGTGCTCGTTTACCTATTTCACTGGTAGGTACACAGTGGCAGCGGGAGACATAGGTCGGCGAACTTACTCACGAGTCGACTCATTCAGACTCACCCAGACTCAGATCGAGCAGTGAGTCCGAGTTTGAGTGAGTCCGGGTGAGTAATATTTTGGTGAGTGTGAGTCCGAGTGAGTCCATTTGAAGAAAATTTTCGTGAGTGTGAGTCCGAGTGAGCCCGACTCAGGAGAATTTTGAGCGCAAAATATATTTCATAAGTGAGTCTGAGTGAGCTGCACAATTTTTTGCCGACCTAAGGCGGTGGATGCTCGACTATTTCGCCAAGGCTATGATGGTGGGTTAAGGTGGCCCCAGAGGTCTTTACACAGCCTCATGGGGCCACCTTTCGAGAAGCGAGCGCCAGGTCGGTGTACTCCATTACCTATAAAAAAAACAACTGTCGGCTGTCCGGTCAGCGCTGGGAATCGAACCTAGTACCAAGCGCATTGGAAGCCGAGACTCCACCATGAAGCCACCACTCAGTTTTTCTTTCATGGTATTTTTACAAATGAGGTGAATGTACATACATAGCGTACAAAATACGAAGGCTGCCTCCACAAACGTACAATAAGTGCTACCAAGCAAATGTCATACAACACTGTGTTCTAATATGCACACCATATTAGAACACTGTGTTCTAATCACAGTGCATTTAATGAAAAGCGGATAACAGTTCGTGTGAAGCTGTAGTTCATAAAAGTTTTTTGCCTGTACAGCCATTTGTACGAAATGTGACCGCAATGACAACATTGGTCCCGTATGCCTGTCAGACATGCCAGTTTTCCATAAACTAGGCAGGCAAGTTGTACTAAATGTCGAATTATTCGAAACAGTCGGATAAACTGCACGTAAAGGTGGTTTCCTTGCAGTGTAGTAGTGCTATACAGTGAACATGCCTCTGGAGGGGAAATCCGCACTGCTTCGAAGCTACACTTCGAGGGTTAAAAGTCTGGCTAAGCAGCACAGCTATCTTTGTATCCTCAATGAATGCCCGCCTCTGTGAAGTTCTAGAAACAACAGAACAGTATTTCTTTAGTTGTAAAGACGCTATCCTTTTTTCGAACGTCCTCCAAATGGCTTTTAAAGAACAAGCTGATTTAAATTCTCATAGCATACGTTATCTCGTACCACCCAAAAGCCACCGCTGTGGTATATAACAGCGCTGCACATGCAGTCTATAATAATAATTATTTCTTGGAGTACACGGAGTAAAGATTATTCCTGGGCGAACAAAAATTATTGTCAATTTCACCAATGCGATGCGTCCTGTCAGCGAAGGTTTTGCTGCCGATGACACCCACCGACTACAGCATGCAGGAGTAATCAGCATCAGGGTAGCCAGTGCCAGCTAACAGTAGGTAGGTAATCTTCAGGCAACAATAGCGATTTCTAAGATTATGTGCCCTGGAACCTCGCAGTTCACATTAGGAAGGTGTCCATGACGGCTTCCTGATTATGTTTTTCTTTCACATTTAAAATTATTTTATTTTGTATTTACCATCAATTATAATTTTGAGTGACGTTTCTGTGTCATTTTCACCTCACCAACCTTGAAGAGGTAGTCTCTAGTGTGGCGAAAAAACTATTCCACCTATGAAACACTAGTGGACTTCCCATTGGTTGGATCGTGAAAAAAAAGAAACTTAGACAATGGCTGCTGTGTTCTTTTTTCTTCATATTCGTGGCTCTTGGACAAGAAGCGGATTCGGGCGTCTAGCATACCAGTGTTGTGTATTGTTTAGAAGCTGCCGGCGTACTTATGAAAGCCACTAGTTTAAACGAATTAGGATCACCGTCAAAAACAACACTAACACTTTTGTACTTCGTTTTCTTTTCGCAGGAAATGTTGCATCAGCACGCACACGCTGCATGTCGATGCCGAGTGAAGACGGAGATTGCGAAGGTCACGTAGACGACTGGTACTATAGCAGGGAAGATGGGAAATGTAGGAATTTTATGTACGGAGATTGTCCAAAGGACGGAAATGAATTTAAGACGGAGCAAGAATGCATAGATACATGCCAGAGTGAGAGAAGTTTCATTTTTCTTGCGGACAACGTGTTAGATTGTAATGCCTGTTTAGCAAAATATTTCATGTGTGCAGAGGCACTATCCTGTGGCTTTCGCGTTCCACTATTTCTAAAATGCAGAAGAGTACGAAATAGGCGAGTAGTTGCAGATTTTTTTTCTGTCCTAGGGAAAAAGCTAACAAGTAAATTATTACACTTCCATATTTCTCTCTGTTGAACCGAAAATTATTTTACGTGGGCAGGCCTCTCAAAGGCGCTTTTTTCCTTCCTTACTCGAGTGGGATATAACATTTAGCTCACCGCATTGCAATAACAATATGTGACACTCTCGGCTGGTTTTTGTTGTCGCCGCCATGTCTCGTTATATATATATATATATATATATATATATATATATATATATATATATATATATATATATATGTACAGAAGAAGATACGTCACGAAATTTTTTTTCGAACCGCGCACTCAACAGCGACACTTTGCTCCGCTGCTCGCGGCGTTAAACGACTCGGCCACGGAGAGTATAAATCCTTCAGCGTAATAACGGCGAGCTAATACACACCATCTACCGCTGGCGGGGCGCAGAGCTCGGAAGTGCTTTAGCGTGTTCTCTTGATCACCAGCGAGATCACGCGAAGGGCGCGCTATAAAGGTCATCACCCCGCGCGTTGCAGTGCGGTTGCGCCTGCTACCTCAATGAGCTGTAGTTTGTCATACAGGGCGTGGTCCCCCGTACATGCGCGCTTATCGAGTAATGGGGGGCGATTTGTGTACGTGTTGCGTTTCACCGCAAAATTGAACCCATAGAGTGCTCGAAGGTGACTTTGCTTGCTACAGCGGCCACGTTTGCGAAAGAAGCGCGGTGCTCAAACACAAAGAAATAACAACTGTGAAAGTTGTTCGCGCTAGTCCTGTCTATTCCTGCGCGTTCGTTTCGTGCTTCCTTCATGCTGGAGCATCGCGCTTTAAGTATCAAGCTAGTTGCGATTCTTCGCATTACATTTCAATTTGTTGCTATCGCATTCATGACTTTACCGTTGCGACGAAACTGTAAATTTTACAATGGTTTTATGTTGAGTAATCAGGTGCGGACGATGGGATAAGCTGACCTACTTTAGGCCTAGCGCTGCTTCTTTTAAACAGGGTTGCAAGCAGGCTTGATATATTTCATTATCTCTAGAGCACGAAGATATCTGATTCTCTGTTTTAGAACATTGTGTATTTTCTTCGTCCCTATATTAGACTTCAATAAAGCATTCCAGCTAACGTTCCGTGCCGCTCACTCTTAGCTACGTTTCAAAGTGACATTGCTCTGCTCCTTGCAGCAAATACTGTCTCTCAATTAAGCCTGAAACCTTCAACATATTTGCAAAAACGGTGATGCTAATTAAGAGTGAGCTACCAGGTATACCGTAACCAATCATTATTCCAAGAGCATCTATTTATGTGCACAACGGTGTGTAGTGCCCACATTGTGCTGTGGAACGATGTTCGCGAATTATCCACAGCATGCAGCACTGCTCATTTGCAGCCCAGGGGGGCCTTACGTGATCAGCTATCGTTTGAGTTATCCTTGTTTAATGCCCGTGGTATATGTGAATCACATGACACGTTTTTTTTTTCAAAATTATGGCAGAAATTAACGGCAAACAATAAGCGGCGAAGAAGCCGCATTCCTACTTATGTATTTAACAAACAACAAGCACGACCAACTTATGAGATAAAGCACAAACTTTTTATCGTAGACATAACGCCATGCTATGTATTCCTACCCCCCTGATGTGCAGACGCAGGAAAGGGAACCGGTGGAATGGCTAAAGGCACGAAAGGTCATCGAAGACCACACAAACCACGTGAATCAAGCGAAGAAACGGTCGGTACAAGACCTAGACGCCCAGTAAAAGGAGGTAAGCGAACTGAAAATTGAACGATCTTTGTGAATCTTACACGTTTAATGAATTCCCGGCATTGTGTTCCAAAACCACGATGTGATCATGCGGCACGCCATATTGAGAGAATGTGTACTAGTTTTGACCAATTCATTTTCCTTAACTAGTGAGTAAATGTCACTACAAAATTGTCCTTGCATTAAACCTCCGCCGAAATGCAGCCGCCACAGCCGGCTATAGAACTCGAATGCTCGAACATCGCAGCAAGACACATTAGCTACAAAGCTGTGTCGGAAAGTAGGGTTATTCACTTTCAGAGTAGTTATCCCGTAGTGTGAAAATAATGGTACGGGATGGAGTTTATTTTCTAAATGCGTGCGTGTGAACACATTATACGACATATGGCTGCTAGTCGCGCAGCACAGTTGATACAATCGAACACCCACAATGGGTGTCTCAAGAAATGTGTCCGAATATAACCAAAAATAAGGCAAATGACAAACTTCCTTGCTGTCTTCATAATAGCTTTTTGGCGGTGGGAGACTTCTTTTAGGAGACTAGACAGAGCAATTGGGGTAGCAAATAAACCTATTAAATAATTACCTTTCTAATTAGCCGTGACAGGCGGTCGGTATGAATGGGAGAATTTCTGTCCTTCCTGCAAAAAGGTCATTGCCGCTATGAGATTTTGATTATCGGCCTCTGGTAACCATTGCGCAGCAATAAAAATTCAACCAAAGTCACCGGTGAAACCGAAAGTGAAGCTCCGATGAGCGCTACAAGCAGACGACCAGAATGACGTCGCAGTTCACGACTACGATTGCAGTGGGGCTAGTTCTGCATTAGTAAACGTACGTGAGCCATGCGTGCACTCATCAGAAACGAAACCCGTACGACCACGCAGCGAAGTGAATGTGCCAACGACGCGTGCTCAGTCTCGACGTCTCGGAAAATGTGGAAGTTACACCGCTCTTCCGAGTTTTGGTTTAGGTATCGTCAGCGAAAGTGGCCATATTTTATTATTCCCTAAAAATAGGGAATATTCATTATGCTTGGTGCTGCTGCAACAGTGGACGCGTCGGCCATTTTTTGTTGGGTACATTCTCGGAACCTTTGCTGGCGTCTCGATAACGAGAGGCCACTAAGAGGCAGAGCCGTTGTCGTTGTCGTTGGCGGAGCTTTCGGACCTAGAAAATTCGGCCGTTTCTTTCGTCAACCAGTGCCGAACGGTGAGCGGACCTCACTGCACTGTCAAAAGTTGACGAGAACACAATATCCGAGTTCTGCGCCCTTAAGAACTCATCCGGACTGCAGCTACAATAGGCGCACCTCTTCGCAAAGCCGAACTGCTGTTGTCTAGTGGCGTACGCTTCCTATCTGAGGTAGGCGTTAAGAAAAGTGTTCATTGCAGAGGAGATGTGACTGTCAAACTTCTAAGATAACATTGCAATGCAGTTCACCTACATTGTATTTCTGACTGCCATTATATACACGCGCTGTGAAAACTCGTCAGATATCGACCCCACGTCAATTGTGTGCAACCAGTGCAGCGCTGGGGTGCTATCCTCGGCTGACTTCTTTTGCCACAAGTATGTCTACACCCATCGCAATACCTTAAGTCATGTTTTTTTTTTGTCTTTTTTTCGAAATAAACAAGGCATGGACGCGTTCTTGACCGGTGCGCCGCAAACCAAACAAAAATACTGATCGCATGATTCAACTCCATACAAAAAGCGCGACCCGAGTACTGGTCTGCTACTGCACACTGGTTGTTAATAATGTCTTCTGGTCGTAATCTATCACGAGGATTTAGTGCTGCTGTTCTGGTTTTCTTGAATGCTGTACGTGAGCGTTTATTGAAAGTCCTTTTTTTTTAATTAAGGCAGATTCGCATTAGTGGTACCAAGCCTGAAGGAAGTGCGGAGCTGGGCAGCCTTCCATGTCTCTTCGGCTTTCACTTTCGTTCCTCCTCTCTTTTCACTTTTCTTGTTTTTCTCGGTGTATTTTGCACTCTTTATTTCTGTTTATTTTTTCCTCTCTCTTCAGCGATTTCTTTCTCTTTCTTGCTCTTTCTACTTTTCTTCCTATTTTACCCTCTATTTCTCTCTTTCCATTTTTCACTCGCTTGCTTGTTTTTATTTTATATTTTGATACGTGGCTTTGCCTGCGTTATGCCAAGCGACGACAGCATACGACAGCCAGGGCCCCTAAGTGTTCCGTAGCTGTCATCATCAAGGCGTTTGAAGCGAGCGCGCGCTCAGTATGCTACAGATGGCTATGCTATTGGTTTTGCCTGCGTTACGCCAAGATACGACAGCATACGAGGACAGCATACGACAGCCCGGGCCCTTGAAGTGCTCCGCACTAACGGGCGCTCTTTGCTTTCGCATCCTACAACGGCGTTGCACTAGCGAGCAAGATTGCAAAGCGCTTTGTAGGCAATTCCTTCCCAAGCATTTTTCAGATGGAGGTGCATAAACTGGCTCAATAAAGAGAAAATAAAAGCGTGCAAAAATTATTTAGAAACAACTATCTTGCTTTTTGACAGAAAATATGTCTCAAGATTTTAGGACTAACAAAAAAAATAAAGCTTATGTAGCCGTGGCAAAAGAAAAATGGAAACCATTGTGAGAATTTTACGCTCCCTTCTATAATAATCCATTCGCAGCACGTTATTTAATATGTCCGTAATTTTAGTGCCAATGGCATATGTAAAATAAACATTACGGCGTATTAACCATATATGTACAATTTTGTCCACGTCAAAACAACGAAAAACTAAACCAGGATCAGAAGAGGAGGGCACCGAAAATGAACTACCTGAGAAAAAACCGAAGCCGACTATACCGAATCGTAGACCAAAGACAAAAAAACCGATAGTCCCTCCACGGAAGAAACCTACGGGTACAGGGAAATATCCGCAACCGCCAAGTAAGTAAGCTTGCATTTTCCGTGTTTTCATAGAATCGAGATGCGGTTCTCGCATACTGCAGCATAAAACGTTTCCCACAGGGCTTCTAATAAATATCCACGAACAGTAAGTTTGTTAAAGGCACTACAGGGCGATCGGCATAAACCTTGCGGCTAAAGAAAATCAGCGCAATCGGTTGAGGTAGAAAACCATGGAGTGGAGGAAACACCAATCTCTTAAACGAAGACGTTACCACTCTCATGTCAGTAGAGAGAGAGAGAAAGAGGGAAGGTAAGAGAGGCAGAAAACATTTGATGGAAAAGCAGTGCGCTTCGTGAGCGTATATTCTCAGACACGATACTTTCCAAAATATCAGATCGAGAGCAAAAACGATCGTAAGGTAATATGATCAGATGAATGTGTAAGGAGTTGCACGTCTTGCAAGGGCCTCATAAGGCTGTCATGAAAGCGAAGTCAAGGCTCATTGCTTCATGGCACTATGTAAATATTGAATGGCGTAGCCAGGGGGTGGCACACCGGGCCCGTCCACCCCCCCCCCCCCCCAGCCCCACTTGCTAAAGTTTAACAGCGAAGCTGTTTTAAGCATAGGACATGTTTGGGTTAGTTGCTAATCCATTCATGCTACTAGAGCGCATACTTCAGAGACAACGGACTTTTTTAGGGAAGTCGTTCTTTGTTGTGTTTGGCAAATCTTTCCTTGTTCACCTCAAATCAAAAACCATAAAACTATCATAATTATAAACGGGTATGTGCCATAGAAATGGGGTTAATCCCACTACTCACCACTGGTCCACCAGAAATGAAGAAGTCTACAGTTGGCCCAACAAACGGGTATGTGGAACAAGAATTTGCGCCGCCTATCAGAAAATTGTCAATAATATTAAAAGTTGCCCCTGGAAGGCGAAATGAATCCTAGATGTTGAAAACATTTCGTCGCCTGAAAATCAGAAAATGTGCAGACGTCACACGATGCTTGCGCAGCATTTCTTCCGGCAAAAAAAAAAATATGATCGCACTTCCCGGCAGAAGGAACTATGCGACGCAACAGAATTATACCAAAAGCATTTGTCTTTCCTTCCAGAACAAAAACGTCCAGGCAGACCAACCTGCGGAGTGAGACCAAAGAGAAGAAACTGCCAGGAAGACTATACGGGCATGTGGTACTACATTGGACAGTTCTGGACTTGCAGCCGTGTGCGCTCAGGAGAATGTCCAACGCACGGCTCATTCTTCGAGACCTGCGAAGAATGCATGGGCAAGTGCCACAGTAAGTCTACATCACATTCCAGTGTATGACTTGCCGTTCACCTCGGTGGTAGCGGTTAGCGTGTGGGACTGCTGACCCCAAGGTCACGGGTACAATCCCGGCTGCGGCGTTCATAATTCCATGGACGTGACATTCTAGATGGCCATGTACTACGATGTCAATGCAGGTTAAACAAAAGCAAATTGTCGAACTTTTGGGGACCCTCCAGAAGAGTGTGCCTCATAATCATTTAGTAATCTTTCTAAGTTTCTACAGCGCGACTGGACGCGGACGGAAAGGAACACGCAAACACACACACAGCGCTGTGTGTGTTTGCGTGTTCCTTTCCGTCCGCGTCCAGTCGCGCTGCAGAAACTTAGAATGAACAACCAACTAGCCCGCCAACGCACTTTAGTAATCTTTGCAAGTACAACCGCAAACGTATGACTGTATCATTAGTGAATGATTTTCTGTCATTTTTACACTCATCATTACGAGTTTTTCTTTCGTTTATGTTATTTTTTCTCTATCCTCGTTCCGTTGCCAAACAAGAATTGTATAGATAAATTCAGCGGCACTTATATGTTCTATCGGGTCATTTTAGTGGTTTTGCACAAGTATTGTCTTCGTTTTGGCGGTCAGCCAAATATATTTTAGAACTAATCTTGCACTATGTGTTGCAAAAATGGCGCGAATGCGTTCCTTATGAAAGCGAGATGAAACAGAAAGTGAAAAATTTCATATCATGAAATGCTTCCTCCGAACAAAGCGAAGACATTCCTGTTAAAACTTGATTCACTATCCGGTAGCTCGTGTCATTCATCACACATGCAAACGTCTTCATTCTAAGGAAACTTTCTTGCGGAGCTTGAAGCAGTTTCTTTTACATGCCATTTGCGTACGTGAAGAACATTACAGGCGACTGTGGTGCCATGTAGGAAAGGTGCACCAGGAAGTAGTTTGCGTTTACAAGCTGTGATGATTGCGACAAGCGCACCACAGGGGCAAGAGCCTGAGCGCGAAAGACCACCCGACCTCCTCTTCGATACAAAGAAGTCTTTGCACGTTAACAGGCATCCTTTGTGGAACGAATTCTCGGCTGGAACATGGTGAGTGCCGATCCTGGAAGGCTCGCTAATTGGGATGAGTAAGGGTTTAACCCAGGGAGCCCAGGTTATCGGACGCATTCAAGACAGCCTGATAAATACAAAGCCGTTATTTATATAGGACGACGACTGCATGACACACAAAATAGCATCACGGCGGTACGTGGGTTAGTGACATCAAAGTCTACTGTAAGGTTCCTTTCATGTGCGGTGAATCTCTGGGTCTTAATAGTCAACGCTCTTCACTCCCCGTTCTGCCGAGTTCTCGGCAGCAGCACTCACGCACACCGTCGTTGCCACGACCATAGCACCGCGCAACATGGCGTCGAGTCCGTCGTGGTAACGTCCATGGTGCGAACACGCCTTGTCGTGTAGCTCGCTGGCTTGAGCTCGATATTGATGTGCCTCACCATGACGACTTGCTGGCGTCCCGGCAATGCGCCGTCCCTCCTCCCGCGCCTCGCGTCGGACACCCCCAAAGCGCACGCGGGTCCCCTTCCCCTCTCTCACCTCCCCTACGCTCACCCACTTTCTCTCCTCTAGGAATCCTCTACTCTACGGAGCGGCCCCCCCGTGCCACACCCCCCACAGCGCATGCGCGTCCCCTCCCCCTATCTCTCCTCTCCTACGCTCCCCCCCTTTCTCTCCTCTAGGAATCTTCTACTCTACGGACCGGCTCCCGCGCCCCACACACCCACAGCGCATGCACGTACCCTCCCCCCTCTCCTACGGTCCCCCCCCGTTCTCTCCTCTAGGAATCCTCTACGGAGCGGCGCCCACGTCCCACATCCCCACAGCGCATGCGCGTCCTCTCTCCTATCCTACGCTCACCCCCCTTTCTGTCCTCTAGGAATTCTCTACTCTACGGAGCGGCGCCTACATCCCACACCCCCCACAGCGCATGCGCGCCCCCCTCCCCCCTCTCTTCTACAGTCCCCCCTTTCGCTCTAGGAATCCTCTACGGAGCGGCGCGCACCACAGGTGGTGCGACAGCTGCATACTCCGCTGGGGGGCGCCACGGTAGTTCCGCGGTATGAAAATGACGGAGCGCGCGCGCCTCATTCCCTCTCCTGTGCAGCGCCGCGATGAGTGCCCGGGCCGCTGCCGCGAAACGGGAGCGGCGACGTTTCTCCCGCTCAAGCTAACCATCTCCCCGCTGCTTCGCATCCACACATGGTTCCCTTTAGCGGGAGATGGGGAAGTTTTTTTCCTTCTCCTCTTCTCCCAGTCGTGCCCCAAGGATTCTTTTGGAAATGGCGTTGTCATCGCATTCGTCACACAGGCACAAGAATGGGGCGGCTTCACTAGCCTATATAGCAAGGGCGTAACACGAAGTTGTACCACCATTTTAAGCGGCGAAACAAAAGCGAAGGGACATATGCGAGGGACTTATGCCAACTACCGCCGAAAAATCAAGATTACGTAATTATATTGAAAACTTTATGTGTGATATCTCGATCCTGTGATAGAAGGAACGTTCGCCTTGCAGCTGAGCTTGAGGAATGCAAGTTCTCCACGTTCTTTGTTTCTTCTCTGTCTTTGGAGCTTTACATACACAAATATCGGGACGAAAAAAGCTTACTGTATTCTTGAAAGGCGGTAGTTAAGCGATAAGGAAGGCGAGGATACCGAAAGTACTGAGATGAAAGGGACACTGGACACGCGGGCGCTACTCACAACCATTCAGTTTATTTACTTGACCAATTCGAACAAAAGAGCCTTTAGTTACACGTAACCGATCACGTGACTCCCGTAACATCCACGAAGTGACTTGACAGTTAAGAGCGAAAGAACAGAGATAACCAAGCAGAGTACGCGAACAAGATTAAAGAGTAATTAATATACAGCGTGGTGCGCCTTGGTGGCGTTGATGTTAAGTTGCTCGTCTACTGACCCGAAGGTCGCAGGTTCTATACCGGCCGGTGCGGAATTATTTCAGTGGAGATGGAATGCTAGAGGCCCTTGTCCTGTGCGATGTCCGTGCACGTTAAAGAACACAAGATAGGCAAAATTACCGGAGCCCTCCACTACCGCATCCCTCATAATGCTACGGTTGTTTTAGGAAGCGTTTGGTAAATTTCGCTGATACAGGTACTGCCGTAAAAGCTAATCTGCTAACTTTCTTTCATTAAACTGGTCACTTTGCACTAGCTCTTTCTGGTTATCACGGTTTTTTTTAATGAGAGGTACATGCCCACATTCTTGGCAATGAACTCCAAATACAATCGCTCATCAGTTTAATATAGCTGAATTGGAGCAAGGAAAGTGTCATAACGCCAGCAGGTGCGCTGATCTATGAGCGCGAATGGTACCCAGGGCTAATGAGATGCTTATCATGTACCACTGATTCATAAGACAGTCCAAAAACCCCGTATTTTAAAATAAATCTTGGTCAGAAAATTAAGCCAGCTTCCCACTAGGCATGCCAAGCCTGACGCAAATTTGGAGTTGGCCAGCGTTCTCTGTTTCTCTTTAAATTTTTTCTTTTGTTTCTACTCCTCTTTCATTTTTTTTTCTCGCTCGTCTCAATTTTCGTTAGGTTTTTGCATCTGTTTATTTTAATTTCTTCCTTTCTCTCCCTATGTATTTCATTCCATTTCTCGCTCCTGGTAACTTCCTTTCTCTTTCTTACCTTTCTTTCTCTCTGTATTTGTCACTTCCTCTTTTTTGTCTTCATTCTCTGTCAGTCCATATATTTGTCTATCACTCTGATTTTCTCTCTTTCCTTCTCACTCTGTTTTCTTCGCTTTCTTTCTCTCTGTTCCTCGCTTTCTCTTTCTGTCTATGGTATATGCTTTGCTCTCTTCCCTCCTTCTTCCCTTCTTTCCCCCGTCGTCACCCCCCACTTTCCTCTCCCACCCCCCTTGCTATACAACGCTTTGCGACGCTCTGCTAGCATGACTGGATGGCAGAGGGGTACGATCCTCACCTTCGGATAGTGCGTACGTGGATTCGAATCCCGCGTCGTTTAGAAAATTTTCTCGCTAAGAAATTTTCTTTCTTTTGATCTCTTTCTTTCTCTCTTTCTTCTGTTTCATTTTCTCTCTCTGTTCTCGTTCTTTAACCATTTGAGTTATTGCAGACAACGCCGGACAAATCGGTCCCCGTGTTCTGACAGCGAAGCAAAAGCTGACTAAGAGGATGACGATTACGATTGCGGGTTCTTAATTATTTCTGTTCACTCGTCACGGACCACTGCTCATTGATTATTTCTGTTCACTCGCGCTCATTGATTGTTGCTGTTGACTCGTCACGGACCAATGCTGAGAGTGTTTAAGAGTGACAATCCCCTAATTTTTGGGTATCCTATAAATTTGCTCTTATCAATAAATAATCAAAAGTGCTCACTGCTGAAACGACTATAGTTACCTACTAACAAGGTGCCGTTTCTTTTCTCTCATTTGACAGGAGCCTGGAAGAATCGGTGCGAACTAATGCAAAGCAAGGGTGAGAAATAAAAGGACACTGATAATATTCAGCATTCACTCAAGGGCTGTGCGCTTTCCAGTAGCATTGTATTGGACCAAGGCACTGCATATAATCAGCCATACAATAAAAAGATATTTTTCTTTGTAGAATTAGGAGTGCAAATTTACTCAATCGGAGATATCTTCTGCCATTTCCCAATTTTAAGGTAATAATTGGTCACATATCACTATACATTTCGTTGGGCATGTAATCCACTGATAATAGGCGTGCCGCCTATTATCAGTAATAGTAGATATTCGCCTATAATCAGCACTCATGTGACTTCATCACATCAAGAGATGTTTTTTAGACACACGCGCAATGTTCCGATTGGCAGTATGATTACTCGATGATGTCAAACACTTCACGTGCCACAACTATTAACATTTCGTTGTTTATATTACTGCGGGAGGTGTGGCAACAGAGCCGAGCCAAACTGAGAAAATGACTGTAAACTTTAGCCAGTCAAGAAAAATTGAATCTCATTTACAGGATAGAATCAAGTTTCTGCAGCCGCTATAATAATCTTCATATTGGCAACTTTCGAATAGTTGAGGCGCACTCTAAGATGCCCTAATACCTTACCTATTTCGCTGTTATTTGACTTTTTTGCCCTACCTACACACCAAACCTACTGTCTCAGAACTCAGAACGCTTAGCACAATGTCAGTACTCCCGGTGAAAATAAGCGCAAGAGCGTGACAACAAAACTTGATTTCATAAACACATGTATTTACGCCACCCACTATTATCACTACAACAGTTGTATTGTTTTTTGTAAACGTGTTGCCTTCTTGCATCTTAATTTACACCACTTTCCATCGTTCCCGACTCGTGGTTGTAAAAAGTATCTTATACCGTGCATCTTGCTACTCTGTACTCCAAATAGCTTTTTGCAACACTGCAAGTCAGTGTTCTCAGTGTCGTCAGATGGAGTGGGGTCATCGCATCGAGAATTATTTGCAAAATACCTTAGCGTTTTACTTTGTGTGCTGAAGTGCACCAATACAGGTAGGTTATCTTAGTACAGACAAACAATTTATGCACCGATTCGTGTCGCAGGCCTTGTCAAGACGTGCATACGAGCTACGACTGCTCTTACCAGCGAGAATAGTCACGGTATTATGAAGGTATATGAGCACACCCGGCTCGGCAACATCCGGCAAAGAGTGAATCGCTTCTGTTATAACACTGGACCTGAGAAAGGAACACTTCCTTTCCGTAATGCTCTGGGTTTTCTTTCTGGTTGTCATACCACTTAAGCAGAATATGGTCTTCCCTCAACGTTGAACGCATGAATTGTTTTCCCAGCCACAGCCAAAAACCTGCGCGCGTCTTCCCTTGTAAAGGCAAATTGAGCTTGACGCAGAATATCCTCTGAACATCATCATTTAAACATTTCTCATTACAATACATAGGTGATAGCAGTCCGAGAACAAAAGGTTAAACTTTCGGCATTAGTTGCACAAAGCAAACGTGTCTGTACAGAAAAATTAAGGCAGGATCGCCCTAGCTTGAAGGAAGTACGGGGCTGGGCAGCCTTCTTTGTTGCAATTCGGTTTTCTCTTTCATTTCTTTCTTGTTATCTTTTCCCGATTGTTCTGTGTTTTTTCTAATTTTTTCTATTTATTCTTATTTTCCTTCCTACATTTTTTTTCTTTCTATTTATCTCTTTCTATTCCTCGCTTGCTTCCTATTTCAATTTTTAAACGTGGTTTGTGTTGTCGCGTTTCCCTAGCCATAGTAGTAATGTCCGTACTTAATATCATCATCAAGGCACTCGAAGGACAAATTGAAGACCTCTTTTTGTGCTAGAGCGCGCTGACTGTGCCACCGCTGGCTATGGTATAATGTGGTTTTGCCTCTGTTACGCAAAGCCACGACGACAGCATACGATCACAGCATACGTCAGTCTTCGACATCCCGGCCCCTTAATGTGCTCCGCCCTTAAAAAAAAAAAAAAGCGTAATGTACAATAACCACCAATCGAAACGCAAAGCCTATAGTACCCCATTACTGCTCACTGTACTATAGGATATGTTCCTGAATCAATGATTTAATATTTTTGACCCTGCATCTGCCCCTAAAGTCAAGTCTTGCAATGATTTGCCTGCATAATTTGTAATTCCTCGCTTTTTAAATGCGAAGCATTTCTTGGCGAACTTCTGCGACTTTGAGCGTTTCTATCTATCTATCTATCTATCTATCTATCTATCTATCTATCTATCTATCTATCTATCTATCTATCTATCTATCTATCTATCTATCTATCTATCTATCTATCTATCTATCTATCTATCTATCTATCTATCTATCTATCTATCTATCTATCTATCTATCTATCTATCTATCTATCTATCTATCTATCTATCTATCTATCTATCTATCTATCTATCTATCTATCTATCTATCTATCTATCTATCTATCTATCTATCTATCTATCTATCTATCTATCTATCTATCTATCTATCTATCTATCTATCTATCTATCTATCTATCTATCTATCTATCTATCTATCTATCTATCTATCTATCTATCTATCTATCTATCTATCTATCTATCTATCTATCTATCTATCTATCTATCTATAGCCACACGCACTCTTTTCTTTCTGTTTCCATGTTACCACCGCATTGCAATGCAGCTGCTGCCTTGAGCAAAGCACCCGAATGACTGGACTATCTAGATAATCTTAGAACCTTCTGATGCGATTACGTCCTCAACACGAACAGTACCGCTAGTTGTCGAAGTTACGCGACCATTAGCGATAACACTGAAATATTTGTGATACATGTATAAAAGCCGACGCGCTAGACCGCTGGTCAGATTATCGACGGCGGACGCTCTGTTCGCCGTTATCACTAGACAGTGTGTACTGATGTGTTTGACCTTCCGTTTTCCCGGCCTACAAGTTCGGCCAAATAAAGAGTTTCCATCTTAGTCAAGCCCACTGCTGCCTTCGTTCACGTCACGACCCCGTGATATCTGGTGAAGATGCTGTTCGTTCATGTACTGGACGCCCCCGTCAAGCCGTGAACCCGTTTGTTTGCCTGGACAACGATGACCGCCGCTAAGCCTATATGATGGAAGGTGCACCCTAGATTTTTCATTCTCAGGTAGTCGACACGTTCACAGAGAAATTACACTTTCATAATATAGATTTTTTGCCTAATTTAGCTGGTGACTACGTTATGGAATAACATTGCCAATATTTTCTACTATACTCTTAGTCATTACATTGTGCGATGGCCTGCCTTACATACGTCGGCAAACTCACTCATGAGTCGCCTCACTCAGACTCACTCAGACTCACATCGGGCCGTGAGTCTGAGTCCGAGTGAGTCCGGTTACAGAAAATTTTAGTGAGTCGGTGTCTGAGTGAGTCCAGATGAGCAAAGTATCGGTGAGTCTGAGTCCGAGTGATCCCTGAGAGCAAAATATATTACTTGAGTGAGTCCGAGTGAGCTCCACCTTTTATTGCCGACTTATGGTCAGATGCATAGGCGTGCGCACGAGGGGGGGGCAGAGGGGGCGGCCGCCCCCCCCCCCCCCTAGTCACCTAAGAGAGGGGGGGGCGCAAAGTCTGCCCCATACATTGACTTAATAGGGAGGGGGGGCGCTGCGATAAACTTTCGCCCCTCCCCTGCCCCCCCCTGAAGGGGAACCCTGCGCACGCCTATGGTCAGATGTATTCAGGTCCAGCATTGCTATCAGCCTTATATCAGCTTATGTTTGTACTAAAGTTTATTCACACATTTCTCAGAATACTAGTATTCATGCGCCGCCTCAATATTTCTTGATGAGAGGCGTGACCTACGGGAAGGGGTGCCATGACACCCCCCCCCCCCCCCCCGCCCTCCCCGCAAACTCATTCATGGGAAGTTCTTGATAAAATTATCTGGTGTGACTAGAGTATTTCACAAAAATGTCCTTACTGGATTGGGATTGAAACTACAGATAACTCGTATTTGAAGGTACAAGATTAAAATGCGTATCGTAGAGCACCGATCATGGGAGATATTGGCGTTAAAGAAGATTGGCACCATCATCGAAAAAGACAAATTTTATACCAATGAACTCATGAGTCGACTCACTCAGGGTCACTCAGACTCAGGTCAAGCCGTGAGTCTGAGTCTGAGTGAGTGCGGCTGAGCAATAAGTTGGTGAGTTTGAGTCTCAGTGAGTGCGGTTGAGAAAAATTTTAGTGAGTATGAGTCCGAGTGAGTCCGATAGAGGAAAATTTTGGTGAGTCTGAGTCCGAGTGAGCCCTGAGAGCAAAATATATTTCTTGAGTGATTCTGAGTGAGCTCCAACTTTTTTTGCCGACCTATGCTGCCTTACTGTTGAAACAGCCACCGCTAATGCTGTCTTCATACCTTAGGTAAGGACAATTTCGCAGCTCCCATTATAAAGCAACACACTACGCAAGCATTTTATGCCATGCTCGAGAACTGCGTCATCGCGCTGTGAACTTACAGAAATGCATAACACAATGCAACTAGTGAACAATGGTGCCTTTTTCTTGCATGAAATGTCGCAGAAAACACAGCATTATTTTCGGAAGCAACAATACTTGCAGCTGTTGCGACAATCTGTGCGTACGGAAGAACATCTTAATATTTCTGGTCCACCAGGCAGCGAATATTTCTTCAAGCTTCTTAAGTTTGACGCGAGAAAATGTTATGAACTCTTGGAAAACAACAAAAGAGAATACTATCACCACCTTGCTATCAGCTCGAAGGCGTCAAAGTTAGTCCGACAAAATAATCATAAACCACTTTCCGCTTTCATAAAACAATAGCTCCTTCCTGACTTTTGTTTTCATCTGCGCTGTTTCGATAATAAAAGAGCTGGTTTATTTCATAGCTTCATGGTATTGTCGACTGCATTAGAATCCTTCGTTTCAAAACAAAATTGGACACCATCTTCCATTGTTAGTCTGTCTATAATTTTTAAAGGTATGCTTTGGAGCATACCCTGACGATGAAGATAGGGCTGTGTATCTTACTCACCTACTACGTCGTCCGTTTTATGCCAAGCCATGGTAAGTCCCGTCCGCAGCAGTGGACATATAGTGTTACCTGATGTTTAGTAAAAGCCTAAGCTTGAATATATTTATTATCAGCCAACTTTACCGTCACTGCAAAACTAGGCGTCAATAGAATCGTACAAGGTATGCATGTGCCATCTGGCCCGAGAGAGCGTGTTATAAGTTCGCGGTGTGTATACAGTGGTTAGTCCACAAAATTACGGCGCCGAACCAATCGACAAAGCCGCATACGCTTTAAGACTACGCAGTTTGACAAGGCATTTAGGCACTGTAACAGTGTGCCTCGTTGCATTGCATATGATATTGAGGACAGCTGCTTTCTACCATGTCCGTTATATGCGCGCGTTGGATTTGCTTTTGGATCACACCGTTTCGGCACGAAGGACTGTGCTTTAACTGTTCCTTCATTCTCTTTTTCATCAACGCGACGGTGCTGCCTACAGTCGTAGGTCAGTGCGTGTGAAAGGATGCGGTCTGATATCCTCTCTTACTGTTGGCATAACGGCCACCTAAGCGTCATACGCTCGTGCGTTGTATGGGTGGTGTTAAAGCCGGTCGCAAGTTAGACATTGTCTAGGAACTCTAGTGTAGGAAGGTCTTTGTAAATATATGAGACTGTGCGCCTGTGAGGACACCAAAGCTATAGATGTCCATCGCCACGTGGACGGCACTCGCTACAATCATAAAGCGGAAGAGATCACGGATGATAACAGTTGTGAAGCCGCTTTGCGCGAGCACAGCAGAGGGCACATGTCCTCAGACTCTCGGGCACGAAGGCTGGGAGGCGATGCCTGATGGACATGGGGATCCCGCCTGCCATAGCGGACCAATGTTACCAGGGTTTGTCAAGAAGACAACGTGACCACATCATCGTTTTCCCCATTCCCCGCAATACGTACCCGCTGCGAAACATGGGAAGAAGACGGACCACCAGGGCGGCGTCTATCCTCCACAGGGCGGTAGAGATCCCTGGGGGGAGCTGCTTTGTCGACGCGGCCTGGTACGGGAACATCAACAAGTACGCAGTGGTCTCTGTGGACGACCAAACTGGTTCTGTCATCAACGCCGCATCGATCGAATGTTCCTCCTCGAGCGCTCCCTGGCAGGTGGCCATCGCCATCGCTCTCCTCGCCGAGAAGCCTGCGAACGTGTTCAGTAACTCCCAGGCAGCCGTCCGTGCCTTCGCCGTCGGCGCAATCTCCAAGAAATCACGCCTTGCTCTCGGTGAAAAAGACATTTCTAACCACATCTTAACGTGGTTCATTGCTGACATGGGCCATTTTTAAGGAGGCCCCACGAACATCAACGAGCTGGCTGACCCCAAGGTGCAAGGTATGACGTTGCGCGCCCACGCAGGTTCTCCCCAGCTCACGACGTTGGAGAATAGACGTCAGCCCGCTATACACAATGAGATTACACAGCACTTCTACGTAAGCAGGAGGGTCTACCACCTTCTTACAAAAACTACACAGAGCCCAGGCAACGACGCTTAGACTCCTACTGACGGATTTGTATACAAATTGTGCCTTGTTTCATAAAATCTATCCGGATACTTACACTATCAGATTGTGGCGCCGTTGTGGCGAAGTAGCTAAGTTAGAGGACATGCTCTTGCGATGCCCCGCGTTACTGCAGTGATCAAGCCAACCCGGTCAAGTGGTGCTCCGCCATCGGAAGCCCCAATAAAGGGGATCAGCTTTGGGCAGTTCAGAGGTCAGGCTAAGCCTGCCCGTCCCAACGTGGGAGAAGCCCACTGCGCGCTGGTCGCGTCTCTCAGGACTCCAAATAAAGTTTGACCATCCATCCATCCAGTGCACCACCGCATGCTGTAGGCCGAACAACGGCGTGCTCTTAGAACCGTTGATGCTAAACCGTATGCGCTGGGACAGGGAAGTTGGGTGGGATAAAATGGTGTTAATAAACGTGCGAGTGATGCGTCTCATGCCAAAAAGGATGTCGCATACTTAAAGCATACCGCTGTGGATAAATTGCCAATGTTTGTGATTTGATCCTATGTTCTCACAACACCCCGAACACATATGGACAAACCACTGTTTACGTCAAGATACGTAACGTGTTCTCAGCAGATCGTAAATGACAAGTGGCTACTGTTTTCTTTCAGTAAGAATATGAGCAAAAAAATATGAGATATTGTGCATATGTGAAAGGCGATGTTGTGGGCTGCCTCGTTACTCTCATAATTGCGCTGCACCACAGCTCGCTCTAATATGCACTTGGGCGCAAGCACAAGTCTCCCCAAGTATGCTTAAAATACCATTCAACGTTCTCGCGAGAAGTGGACAACGATGTTCTCGCTGTCAGTGCTTCCGCCGTTTCGTAAAACAGCCAGAGCAATCATATGTTCTTTGAGTTTACGAGCAAAATAATAGAAAAAAATGTAATTGTTCTTAGGTTTCTTCGTTAGACGAATGGCTAAACGTGTTGGTATTAACCTGATGTCTGAGAGGAGTGAAAATTGTTTTCTTATTCCAGCAAGAGCACCACCACGCTGCCGCAGAATGCCGGAAGATGAGGATGAATGTCCAGTTAAGGTTTCAATACAACAGTGGTATTACAATATAGAGGAGCAAAGATGCAAGAACTTTATGTTCGGAGACTGCCCAGACAATTCCAACAAGTTTGAGACTGAGAAGGATTGCAAAGCAGCATGCATAAGTAAGACCACATTTACTGCCAAGACATTTCCTGTTTTTATTTTCATGAAAGAACATGATACATTTAGTAACTTTCGTCAGCTGTGTTCCCGTTTGTATACATTGTGGTTCGCATGTAAAACCTCAGAAATGACAATTGTTATGTACGCGGTATATGACGCCGATTCGCTTATCTTGATAATTGTTATATACGCGGTATATGACGCCGATTCGGTTATGTTAAGGAGCAAGTGCTGTGTGCGGTCTTGTGCGATGTCATTTTGAGCAATATGAGTTTACGTTGAGTCAATGGATAGGGGCAACTGTATAACATTGTGATCACATTATCATTTTTTAGAAGATAGTGCCAATGAAACACAGCACGTGTAAGCAGGAATGCACTCTGAATGCGGTAACGTAAACTACTACACACAAATAAACACGCTTGCAAAATATCACACACGAGTACTTGTTCGTGTGTTGTTCAAAGCACGATGTAGTATTCAGATTGTCAACATATTAGTGCAGTCGAAAGGCAATGAATCATTCACCGTTAGCGTTAGAATGTTTTTCCGGAATAGTAACATGCACAAAGACTGAAAGCTACTGCACAACAATTGGTCACGTTCGAAGACAATCCCAAATAATATCTGGTGTTTTGCGACCCAAAAGCCGCATGTATGATTATGAGAGACGCCATAGTGAAGCGCTTAGGAAACTTTGACCATCTGGTGTCCTGTAACAGGCACTGACATCGCACAGCACACGGGCCGGAAGACAATCGTAATTCTTGAGAAATGCATTGCTATATAGACTCAGAACAAAACAAAGCATCAAGATTGTAGGCCATAATCTTTCGGAGAAAGGCATGTGCTATTGTATGCAGGAAGACAGTAAATAACATTTTTACAGCGAAAGCTGTATATGGCTAGGAGAAACGAAAAACCGCTCGGCATCTGTGTCACGAGCGGTCGCCATTGGCTGTGCTATCAGTTACGTCGTTCTGAGCGTCGTACCCAAGCTCGCGCGCCATTGGCGCGCGAGCTTGGGTACGACGCTTGCAAGGTCAAACGGTCAAACGCTTGCAGCCATGGCGCGCCGAAGAAACGGCGTTGCGGGCAGGACAGCGTCGACGTGATTGCGGGAGCGCGTTCGCCGGGGCGAACGCCCGCTTTGGGCGAGAGTTTCTCCAGCGGCACTTTGGCTTCGGCTGCGACGTCTGTGACCGCCTGTGGTTCGACCACAACCTGGGTAACCTGGCAACGATAATCGTGGAAGGCTTCAGTGCAGCGTCGGGTTGAACCCACTGCTAAACACTGGGGCCGCACATTTCAGCTTCGCTGATTAACCATTTGTACGGAGTGCTTGGGCGGTGATTTTTTTAGTTATTAGCTAACTGCTTTGCTGTAAAAAAATATGTGCGTATGCGACTGCTTCCTACGCAGCAAGTTCGCAATCCGGGCAGGATTGATACTTTCTTTTGGAAACCTATGATAATAAAATATTTGGTCGGTTTCAAGAATGCTTTAGTGCTTGCAAAAGATGCAAGTCGCAATGTAGCAGCGGACCAATACCTCAGTCGTGTAACTGAAACGATCAAAGAACGATTATCGAACACCTAAAAAGGGCCGAAAAGAAATATCACGACATGTAGCATCCTATGGGCGATGTACGGCAATCCATATAATAGAACAATCGAACCATAAACGTCAACAGCCTAAAATTGGTTGCCCTTGAATATATACTTTCACGCTGCACGTGCTAACATTTGCCCTTATTTGCAGCCCTCTTCAGTATATTATCCGACAGCATACAGCAGCAAACACCGAGTGGCAGGACGACACGAAAAAAAAAAAAAAACATACACAAACGCTGACATACAGATCACTTGCGCGTGTATTTTTGTTTCGTGTAGTTATTTCACTTGGTGTGCGCTGCCACATGCTATAATGATCGGTCAGCTGGCCCACCAGTGTGCTTTAAGTAAGTTTAGAATATTAAATGCTTCTTAGATGCTTAAAGCTCTGTGGCATAGGCATTTCTCACTTGCCGTTTAATTTCTATTTTAAGGTGGTTTAACATCTGTGGCACATATGAATAATTACGAAAATATCAAACGTGATGCTCTTTACAATAGTTATCTTTCTATTTGCTAATTTTATATGTTGTCACTACAGATCTATGCAGAGTTCTGTGTACGTCACTCCCGTTTACGCCTTGCTTTGTGAACTCGTTTCTGATGGAAAACTTTTTCAGCGCCAGCGCCGTTGCCCACAAAGCCTCCCAAAGTACAAAAAGGTCAGTACAATATGCACAAAATGAAACAATTCTTGTGAAATATGAAGTTCAGTGATGGCTCAGAAACCGATATGCGAGAGAGGTCGCATATAACAAGATTTTGATGGTAGTCATGTGCTAGATCATGGCAACGTGGTTGCGCGAATTGTACTGAAAGCATTGAGTACAGTTCCGTGAGCATGGTTTTCAGGCATTTTAAAAACTTGCTAACAAATAATGCAACCTATCGTCGTGAATGCATTCATCGTATATTCTTTCGTGTAAGTCTAAATGTTCAAAATACTTAATATGATACGAACGTAATTGTGTACTTATAAAAACGGTTATTACTAGAGAACTGCTAAGGTCATGGCTGACCGTCAGCCGTGGATAGAAAGTTATCATCATCATGAACCGGCACGCGCTTTGTCCTCCTCTTAATCGCCGGACTGTACTTCGGCTTCTTCTTCAATAGCGGTAGACGAGTGTCGATTTATCCGGTGAATGATGCAGAAACTTGATAGGTGAGAGAACGAGTACAGAGAGAGAAAGAAAGATAGAACGAGACAGGAAGAAATTCTCTTGGCGAAAATGTTCTACTTTTTGGCGAGGAGAGATTCGAACTCGCTCGCCAACGATCCGAATGCGAGCGTCCTAACCACTCGACTATCTAGGTACGCTGGCAGCGCAGAAAAATAAACGCTTCCAACAGCAAAATAAGCGAAAAAAAAGAATAGACGAAAGAGGTGCAGAGTAAGAGAGAGAAATAGAAACAGAGAAGTGCTTAGAAAGCTAAGAAGTAAAAAAAAGGTACACCGTTAGAAAGGAACTACAGATAGAGATAGAGAATTCATAAAGGGAAGAAACAGTGAGAAACATAGAAGGCGAGACACGTGATAGAAAAACAGATATAGAAAGAAATAGACAAATAAGAAAGGAAGGGAAGAAAGAGAGCAAAAGACAACGAAAGAGAAAGAAGTAGACTGCCAGAGAAAGAGACAGGAATCACGAGATCAAGAGAGAAAAAGATGGAAGGCGGGAGACTGATTAGAGAGAGAGAGCGAGAGATGGATAAACAAAGACACACAAAGAAAAAAAAGAGAAAAAAGAGAAGCAAGAGAATAAAGCAAGAAAAAGACAGAAAGACAAACAAAGAAATAGAAGAAGAGAGAAGGAGATATAAAGCAACATACCTAATAAATAAAAACAAGGAATGAAAACATACCCATGTATGGTGTAGTATTGCAAATATAGTTCTTTCCGTCTTTCGTAGAAAATTATCACCTTCATCAACCAGCCATCACTCTGTACGTTATGTTCTTCATTATCATCCACTACTGTTTCTGGTCCACCAACTAAGCCGTAATGTAGCCTTGCGTGAGTTTTTGCAGGCTTCGCTAATGTTTGGTTATGGACAACATTACAATACGCGTGTTATTATTTATGTACCACGTTCAGCTCTCACTACCTGCACCGACAGTGAAACAAAGTTTTGTCGAACCAGTATGGAAGCAAAACCATGAAACTAAATCAGAAAGCCAAGGGTTACGCGGTCGACCTAACAGGCCATTTTTCAACGCAAGCTTTTCTTTCTTCTTTGGCTATCACAACGAATTCCGCCCGAGTGGAAGTATAAGAGCGATCCAGAATATCAGAATTTCAGAAAACAACATGCTTTACAGAGCGGATGGCTGTCTTTATATTTCTGAGTGTTTCCGATGGAGCGATTGTCGTGGTTTTAGGTTGCCACGCACTGCCAAATGACAATAAATACAGAACTGTATGTGCTTTATTTTTGTGTTTAACGAAGGAATTTCTTTGTCGATATTTCCGCACACTATTGAAAAATGGAATGTATTGCCTGGGTCAACTAGATCATTGCCTTTAGAAGATTTCTTGCATGAATGTATTGATTCGCGATTGGTTTATTAAGAGTTGTATTCCTGTTTGTTTTTTCTGTTTCTTTCTTCTTTTTTTTTTCCTTTTCACTTGCTTGCAGTGTTGCATTGCCTTTCTGTTTGTGTGCTCATGTAGAGAAAACCCACTCCTGCGATAGCCCAAATTGGGCTGCAGTATGCAAAAATAAATAAATAAGTAAATAAATAAGTTCCTTCATTTTTTTTTGTATTGGTGTGTCTTAACGCTCTTCTAAAATAGAAAATCGTTTCGGCCTGGTCATATGTTCACATGGGGAGTGGCTTTTTGGTTCCGACATTTTTTTTTCGAGGTACATTTTTCGTATACTCTTAAATTACTGCATCAGTACTTTCAAGCAGACAGCAATCTGACAGTCGAAATGAGAAAACGCCATACATCTTACTTTCAGCTTGATTGATCTAGTTGTGAGTGTTACATGGCTCATGGTACTGTTTTTTGTCATCTAAAGTAGGACAGCGCTCGTCCTATCTGGCTTTTCATTTTCTTTTCTCGTTTGTCTGCATTAAAAATTTTCACTTTCGTCAAACCATCTGAAAAATCCCCTGTTTTGGATTTCAGGAGCCTAAATAGTGTAGCAGAGGAGCATCGTTCACGCAAAGGATATGCGAAATTTGCTTTAGATCCAGCAAATAATATTCGAAACTGGTGACTTGTTCTTTTCAAGGAGCATGATATCGTCAATTTTTTCAGCTTAGCTAGTTTATTTTCAGCCCACATATAGAAAGTTTCCTTAGAGATCATTATGTAATTTTCTGTAGCCATCAATGAAAGCATCAAATGTTACTTGCGGAATAGAAAATTTATTTGGCGAGATTTCTGTTTCTTGTGTTCATAGGGAAGCGGAGGAAGTCGTATTGTTGCGATCAAGGAATTGCGCGCAGGAAGTGAGTTTTTGAATTGTTTATCGTTTAAATGATACACAAATCGTTTACAGAGCCACCAAAGTGGCAGCCCCCAAGTATACAGACACCTCCTAAGAGACAACGAGGTGAGTGACGGCGGTGGGCATTAGTGGGCTAGATAAGGGAAACCCTCTCTTATCTGCCTTATTTTCATGCATCGTTGTCTTTTATATGCATATATATTTTAAATTTGAAGCATCATAACTATACCAACTCCCCAAATGTGCTTTTTTGAAGGCTATACATGTGCAGGATACTTAAGGCTCATCCAAGCGCGCAGCAAATGTGTTTCATTTTAATAATTTGCTTCGTTTCCAATTGCTTCGTTTTTTTTTTACGCAGCGAATAAATAATCCATGTTTCCCGTAAAGCTTGTGCCTCTTGATGTAACTTTTGCCCATGAGTTCTTTAACATGCCACTTAATGTAGTCTAGTGTAGGCCAATTTCCAGTGTTGGAAACATAAGGCGCTCTTTCTTTCTTTCCTTGACGAACGCCCCTAACAACCTTCTAAGAGGGTACTACTCAGGAACTTTATTTGATACGTTACATCTAGCATTGTTTACTTTCCAAATATGGAATTTATTTAGCGACTTATCCTCCTGTCATGGTAAATAAAATCTGGCATGCATCGTCTTCTGTTCATAGTAATATGTGCAAATTACTGTACCTTAATTCCGCTCATCATTTTATTCCTTCATAATATATTTTACAGAGCCACCAAGGCGGAGGCCGCCAAAGCCATCGAGACCTCCGAATATATATGGAGGTGGTGGGCAGGGAGGCCAGCAAAAAAGGCCGCCTGGGGGAGGAAGCGCTCCGTCACATGGAGGTGAGTGAGGGCTGAAATGCATTCATTTGTTAGTTGAGAGGCTGCAGTAGAACAAAAGCGAATTCTTTCTTCACTTAGAACGTGTGGTTCAGGAGAAAGATTTGAATTCTGCGTGAACCTATTTGCAGTTACTGTGTTAATGTACTTCACTGTTTGTCCGTACTGAAGATCGCATGCAAATGTTCAAGTCCCCACGTACTCTACTGAAGTAAGGTCGAAGTTCGGGTAATGAGTACAAATTCTTGAACACAGGATGTAACTGGAGCCATTGTATCGGAGTGTCTAGCTACCTTCAAGGCAGTAGCGTGCTTACTCAACTGTATGTATTGGTACGCTTGAATTAGTTCCTTCAACCTCAAAGCGGAGGAATACAAAGAAAGTGCGAAAATATAAAGAGGAGAGGAAAGACTGCAAGGAGGTACGCAATTGGCGGGTGTTCCAAATCAAGCTTGTAAGGAGAAACACTATAAATATAGGAAAGACAGGAGAACGAGACGCGAGGGCACACGTCTTGAGTATTGACTTTGTTCGTACCCAGAGCAATGCGTTGGAGACATTCCGCTAGGTCATGGGCCAGCTGGGTCCAGCGTAGACTGTAAACGCGCCATAGTATTTCATATCGCGTGTGAGCAGTATTGAAAAAAATGTAGCCTTGACGGTCGCGTAACATACGGTATAGTCGAAACATATGTGAGACACTTCTGGTTAACCTCCCTGCCTTTCTCTCTTTTTTATTCTCTCTCTCTCTCCAACAATAATGCCATGCAACTACCGAAGCGCTCCTTGTAGGCGCTTGTTAGTGTCATCATAACCTACTTCACCACTACCAGCCTGTGCCACCGCCTCCACAAACCAAGAGAACTGTAAAAGGCAGAACGTGTGAAGAATGTGTAAGGCTTCTGAGAATGTGTAAGAGGCAGAATGTGTAAAAGGCACGTTTGTCAATCCTCGTGCATGTACCTATGTAACGCATTGGGTAGGGTGCCCTGCACCTACCGTCACGGACCGAGCGTTGGTTGGTTCGCCTCCCAGGACAAGCAAATCAACGAAACTTTTAGATGCGAAGCATCTTATGCTCGCGGCTATTTCCGTCCCTCCCGCGTCCCTCCTTCTCGCGTCCTACACCACCACAGCGCATGCGCGTCTCCTCCCCCCTCTCTCTCTCCTCTCCTACACTCACCCCCCTTTCTCTCCTCTAGGAATACTCTACTCTACGGAGCGGCCGCCGCGTCCCACACCTCGACATTGGATGCGCGTCCCCTCCCCCTATCTCTCCTCTCCTACGCTCACCTCCTTTCTCTACTCTAGGAATCGTCTACTCTACGGAGCGGTGCCCGCGTCCCACACCCCCCACAGCGCATGCGCGTCCCCTCTCTCCTCTCCTACGGTTCCCCCCCGTTCTCTCCTCTAGGAATCCTCTACGGAGTGGTGCGACAGCTGCATACTCTGCTGGGGGGCACCACGGTAGTTCCGCAGTATAAAAATGACGGAGCGTGCCTCATTCTCTCTCCTGTGCAGCGCCACGATGAGCGACCGGGCTGCCGCTGCCGCGAAACGAGAGCCGCGACGTTTCTCCCGCTCAAGCTAACCATCTCCACGCTGCTTCGCATCCACACATGGTTCCCTCCCGCGTCCCGCGTCCCTCGTCCCGCGTCCGGCCACTGTCATGAAGTAGGGAAGCACCCATTATGCGAACCAGAATCCTGTAGTAATATGAAGGCCGTCAACCCAAACACAGTCATCAGAGTCATGGCCGAGAGCACAGAGAGGCTGCTTAGCAATGGCTAGGCAGGTGGTGTCTGTCGCCCAGGTTGACCCCATTCTTTGAGTCATGGCTGAGAGCACAGAGAGGCTGCTTAGCAATGGCTAGGCAGGTGGTGTCTGTCGCCCAGGTTGACCCAATTCCTTAATCTTGCTTGCATGTGTTTTGAGGGGCCTTAGTTCGTCCCTCCTTCCCGCGTCCCACAGCGCATGTGCGTCCCCTCCGCCACCCTTTCTCTCCTCTAGGAATCCTCTACTCTACGGAGCGGCCCCCCGCGTCCCACACACCCCACAGCGCATGCACGTCCCCTCCCCCCTCTCCTTTCCTACGCTCACCCCCCTTTCTCTATTCTAGGAATCATCAACTCTACGGAGCGGCGCGCGCGTCCCACACCCCCACAGCGCATGCACGTCCCCTCCCCCCTCTCTCTCCTAAGGTCCCCCCCCCGTCCTCTACTCTAGGAATGCTCTACGGAGCGGCGCACACGACAGGTAATGCGACAGCTGCATACTCCGCTGGGGGCGCCACGTCAGTTCCGCGGTATGAAAATGATGGAGCGCGCGCGCCTCATTCCTCTTCCTGTGCAGCGCCGCGATGAGCGCCCGGACCGCTGCCGTAAAATGAGAGCGGCGACGTTCCTCCCGCTCAAGCTAATTATCTCCCCGCTGCTTCGCATCCACACAAGGTTCCCTTTAGCGGGAGATGGGGAATTTTTTTCTTCCGGTTTTCGTTTGAGAACTGTTCATGTGCCTTTTACCAACGTCATTTCCGGTTCAAAAATGACGTTAGTGAAGCCTTGTTAGAGCCAGGTACAAAACACTTTCATGTCAATAGTTCTGACTACGCCGCTGTTACAGATCCTTGTGTAATACACCCGGCCTGTCCGACATATTCTTTGCTTTCAGAGGCGCGGGTGATCGCTAGTGTGACCACGGTACTTTTGTCTATGGGTTGGTTTTCTCTGGAGTTTCATCTTCAGTTTTACTATTTCAACAGCTACGGTCATCATTTTCACGAGATACTGTATCAAATCATTTCTTTTACATGACAAGGGTCTTGACGAAACGGGTAAATGCAAATGCCATGGTTCTTCTGTATTTCCATATAACACGATAGATGTGTTGGCACCTATCTGCCAGAATACTGTGCTTCTTATGACTTCAATGTTGAATGACCAATGATAACCTTCAGCAAAATACTTGTCTTACTTTAGATAGGGAAACAAATCATCACTTGCAGTCATATTTCTTTATAACGCTATGACCTTCTGCCTCTGAAATATTAAAGTAAATACTGCACTCAGTTTCTTTATCAAGTCACACCGCATCAATCACTGTCGGTTCAGAAAATTTACATGGCATCTTCAAGGTTGAAGCATGTGAATGTCGGATGCCGCAGAAAGGATGACAACTTTTGTTGTTTCTCGATGCAGGTCAAAAAGGGTCCCGACAAAACATGTGTTCTGTGATGCCGATTGAAGGAGACTGCCAAGGTAGTATGCTGTGGTACTTCGACCGATCAAAGGTTAGGTGCAGGAGGCTGAAAAGCGGGCTTTGTAAAGGCACACATGAATTTTTCACATCAAAGAAGGAATGTGACAATAGATGTAAAGGTAAGTCTTATCTATGGGTGGTGTGCGTGTATGTCTATGCATATATATATATATATATATATCTTTACTGGGGCAGAGCCCAAACGTTAACAAGAACACTTTTCATATGTGGATCCTTCTCTTCAACCATCTATCAGGTGTGTATTCCCACGTCCGGCAAACCCATCTTCAAGATTGGAATTTGTCTCCCAGCTTCACTGCTTCAGTGACTGGTTAATTAAGAATGGTTTATTCAGCGCAATTAAGCAGCCGCAAGAATATTGTTGCTTATTTTATACAATAGTTTGGAATATGCTGTACGATCGCGAACTTAGGCATATTACATTGACTTGGTAGGGTGTGGCTTATCAGTGTGCAGTTGCTGATTTGACCATAACAGTAAAGCAGTGATCTTGTGCTTTGAGCAGTATGTCGTTGTTGTCTAATTAGAGAAGTTTGGCTGCTTCTACAAAGACGAATAATCCCGTCAAAATTACCAACGTTTAAAAGATCTTTACAAGGCTAAAATTTGAAGACTGTTTATCGTGGTGTTACCCAGCATTTTCGCTGATCGAAGTCATAAAGCTTGTCCGATTTGACTCCTTGTCCGAGATGACTGACTCGAAGTACCGACAGATTTCCGACTTTTTCCGGCGCATAGTCTTGTATATTTCACTCCTTTAATCATGCAGCTTTTCACAGTGCTTCTGAAAAGATGCGCATAAACACACAGCTAGTGCTTTAGCGCTGTGCTACAGCACGGTGTTTTGTTTCCTTGCACATCCTCTTTTGTTTTAGTTCACGGGGACATCTGTCCCGGTGAGCTGGCATTCGCTATATAGCGGTACGTCCCTACGCTAGCATATGAATTTGTCTACCGTGGATTTTTATGCATATATGTGTGCGGACTCGGGTAGCCTTGCTGGGTGTTGTGCTTTTGCCGAGTTTGATAGCTCGGGCTAGCTGTACCTCGATGTCTGTGCATTCAGAATGCGCTCGTTGCGTGCCTGTCTGGTACATAATTGTATTTTTCCTGCAACATTTAGAGTTTGGGTGACACTCGATGACACCTGCGAATCATATGGTCACATCTTTGGTTATGCGGTTTAATTATCAAGCAGGCGCAAATGGCCACTTTGATCGCAAAGCGACTGGATCGTCCGGGTCAATCGCTGCTCAATTTAGTAGCCGCTGTAGCGTAGTTGCAAACATCTGAACCAATGAGATGCGCAGGAAGAAGACATGAGATTATTTTAAAACCCGATAGCAATGCGAGCACACTAGAAGTCGATGTAGAGACGGATTTATGTCTCACGCTTGTGTGAACATAAATCCAGGTCGCCTTGTGAGTTGCGTTTTGGTTGCCAGTCGCAAAAGGCGCGCGACCGGTCGTAGACGCAGCTGCGATTGAGCCTTCAGAAGTACCTTGTTGGCCTCAATTGTGTTGCCTGTGTTCTTCTGTTCGACTAGCGTTCGTCTGTAAACTAGGTAAAGCATTCGCGTGATGTTGTGCACATTAGGCACGATATTAATACAAGAAATGCAACTTTTTAGTTTGCGGAATTCGTAATTTAACATGGAGCTCGATATTTTGTACTCGTCCAGTATCGTCTTCTGTCTTGTTCCCCCTTTTTTTTTCTTGCGCTCTAAGCCGAAGTACGTAGAATAGTTAAGTACGGAAACATCTGAGTCGAGTATGCGTGAAGAGGAGGAGGAATAAACGTTTAGTGCCGGAAACGGTATCGCAGTTCAAGTCCTGCTTCTACCCTAGGTGGGAGGTCTCCTCATTCCAGAAACCAACTGGCCTTCACTGCCTCCTGAGCCCTGTCGACGAGACGTCGTTGTTGGTCGAAGTCCTCTTAGGCGAGCTAGGCTTCCCACGTTTCGAGTAGGTCTTCCGTTCCTTGACCGGTGTTACACATATTCAGCGCAGACGATGTGTATGTGTGTATATTGCATGCGCACGCGAAGATCACGTGGGCAAGGATTCCAGGTTAACCGTCAATTAGGCCTGAAGCATAAAATTTTAACAAAATACATTTTTATGAACTGCGTCCTCGTCTGCGAGCGCCGTCGTGGATGCCTCTTCTTAAGATGCGACAATTGACATAGGGTTTGCGAGCTCTCAATGTGGAAACATAACAGTGCCCGCATTGAAATGGGAGTTCATATGCAGCCCTTCCGTTCACTGTCTGAAAGGGGCGAACTCTTTCGATGACAAACACCATGGAATTCATGTGTTTCGCAAGAAATAATTAAAAAGGAAAATCAGTGAGGTTCCACTCTCTAACGATAACAAGACGAAACTTTTCAACGCTCTTTAGGTAGACCAGGATCACAACGGAGAAGATGTTTTATGGTGCCAGACGAAGGAGATTGTGAAGATGTCGAAAAATGGTACTACAGTCCAAAGAGGGACAAGTGCAGAATATTCAGAGAAGGAGACTGTGAAGGGGATCAGAAATTTTTTGACACGAAGGAGGATTGCTTAAAGACATGCAAAGGCAAGTCAGACTTTATTTTTCAATGCATACGCAGGAAAATACTAAGCATTTTTATGTGAAAATCTAATGATATCGCTTGAATGTGAATACAGTGTAAATGTTTCAACAGAAATGCCACATTTGGTGAACTAATTGATGTTGCGCACATGTCAGCAGTTGTTTACTTCTGCTTTAACAATATTTTCTTCTTTCATCAAAGGTCCCTTTTTATGAAGGAAAATGCTAGCAAACCTATCGCAGTCGTCCAGTCACAACAGATACCTTACAGTTCTTCAAATGACGAACCAGTTAAACGTTTAAACATCGAGGATAAACCTGTAAACACTTGGTAACTTAACTTAATAGGTGACATATTTGGTGTGCTTTTTCTTGATTCATTCACGTACAATGCGATTGTCTTGTATTCTATATACAAACTTCCTTCAACTGCCTAATTTTTGACGGATCCCTGTCGGGGGGCACACGTTCTTGCGCGGCATTACGACCTGGCGACTCAACTATTTTAGCAATGTGTACGTCACCGACATAATACGGGGGGGCGGGCAAGTGAACAAAAAAATTGGCAGATCCCAAGTACCTTGGGAATCTATATTATGCGAAGCACACGGAGCCGAGGTGACTGGATTGTAATATTTTTATTCAGTGAAACGACTGCGCTTTCTTGCTCGTTTATACACTGCGTGGGTACGATAATCATACTCACTCCCTTGGCACTGTGTGGAATACTTATTCACAGGTATACTGAACAGGCCTGGCGGTGCCGGACAAGTCAACGGTACTGGAGGAGGTACTGGTGATGAGGCAGGCAGAAATAAAACGGAAGGTAAGTGGACAAGACTAGTCTCGTGCATATTGCAAAAGAGGCTACGGAGGAAAGATAATCCTGCCCCAATTATGCACACTCATTTCCAACTTTCTTAGCTGAAAATAGGCCACTTGACCTTCACTCTTCTTAGATCACCACTCTTGCGAGACATGGAAAATGGATTAAAAATAGGAGAATCCTGCTGATGGCAGTGAGTGTAATATAGATAGCACACAGAAGAAAAACTGTCATGGTTTGGTATAGAACGTGGTTATTTGTTTCCTTCAGACAGCTTCTCTAAGGTTAGCTTAGTTAGAATTTATTAAACATATCAAATTTGCGTAGAAACTCATTGTCTTGTCTGATGCCAGTGAGTCCATACGATTGGCAAATAAATCAGTCAATTGTACACGTTGTGCAACGCATTTTGAAAACATCTTTCTTTATGTTCTATCAAGAATATAAGGCTGAATGGCATAAAAAAAATACGAAAAATGTGCCGTCTGTCTTCAGAATGCCTGATCTATTTACACTGATTGCACACATTCCACATAATCATGCCGCGTTGCAAATCAGTTCTGCGAAAACCCGCAAGGTGGTGGAACTATTAAGAAATGAAAATTGACAACAACACGTTTGAAGCACGAAGCCGCAAGAAAACCCATAAGAACTTCTCAGAAATAAAATCTCTTTGGCCTAAAATTCCTTCTGACCCGGGGATCGAACCCGCGACCTACGCCCTTCCGGAGCTAACCAGGGAGCCAGGTGTAGGCAGCGCGAGCACAAATTGAATGGCAAGTCGAAGCACATGATCACTTATTCAAATGAATTCTCAGGAATACCACAAAGTGGCGGGAGGTTTAAGAAATGGAAATTGACTTTCTGAAAAATCCGCGTGGACTTCCTTGTGGTGTGGCGCTTCTAACGGGTGGTAGTGAATTTCCTTTTCTTATGCTTATGTCACATTTGTTCTGCTTTCAAAGCGATTTCTTCGAAAAATATATATTCACAGTAGAGGGAACACCGCCTCCAGCAAGTGTTCCGCGGGGCAAAGAAAAAAAGAAGAGGAAGGAGAAGGCGAAGGTGGCGCTATTAAAAATCAAGGTAAGTTGGTAGTCAACATAGCAGCAGATTAAAAGCGTTTGTTGAAAAGAAAAGTGTGCATCCTAGTGATTCTTTGTTCTGAAACGGACAGCTCAACGAAATTTAGTGTGTAAAGTAAATATCTCGATAAGTAAGTCACGCGCCTCTTTAGAAATGTACAAGGCCGTCGAAGATGATGGTAGAAACCCCTTGCGCAGAAATGTTGTGTGTGCCCTTACCTGGTCCCAAGGATACAATGTTTCAACGCGATAGCGTTAAAGAGCTGGTTTCTCAGAACTTCTACTGTCGGCATCGGCTTCGGTGTCGGCGTCGATTGTTGTGAGCGAAATATCACCATCTTTTCTCTTACCGAAAAATCGAGAAAGATGAACACAAAATAGTACAAAAGTCTGCGATTCCAGTGAGACTCGATTCCCAACCCGGGGGTGGAATGTAAATGTTCTGCCACAGAGCCATCCTATATTGCTTGAAACGGCTCCGGAAAAAAAACACTACATGAATTTCTTCTAGATGAAGGAAATAAAAATAAATAATAAAAATTTCGGTTCAATTGAAAATGGAACCCAGGCTGTCTGCGTGGCGAGCCGGTGTTCTACCACAGAGTGACGCTAATGCTTCAGAGTGTTCCGAAAAAAAAAAAAAACTTGTATGAATGACATGCAGTGGGACTCTCTTTAACGCATGTCATATTGCGTTGAGGAAGCGTAGGATAGCGTCATGCGTCAAAATATGTGAATTGCAACAAGTTGGTGTTTTCAAGGCCCACCCATAACAAAGCACTGAGATATATTGAATAACCTCAGTTGCAAAAACATCAACAGAGGCAGCTGCGTAGGTTCGCGTGTTGCCTTAGGGACGCGGCTTCACCGATTCGCAAAATGTAGAATTATGGCGTAGTGGGGACTTAACAACTCTACTTGCAATGAGCATGCTAGAGTCGTTTGAAACGGCCAATGTTACGCACACAGTCGTTCGTTTCCTTACGGCACTGTTGAGGCATGCAACGGCTAGCAATTCAGACCGCAATAACACGTGGCCCGATTACGCTATCACGTTCTACTACTGAACGCGAAGCTTTTGATATTCAAAACCCTTCTTCCACCCTTGACTATTTCCTGAAAATTGATTTGCGGTACCGGGCGTGCGCGCAGTTGCGGTAGTTTACAGTACCGCAAAGCGATCCTTCACTTTATAAACAACTCATAGGAAGAGATGAATCAGTAATTTACCTAAATTTAGCAATGCATTGTCATTCTGTGGAACTTCCTTCTTCGAAAACACTAATGCTGCCATACAATATAACAAAACTGATAACAAAAAGAAGACAATAGGTAGTGGTGAACCTCGTACATATAAAGCACATTTTCTGACAAAAATATTTTTGATTCTCATACTGAAGCCGTAACCCAACAATGAGGTTAATTCAAAAAGAAACAAGAGAAGAAGCCTGCACATTTGCGCTGAAGTTATTTGGAACCAACATCAGCTTAGTCATGCACGCGCTATATAGGTAATTGTTGCTACAATGATACGTTATTGCTGCAGTAAGAAATGTTGCTCACATTACATTCATGATCTTGCGAGGAGAAAGTGACTAATCTTCAGGCGATAATCTTTCTTACTGCTAATTTTGACTCTGAGCGCAACATATATATATCAGTAAACCATAAATGTTATTATTAATGTTATTTATACAATCAGTACAACAATAGATGTAGTTATTACTGTTATTTGTACATAAACGATTTGATCGCATGAACGCTTCTGGGGCAACAGTTGTAGCATATGGCCACGTGAATAAATCCACACGCGTTTTATTATTATTTTTTACTGTTAATCCTCACTATACATAAAAAATTGCGAGAAAAATAGTTCGAACATTCAATTCACATTCCAAGTGAAACTTTTTGCGCTAAAAGTAGCGTACGCGTTGTTCTTCATTTTTCTTACATCAAGATTATCAGAGTTTTAAGCGTGGAGCATTTTGGGGGCCGGGCTCTCGTATGCTGTCGTCATCGTTTCGCGTAGCGCTCCGTGTGTAGCATATTGAGCGCACACTCGCGCCAAGGAGCAGTCTCCTTCCTCTTGTTGTTCGAGCGCCCTGATGACGATCACTCATAATCAACAGCAAAAGAAAACAACAACATGTGCGCTTGGCGTAACGCAAACAAAACCGCATATAAACAGAAAAAAAGAGATAGCTAGCGCAAAATTTAAAGAGAAAGGAAGGGAAAAATAGGAAGACAAATATCAAAAGAAAGAAAGACAAAAATTATGTAAAGTGACAGGAAGAAGTCAATAAAAATAAAGATAGAAGAAAAAACACGAAAAACGGGAAAGAAGAAAAAGAAAGGGAGGATGAAAAGAAAAGAAAACCGAACAGAAACAAAGAAGGCTGCCCAGCTATGCGCTTCCTTCAGGCTTGGCATCCCTAGATCGCAGCTACGTTAATTTTTTTTTAAACTCGTTAATAACTTATCTTATCAATCTCTCCACGTTTGCGTTTTGGAAGTACAGTTTCCACTTATATGTCAGGTACGCTAGATCGCCACCGTACGCGTAAATAAAAGAAAATAAATGTGGTTAGCAAGTTCCTAATCTTATTCATAATCGAATACCAAACCTAAGGTTTTTTAAGGGCGATAAGGCGAAATTGAGTTGAAGGGAATTGTAAGCAACCATGTTTTGCAACGTCTCTGATATTACGCAAGTGAAGTATAGATTGAACTGAATCTGAAGAAGTACTTAGACTTTGTCTAAAACCAATTTCACTTTTGTTACAAACAAGCCACCAAGAGTGTCAAGGACATCAAAAATGTCTTAATATCTGTGTGCGGCGATGTAATCTGCGTAGGTTAATACACTATTTGTCATCCGGACATCAGTCATTTATGCTGTTGCGAAAACTGCTCAGGTACTACAACGACCAAGCCCACTAGGAGACCCGTGCCACCACGAGCGAAGCGACCGCCACCTGGAGGGGGTGGCATGACCGACGCTCGGAGGAGAGCGGAGCAAGCAAGGCGACAGCGGGAGGAGCGCAGGAGGCAATTAGAAGAGAAACGAAGGCAGCAATCACGTGAGCACAAATACTACTTTGAGTTAATTAACCTGCTAAAGTGTACAAGGAACACAGCACAAAATTTTGGTAACAGTGTGACGCGGATCAGGACAGCTGCCATTGTAAAACGCTGTTTTCCTAAGGGAAGTGTGTCACAAAGAAAACGAGAGAAGTTTTCGGAAAAATTTGTGGGTGAAGTAGGGAACACTGGCTGAAACAACCACTCGTGCTCCTCCTCTGTTTTTATAGCGGAGCTCTTTGCGCCGAGCATTGATACGTGATGGTTGAACGAAAACGATCCTCATTGTGAACCGACACCCGCTCTCTTCATCCTCCTCTGATTTGATCTTGGAACACGTTACGCGAATTGGTATAGTGTAGGATGCAACAGCTCTGATCGACGCGAGTGCGACTACATAAAAATATAAAGAAAGAGCTAGAGAGATAGGAAATAGAGACACAGAGAAAATCTTGAAGGAAAAAATTTCTTGGGGAGGCCAGATTCCAACCCGCGTACCCACGACTCAAAGGCGACCGTCGTAACCACTTGGCTATCCGGGCTAACTAGCACAGCATAGCATTGTATAGTGTAGTATAGCAAAGGCCTGTGAGAGTCAAACATAGCATAGAAAGAATAAGAAAGAATGAATTAGAAACAAGCACAGAAAGAAATTGAGAACCAAAGAAACATGAAGAAACACAGAGAGAAAAATGTAGAAAGAAAGAGGAGGAAGCGAGAAATACAGAGATAAAAAAGCAAGGTAGGAATAGAAAGCAAAGATAGAAGGAGCAATGAATAAATTGATTGAGAGAGAGAAGTAAATCAATAGAAATAAACAGCGAAAAACAGAGAGACAAAACAGAGGAACGAGAGAAAAAGAAATGACAGTTTCATCACATGCGCAAAGCAATGAATGCAACAGCAACAAATTGAAATAATCGACGGAGTAAAACTGGCAGCTAACAGTTTTGGATCTGATATCGCGTAACTCTACAATACGCTGACGTGAGAGAATGCGGCCGCTTCAGGGAGAGATGCTCTTTGTGCACAGTCTCTTCGCGTTGAGAGTGCAGCACGTTTATGCGAGCCGACCGCTGATGCCTGTCGAGGTAGCGCGCGCGCCAGCAATCGGGACCGCGCCCTTAAAATTTTATTCGCTGTTGCTGCTCGAAGCGAGACCCCCCCCCCCCCCCCCACCTCGTCTCTCCCAGCGTTCTTTCATGCTCGTTAAAGACGGTGGTGCGTTTCCTTTCTGCTTCAGCATTCGATGGCAGGTCTATCACACGGGGATATGTTATCGTATGCACCCTCCGAGCGACGGAAATTGGCGGGCTCGTTCGATCTCTGCTTCAGCTGTGTTCATTACTCCCGCTTGCGCGTGTTTCCCGCGAGTAGAACATACGATGCTCGGAGGTTATGTTATCTATTTGTGCTTTATACGGAACATGATTGTAATGGCGGCGCTGATGGCAAATTCCCGTCGGGAGTGTCCATATAATTGCTATCGCAATAAAAGAAGGAGAAAAAGAATGAAAGTGAAAACAAAACAAACAAACAAAAGAGCATGGCTGATCCCTGTGTCATAGGAATCGGTACTACACGAAAGTGAAACGTGTCTTCACACAGGTAGTTGAGTGAATATTGGGAATTTTTCGCCAGAAGGGCGAAGGAAAGAATGCTATAGCAACAAATTGCAATGTCACGCGAAGAACGGCAAGCAGCCCGAAACTCGGAAAGCAGCTCGGCAAGCAGCTCGAGAGAGGACGGACGAAAGGAACATACACAGGACGAGCGCGAACTGACAACCACAGCTCGACAACTAAAGCGCTGTGCTCAAACACAAAGAAAGACGCACCAAACGAACTCACCAGCATAGACGGGACGAGCGCGAACTAGCAACCATCACAATTGTTACTTCTTCGTGTGTGAGCAGAGCGCTCTTTTCGCAAACGAGACAGCCGCAGCGAGCGAAGTGACCTTCGTGCTCTCTGTAACTTCAAGCACATTTACGGTGAAAGCACAAGAGGCGCAAACAGCCCCATCGCTATATAAGCGCGCGCGCACGAGTGACAACGCGCTGGAGAGGCGCGCACGCATCGCAACACGTGGGGCGACGACCTTTAAAGCGCGTTCAGCCAATGCCACCTAGATTTCAGGCCTGCTCACTGCCGCTGTGATTTCACGCGCGTTGACCGAGCGAGCGCGCACGGAAGGCTGTGAAGCCATTGCCACCAACGTCTTCTGTGAAAAGATAAAATGTTCGCAGCGAGTTTTACATGTGCAATAGCTTAATTTTGCCTTTGGCATCGGAATTGGCGCTGGTTTAAGGATGGTATTGCGCTTTAAATTTTTTTTGGTGATTTATCTGTAAACCATTTGTTATTCTACTTAAAAATAAAAGATCATACGCTATCGAACGAGTGACCGATTTATAAGAGCAAAGTTTGATGGCCCAACAAAGTGACGAAATAAACAAAGTAAATTTTACTGAACCTTTTTTTTTACACACACACACCTGACGCACTGTCTATAAGATGTACAAAAACTGTTCCTATTGATTTGCTAAACTTCTGCGGTGTTCTCTGCTGAGTGAGCGCTTTTGTACTGTCATGTCGGTTCTTGGATCGCTGTACTTTGTAGTTGTCCTTAAGTATTCCGGGTTGAAATGGAGCTCACACACCTGAAAACCATTTCAGAAAGCGATTTATCGCTGGCTTTCTGCTCCCCATGCCCCTTATTGACTAATGTACAACACAGGGAAATCTTTGTGGTGTCTACAAGCATCCAAATGCGGCTGAAGAGCAGCGGTACATACTTCAAGGAAATAAATTAGGCGAAAGTGCTGGGGATACGGGCGCATACTAATTATAATACTGAAAAAAAAAATGGTCGGAGCAGCGGTAAGAAATACTACGTATCCATGCACGACGCCACACACCAGCCCTCCTTCCCTTTTCTCAACAAGGTAATCGGAGGTGTTACAAAAAGCCCACGGTGTTATGCGCAAATAGCGATATGTTTAGCGATCCTGAAGGAAAAACACCTGTTCTGAGAATATATTGCCACCCGCGTTTATCGCTTCATTTTGATGTGTTCGTTCGGGGTGCGAGCAGCAGAACGAAAAACGCATCTCTCGCTCCGCTTCTGAAATCGGTTGAGCGGAACGTGAAGGTGCGTCTACTTCGTGTCACCGTCGTTTTGCAGCCAAGCAGACCACGTCTCTGCAAACGCGCTCGTCAAAAACGCGAAATCTATGCAGTTCCTATCACTGTCTCGGGACACTACGTTATCGCGGGGGTGAGCGTCAGCGACGCTCAGCTAAAAGTGTCTAATGTCAAGGCTCACGCTAACAAGTCAAAAGCGCACACGATAGCATTTCACAGAAAGAACCGAACATGATAGGGGTGGTGCTTTTAAAACAAATCAAAATCATACCTTTTAATCACGCAGAGAACTCATATCGATGCCAACCCGATGAACGGCATGCTCTCATTTCGCTTTTCGGTCGTCCTTGGGGAATGAAAACACTCGAACCTCCGGCACATTGTCAACAGCGGCGATAGTTGGGCCCACAGCACTGACCCATTGGGAGAGCTTGCAGGTGTACACTACGCGAACATTCAGTGAACGAAGCACATCATATCACCCCGCAGCACTTCACAGATGCAGAAAAACACGGTCATCTTCATGCAGTTGCCAAAAGACACACCAGCACACCACGACAGCCTTCGTCAGGCTTAGCAATCCTGCTCTAGCGAACGGCAGGAGCATGCATGCGCACGTCTACTCGGCAGGAGGCGAGGGCCAAAACTGAGTGACGTCAGAGCCCATGCCCGGAATAGTGAGCAGGCCTGAATTATTTTTCTAGGTGGCATTGGTTCAGCGCACCCTTCGCGCCATCTCGTTAGTGATGACAAAAAAAAAACAAAACAAAAAAAAAACGCTGAAGTTGCCGAACTCTAAGTACCGCCACCAGTGAATGGTGTATATAAATAGCTCGCCGTTAGCAAGCTGACGAACGTACGTTCTGTGGTCAATCGATTGCGTCTCGCGCTGTCGAGCGAGGGGTCGTAGGTTCGACTCCCAGTGACAGAAATTTATCTTTCAGTTTTTTTTTCTTTGCCATATGTTAGTGTACATTTTACAACGTCCTATCCGTGACGGAAATCCGTCAGTGGAGCCGCGGTGGACCCCGGTATGTGTTCACCCGCACGCACTAACTTTGGTTCCGTGTTTCCGGAGTTTATTTTCTTCGAAATTCAAGAGGTGTTTTTCTGATTTTATTTTTTAATTAAATTCGGCGTTTTTCGGAGTTCATTCTTCGTTAATATCGAATTCTCAGACATTCGGCGTTTATTTTTCCAGAATAAGTTGTTGCAGTATGTTATTAGTTTTATTGCCAATGAAAATGCATTGCATTGTTGCTAATGATCCTGTATTTCCGTCCTTTGATTCATTCTGACTTGTTAATTTGCCCATTTAATAAGGCTGTTAGGTGCTCTGTGAGCTCGCCAAAGTGTACTTTTGGGGAGAGCAGGGGCCAGTCAAGCTACTTCTCAGCTTTCTCTCCCGGTCTCCCTCATCTTCTTGATGAAGAATAAATGAATTATTATTATTATTATTATTATTATTATTAATATTACTATTACTATTATTATTATTATTATTATTATTATTATTCTCAGTTATCTGAAATCTTAGATGAATTGATATCTGAACACGATAACCTGTGAATACACTGACTGTATTCTACATGTCTTAAATGTTTTAATGCGCAAACACATATAGATACAAACATGAATACTTGAATATAAAACACCTGCGTTTGTTCGTATGACAACTTGAAAGCTTGTTCTAATAGACGCAAGCATATTTGACGCGGTTGTTGCCGCTGATGGAGGTGTGCTCCTTCCCATTGCCGATTCTCAGCTTTGAAATTGCCCTTCTAACATTGAAAATGCACTTTTGAAATTGAAGCTGATCGAATAAATCCAAATTATTAAGAATTTTACCTGCGAGTGTTTAACAGATTTTTTCGGAACTAACCGAAAACACGGAGCCCTACGCAAAACTTACAAAAGGTTGACGGGATAAGAAGTCTGCAAAGTAAATTTTGAAGTTTATGCTGCGCAAATCGTCGCGAAACTAAATATTAGCGACATAGACATCAACTTGAATATAATGTGAACTATTAACGACTTCCTGCGTCAGGAATTTTTGTTCGTGGCCATGCTAGCGTGCGTGCGCTGCCAGAGTTGTTAACTCAGCTATGCTCTGACTCTTCACTATGTGTAAAATGTTCAGTTACAGAGCTGTTGTTTTGCATTTCAGGCGCATCTACACGTCGGCTGAAGCCAAACTGCGGAGTGAGAGCACGAAAGAGAAAAGTATGCGAGGATTTTACGGACAAATGGTGGTTTGATGGATATTTCAGAATATGCAATATAGTCAAGGAAGGAGAATGCCCAAGTCATGGATCATTCTTTGATAGCTGTGAGGACTGCATGAGCAGATGCAACCGTAAGTGCCACATGCCCTGGTTGAGCAGGCTCTTTATTGATGTATTTTGTTGCTTGCTGAAAGTGTGATAATCAATCTGGTAATGTGATCACCTGTATGTTCCTCCGATATAAGGCTATCGTTGGATTTCCTCCTTATAATATGAAGACTGTTTCTTTATGTCGATAACCTGGTTCAGCTGAAATACCACTTTGATAATTATTTTGCTCAGTTTCTTATAGATAGTCCATTACTCGCAAAACTTTCCTTGTGTGCTTCAGATTCATTTCAAAGAAAAGTGTTGCACTTTTATTTCCAAACATCCATGTTAGCCTACTTTAATTATACCAGAAGAATATGACCATGCAGCAGAAGTCACTTCTGCTCATAGCAAGATTTTCTGCTTGTACGGAAATGCTACGTTTCTTTCTTCTGTAAATTTCTGACAAATGATATTGTGCATTTTAGCATAAGGCTTGAGCCACTGATTTGCCTGTTTTAGAACCCCTCTAAACGTACTCACTCAACTACATGCCGCAACACAGGCGCTGTAAAAGTGTTGCAAAGATAATGAGCCAAGCATAGCTAATTCTAGCTTTTCACAGCGGACGCTGTTATGAAATCACAACAGCCATCTTTTTTCAATATCTATTCATCCCGCGATCAGTCAGCTTCGATTCTTGCATAAAATGAATCAAATAGTCTACTAGGCCTAAAGGGTATGCAGAGCTTGCTTTTGGATTGTATTTATTTCGAGCAAAGGAGAATAGTACTCTTGATGCTGGTGCTGGAACGTGGCCTGTCGAACGACCGTCAAACATGGCAGTGTTTCCAACAAAGTGATTCTCTACAGCACTACACAGCACAATGAAGCTAAATGACCGCTAGTTGTCCACTCAGGAAGCCCGTACAAATATCTACACAACGTTTCAGATCATTTGAAGCAACCCGCGCTGCGTGAATCGCCTCCGAAGTTGATGTGTGCAATCGTACACACCACCACTGAAGGGGATATAGCCTGGTAGGAAAGTAGAACAATAACCAGGCGTCACACAATGTGAATTCCGTAAAAAGTGGGCCTTTGAATGCTGAAAACTCATTACAAGAGGCGCAGCCAAAATTCTTCACTGTCACCAGCTGCGGCATCAACTAAGTGCACATATTGCCTTATAGGTAGGTAGCGGGTACCACGCTTCTCCGTAGAATGACGAATATTGAATGCTTACCTACTTCACAAAAAATATGATGATTTATGGAGTAGTGGATACCACGCATGTATGCATGTATCAGCTGCCCATGAATCTTGTCAATATATGTAATATCGCAAGGTAGCAGAATAAAGCAACGACCGGCTGTCACACAATACGTAAGTAGTCGGTCTTAAAAGCTTCCAACCCGGTAAAAAGAGCAGAGCCACCATTCTTCATCGTCACCACTCACCGCATCAACAGCAGTGCGTAAAATCCCTTACAGATGTGAAGCAGGTACATCGCTTCTCCACAGAATGACGAATAATGGCAAAGTGGGCGCTTCCGTATTTCATAAAAATTAAGATGATTTATGGCGTAATGAATGCTATGCAAGTGTACTTGTAGTAGTTGCTCCAAAAAAATTACAAAAAGCTCTAGAAAGGCCGCTCTTCCAACTTTCGCTATGATTGTGCGGCGTGTTCGGCGCAGACCTGGGCATTTTATTTAAACAAATTTGAAAGTTGCACAGAGCACGCTTTCTATGAAGATTTTGAAAAGCCGCTCTCTTAAATTTATTCTAATGTTCTTGACTGAAGTATTCCATCATAATTAGACATAGCGTACTTCATCTTCGTATAATTCGTCTCATTTTAACTCTGTTCATTTTCAGGAAGAGATGCACGAAGGTGCGTATACATTGAGGAAAAGATACGTAAACAACGTGGAAGATGACAACGGAGCGGTATAATGTCTTTTCTACGCATATCTGTATATTCAAAAAAACAAAAAAAAATTAAAGAACGAAATAAACTGCGCGTTATTACATAGAGTTGGTTCATGAGTGCTTTTCCTGCTTTATTTAACGTTATTTAATATTTAAAACACAACTGACTGCACGCTGTGGCCGAAGCGCATCTGATCGAAACGCCACTCTTGATTTATGCCAGTTATTGGCCAATAACATGCTATTGTCAGTTCGACGTCGAAGAGCGTGCGCCGGCAGCTCTGAGGCGAGTGAAGACGGGCCTTTGCATGAAAAGACGGTGCCTTAGCCTCACCCAACAAAAATGTAGGTAAGAGAAAGATCAATCGCTAATTATCATTTCGTGTGGGTTCCACAAATATTAAGAAAAAAAAAATTAGGACAGCATTGCCTTAGAGGTGCCAAGCCTGAAGGAAGTCCGGAGCTGGGCAGCCTTTTTTTGTTTGTCTTAGACTTTCTTTTTCTTTTCTCCTCTATTTCTTGTTCACTTTTCCAGTTTATTTGTGTTTTCTTCTCTTTATTTGTGTTTCGTTCAATTTTTCTTCCTATTTTCCCTTTCTTTCTGTCTCATTGTATTTTTTGCTTGCTTCCTCTATTTAATTTTTATACGTGGTTTGTTTTGTCGTGTTTCCCTAGTCATGGAAGTAATGTTCGCACTAAATATCATCATTAAGGCGCTTGAATAAGGAGAGGAAGAAGACTTCTCTTTGGCACGAGCGTGCGCTCAATATGCTACAGTTGGCTATGCTATTTGTGGTTTTGCCCGCGTTAATATTATGATCAAGGCGCTCGACGAACAAGCGGAAGAAGCTTTCTTGCGTTAATACGATCATTAAGGCTCCCTAAGAACAAGAGGAAGATTTCTCATTGGCGCAAGCGCGCGCTCAATATGCTAGAGCTGGCTATGTTAAAGTAAGGACGATACTCTTTCTTGGGATACTTCAACGAAGAAATTTTGGTCTGTCTGTCTGTCTGTCTGTCTGCCTGTCTGTCTGTCTGTCTGTCTGTCTGTCTGTCTGTCTGTCTGTCTGTCTGTCAATCGATTCAGCCTCCCGGCCAAAGTTTAACCACCTGCTGAACGCCCAGCCATCTTGAACTGGTGTTTACGTTCATACTAAGTGAACATTGTCCAATCAAAAAAGCAAATATTACACATATCTGAGGCGCAACGTCAATACATAAGTATTAGGAGGTGTGTTCCTTTGCTAGAAAATACATTATTGTGTTCTTACTGAAGCACGCACAATGCATTTTTTCAGCATATGAATTGTAAAAACTGAAACAAATTTAGAAAAAGGAGTACTGACCACGTGCGTTTGATGGGCTAAAGTTTAACGACTCATAGAACAGAAATAATATACCCGAGTGAATATGCCAAGTTGGGATCATCTTGCTGTACCTTTTGGCGCCCGAAATTGAAATAAGCAAGATCAGAATATTGTGTTGTGTGCGTTTTATTCCCGAAAAAGGAATTGTACTTTGTAAAGTACACGGGCCCTTAATGGGTTAAGCAAAATTACACAGTGAAAAAAAAAGGTCGAATCAATGTAAACATGTTCACAGTTCTTTAGAGCGATGTTGTTCTCTTCTCGTCAAAAATTAACTGTTTTGGTGAAAAGCCAACCGAGACGGAAAAACATATTTGTGAAAACAGAATAGATTGATTTCCGTAAGAAGAAGGTTGTATATATATCTTCCTTCTGTTTCTTTAAAAGGCAAAATGCATCCTTCCTTAAACTGAAATGTATTCTTTCTGACTTTTTTTTCCCCCTTTCTACGTCTATTTTATTTACGTGCCCAATGACAAATAACGATCACTTCGTAAACAACGCTGAATACGACTCTGACGTTCATTCGCTCTCTAAGCGCTGCTGTGAGATGTCGAATAAATACTATTGATAAGAAGCTTATTAACAGTTTTCTGGATTAGGTGAGTGAGACCATCCTATTTAAAATATCTGCGATCACAAGTCTTGATTTCATGTGTACGAAATTACGCAACCTAGCTCTTTATCTCTACAGGCAAGTGCCATTATTATCAACATTAATCTGTATCTACGATGCTGCCTATAAGTACTATATTGCACATTTCAAGCAAACTCGGTGTTTTGTGTGAAGCTGATGCTTTTCTGCTTTTTGAGCATGTGATTACCTAACCAAGCGGTACAGTTATCGATGCTTTGTACAGTTGGGCGCCCACAGTCACAGCTGAAGGAAATTAAATGTTAGGTTTAACGGGCCAAAATACCATTTCATTACAGGAACGTGGTAGTGAGAGACGCCGTATTAAAGAGGTCCACGTAAACCTAAGTGCGAAGCACAGAAGTGTCCGGCAGTCTAAGCGGCCCGAGCGCCATCGTCGTTCTACGTCCACCTCGCCCCCCACCCCCCCTCACATGATTCTTTGATGAAGCAACAAAGTTGTTTACCGACATACTTATATTATTAGTGTTTAGTTGAGACATTGCGTAAATGGTTTTTGTTGGAAATGATAAGTGATATTCTAAAATACAGCGTGCTTCGTGCGCTTATTATCGCCATAGCAATTATATGGACACTCCGCGTGCTTTTTCGCTATCGCCATTGTACCCATGTTCAGTATAAGATCCATATCAATGAGGTCGCTTCCCGTCGCATTGTATCTTCAATACGAGAGTGAAAGCGCGCGAGCGCTGCCGACGAACCACGCTCTAGGAGCAACGAAGCATAATAATAATATCTGGGGTTTAACGTCCCAAAACCAAGATATGATTATGAGAGACGCCGTAGTGGAGGGCTCCGGAAATTCCGACCATCTGGTGTTCTTTACCGTGCACTGACATCGCACAGTACACGGGCCTCTACCATTTCGCCTCCATCGAAATGCGACCGCCGCGGCCGGGATCGAACCCGCGACCTTCGGGTAGCAGCCGAGCACCCTCACCGCTACACCACCGCGGCGGACGAGCAACAAAACAAGCCGGCCGTCACCGTCGCGCGAAAGCCGCATGAATATTGTTGTTAGAGCGGGCGCTGCGCGTGTCCGGCAGGAAGTGCCTACTTCGATCGGGCGTAATGACTTGTTCTTGCGCGCACCTTATGCGGTATATTCAGCGTCGCAATATTTGCGCAACGTACACCTGTGAGCAGAAGTATACGGACCATTTCCAACCGCATACATTTCCCGTGTGCGCAGTCTAGTGGCGAGCCGTCTGCTGTCGAGAGCATCTTTTTTTTGTGACAAATTCCGTCAGAGTAGTGCTCTCGCAGCTCTTCGGTCAAAGCAATGTTCTCGAGACCACACGGCTCCCGACTACATGGCGTAGACAGTGATTTCGACTCGCCCTTCCGTGGTCCGTATACTTTTTCTTATGTGCGTACGTGACATCGTTTCCGTTCAAATCACAGACAGCATGAACGTCACTTCACCCGCTGCAGCGGCCGTGCTTTTTAAAATAGTGAACAAGTAACCTTTCTTCAAATATAACATTTCATTTTCTTGCTAATGCATGGTTTCCTTCGCGCTTAGGCTAAATTGTGTCTTTTTGTGCTTTATCATTGTGAATGCAAACGGCGTATTTTTTTTTTTTCAGTCACGCTTCGGTATAGAGACGACATTTGAGCTCAAAAATAAAGAACACTTAGTTTAATAGTTCAAGTTGCTACGCCTCCGAAAGCATTCAATAATATATGGTGAAATGTGAGCTTCTCAGAAAATCTAAGAAAAGAGGACAGCCAAAGGCAAAAGCAACATTTAGCGCAGCAATAGCTCTTTACTTGACCCGCCTTATTTGTGTTTACGCATCTGTCTAGTTACTCCTTCGGAAATGTAATACTGTCTTATGGTGGCGACATTTAAGAAGGCTCCAGCAGCGCTCAGAAATACGGAACATTTTATTTGGGCGTACCTGCGCCCAGAAAATTAAAGGTCAAGTACAAGCAATTGAAGCTGCACACTGCTAGCGGTATGAACAGCGTCAGCCGTCGAATAATATGATCAGTGGCAGTGAGCGTCGTCTTTTATAAAGCAGTCATCGAACCTTCCAGCGTTATCGCTGGGGCTTGCGTAAGCTCTCTAATAAACGTGACTGTTCGCGTCATGCGCGTAATCCTAACCGAATGATCTCAAACAATCGTGATGCTTCATGCTTCCCAAGCATTGCGGCGTGGTCTGCGCAGAGCGTTACTAACAGTTCTTGGGGCTGTGACCCGAATTCATAAAAATAAAGTTTATAACGCATGTGGAATTATGATGTCTAACGCTATAAGGCTAAAAAGAGCCATTAAATGCTTCTCCAAACTGGTCGAGGTCGTACAACGGAGCTGCGGCCGGCTTCTTTAAACGACATTGTTTTATTCGGTAAACCAAGAAGCTGTAGAGAGGCGGCCTCCAGTATATCCGCAAGTCCACTATCACATACGATCAAGATAATATAAAAAATGGTGAAAGTTGCACTAAGCCGCGAGACGCTTGAAACATCAAAACTGGGCTGTCCTCAAGACAATTGCGATTGCTCCTTGGTTGTTTCTAGGCCCTTCGTAGGTGATGCAAGGTTGTTTCTACGTTTCATACGATGCGTATGATGTCGGATAATAGCTTCAGTAAATGTAAGGGCCAAGTAACTGTCAGACTGATTACTGGGAATTTATCGAAGGAGTTCAATAATAATAATAATAATAATAATAATAATAATAATAATAATAATAATAATAATAATAATAATAATGTTATTGAAAATCATGATAATAATAATAATACTAAATAATAATAACAATATCAGGCGTTGAACGTCCCAAAACCACGATATGATTTGGATGAACGCCGTTGCGGAGGGCCCCGGAAATATTGAGCCTGTGGTGTTCTTAGCGTGCACTAACATTGCACAGCCCTCGGGCCCCTACCATTTCGCCTCCGTCGAAGTATGACCACCGCGGCAGAGATCGAACCGGCGACCTTCGGCTCAGCAGCGGAGCAACGTAACCACTACAACGGACTTTACAAAAAGGGCAGACTGCTTTCTTGTGAATGTGTGCCATCACGATGGCAAGTACACTCTAAAGGGCAGTTTTCATTGCGACAGCAATGATATCCACACTCTCCCATGATTTTCACCGTCATGTCGCGGATATATATAAGGCACAAAGAAAAATACATCAGAAGAAAAACTTCCGCAACACCCGACCGGGGATTCGAACGAATGAACCCTCACTTCACAGCGCGCCGCCTTAGACAACTACACCACGCGCCATGCTTGTGCCGGCATGTCAACGGCAGGCTAGTTATATACACCATTTACCGCTGGCGGTACACAGATCTGAGAGGAGCTTGAGCGTGTTTTCAACCACGCAACGCACCTACACTTTGTTTCAATTTGGAAACGGCCCTTGAGATGATGATGAAAAACGTTTTATTTGCTAAAGTTTTCTGGGAAAGGTGGGGTCCTCAGTCCAGGACTCCACTGTCCTTTGCGGCTCGCTGGGCTTGGTCGAGCAGAGCCAGCTGGCTCTCGCGATCCTTGCTAGCAAGCCACGCCTCCCACTGCCTCGTTCGAAATGTTGTCCCCAAAAGGGGAGAATTGATGCCACGCACGAAAAAGTGGTCCCTTTCTGTACCCACTCGTGATGCGGAAAGAAAAAAAATCACGCCATATCCACGAAGTGAATGGTGATGAGTGGGCGAAGCTCGATCGTTTTCATCCATGGCAGAAAGAGAATGTGTGGTCTGGAACGCGCTTATACTTCATGGTCATCAGCGTCATCGTCATCGTTATCACGTGTAGTGGGTACATTCCACTATACGGGAACGCGCTTATACTTCATCGTTATCACGTGCAGTGAGTACATTCCACTATACTGGAACGCGCTTATACTTCATCGTTATCACGGGGAGTGGGTACATTCCACTATACGTGGCTACCTACCTACTACAACAACAACAACTACTACTACTACTACTACTACTACTACTACTACTACTACTACTACTACTACTACTACTACTACTACAGATGAGGGACAGACCCACACCCTAAGGAGCTTCGCCCCTAAAAAGAAGATCGCCGGATACACCTTGGGTCAGACGCCACCACGTGGCAGGAGACGCATAGGGGTCACTCCACGCGCCGCAGTTTAAAAGAAAAATAAATATCTAAGAGCTCCGGGTTCTGCATAGTCGACACTTGCAGCGCGTTGCTCAAACACAAAGACGTAACAACTGTGAGAGTTGTTAGTTCACGCTCGTACTCTGTATATCTGCGCGTTCTTGTCGAGCGTCCGTCTTTGTGCTTCAGCGGCGCACTACAAGTATCGAGCTGCTTGTCGTTCTTCGTGTCACATTCCAATTTCTTACTCTCGCATTCATTGCTTCGCCATCCCGGCGAAACTGTGACTTTTTTTTCCCACGCCCGTTCACTCAACCATGTAGACAACGGTGAACAAACAAGTCGATCATATTCGATTGCTTGAACTGTGCAGCTATGCAAATCGACGATCAAAAGTTAACGTGAAGTCTACAAAAGTGAAGCAATGTTCACCAAACGCTTGGGCATAGCATAATCACAATGGTTCTAGTCGCGGCGATAAGCGAAGAGAGAACGTGCGAGGCAGGCGCGTCATCGCCAGCCGCGCATGCACAGATGAGGCCAATCTCAAAACCACCCGTCATATGTAGATGTCGCAAGATCGATTTTTATCAGTCACAATATTTTGCATTAAAGTGGTCGAAAAACTATTGCCACAAACAGCAACGCGCTCGGTATGAATGAAGCATGACTGGGTGAAGTGGGGATAAATAACGAAAGCCAATAAATTTATCTGTTTTTTACGAGTATTCTTAATTTTAAACGTGCCGAAGTAAGCTAGCAATTTACTTTGCGGACTACGTGGGACTTGAATAAATGGCTCACAGCCTAATGCTTTAAGAGTGACGCTGTTCACCTAATCGTTCCTTGTGAGTAGGTCGCAGGAAACTATCATCATCTTAACGGGCATGTGCTACTGTGCGGCCTACCAGACACCTTTGATCACAAGCGGCCGTACGCCACAAAAAAGGGGTAAATCCCACTACTTCCCACTGGTTGACTAGAAATGGAGGCAACAGTTATCCCAACAAATGGCTGCGAAGCGACGGTGGCGAGCCGAAGACCCCGAGTACTTACAAGGAGAGAATACTATAGGACACGGGAAAGGCAACGGCGGTGGCTAGAAGACTCCGAAGCGATGGAAGGCCTACGCCAACGACAACGTGCCCGCAGATCTATGAGGGGTGCGAACGCTTGGTTTCAGCGCGAGCTTCTGTCTCTAGAGTTTGGAGAACCGTGTCGTGTCTGCGACTGTCTATGGTTTAACTCGAACGAGGAATTGGTCGCAGCGTGAACTTGACAGGAGGACACAAGAAGGAAGACAACACACGCACCTTCTTGCGTCCTCGTGTCAAGTTCGCGCTGCAACCAATTCCTCATGACTTACCAACAAGCTCACTTCGCAACTCTTGTAAACTCGAACCTCTCTGCGCAGCGAATCAACGTATAAACAACCTAGCATCACCTAGCTAAATCCTAGCAACCGCTTAGAAACAACCTGCATTACCTAGCTAATGCCTAAAAGCGATCTAGAAGCAACCATATTACTCGTCAGAATCGTCCAGTTTCGCTGTTTCAAGCCTTGCGGGGCTTCGTGCAAGCTTCGCCAATTTTTTTTGGTCGAGGGCCACAAATGGGCGATGTGTGCGGACAGAGTGCTAATGTGGGCTTGTGTTTAGCTTGGCGCATTGGGGCCTCCGGTCCCGTCCAGTCTCTGCCGCTTTTGGACCAAAATAAAGTTCTCACTCACTCACTCACTCACTCACTCACTCACTCACTCACTCACTCACTCACTCACCCACTCACTCACTCACTCACTCACTCACTCACTCACTCACTCACTCACTCACTCACTCACTCACTCACTCACTCACTCACTCACTCACTCCGGTCAACGAGGCATCGCTCACATTGGCGCTGGGGTTTTGCGCGTATCTTCCCTTATTTCTTTGCGTATGTGTTGCTTACTGGCGTGACACTTCAAACAAGCTGAACTACCTCACAGAATCTGTAGATAACCGTTTCTGCGACTGCAGACTGCCTTCCCTGGCACTTGGCCGGTGTGCTTTCGCCTTTTGTCACGGTGAATGCTGCACGCTAAGCGAAGAAACGTTGTAGTGTGTAAGGCTGCCAAAGTGATATTTTCCCAGATGCTGTCTCACTCCACCGGTTTTCCTCGATTTGGCAACGTGAGTTATAGAACTATTACGCTGTTTTGCTTGAAAGATCGTATTATATTTTATGTGCGAAGTATTTTAGTGTACGGTTCGAAGACCACAGGTGGCATTTTTAGCGCAAACGTAGCAAATAAAGGTGTACTAAGAAGAGAAGAGAAGAACACAGTGCAAAGGGCGAAAATGCCCTCTATGATACATCACCAACTCGCCCAACAGGATGTTTTATTGAGGTTCGAAGACCGCATAGTAGCGAACAAAGCAATGAAGCTTACGCTCAGCAAATGTTGGTTAATAAGTGTATTACAAAAATTAGCGCCGTTAAATTGAAGTGGCAGCATACAGGGACGGACTAAGCCCCCTCCAAACACATGCAAGCAAGATCAAGGAATGGGGTCAACCTGGGCGACAGACACCACCTGCCTAGCCATTGCTAAGCAGCCTCTCTGTGCTCTCGGCCATGACTCTGATGACTGTGGTAGGGTCGACCGCCTGCATATTACTACAGTGTTCTGGTTCGCATAACGGGTGCGTATCCCTACTTCATGAAAGTGGCCGGACGTGGGACGCGGGACGGGGGGACGCGGGAGGGACGGACATAGCCCCGAGCATAAGATGCTTCGCATCTAAAAGCTCAGCTAGAACTCTCAATCGTCATCAGCCACCAAATCAACAAAGAGCCCATAATGCCCTACATATGTGTAGCGGGTACTTCGCTTCCCCTTGGAATAATGAATAATGGCGTTGTAGCTGCTTGCCAATTTGACAAAAATTTAAATTTATGGTGTAGTGAGTGTTTTCCAATTAGGCAAACATTTAAATTCATGGCATAGTGAGTACCTTGCGAGTGTACTTGCATTAGTAGCCCCAAAAGAGTTAAGCAAGGGATCCAGTAATGCCGCTCTTCCAGCTTTCTCTGTGAATTCCAGCTTTCAGCTTCCGCGAAAGCTGGAATACATTTCGCTTTATTTCGCTATCTTTGTTGGGTAAGAAGTGATCTGGCGTCATTCACTCTTCGGCAGTTAGCAAGCACAGTGCGTTTTAAAAATTTTAAAACTACGTGTAGTAGAAAGTGCTTCGGCCATAAATTTATCAAAACTCCAATACCTACGGAAATTCTTGCATCCACGAACATAACAACCTTGTTTCTTCTGGACAAATAAAAAAACGTAGCCTTTCGTAACCGCATGCGTCATTCTTTGAGTCGCCCCAATCACATGCACACCGCTGAAGCCGACGCTTGTCCTGTGCTTTCGCAAACATCACTTTTCAATGCCGCATTCACATACGATGTGAACACATCTCGGAAATAGGGCGCTTGGCAGGCGCTAAATTCAGGCCACGAGGATACACATAGCACACCAAATAACGCGACATTTCACAGGAGTGTATTGCAGCACCAAAAATTTCTGAGCTTGGTTTTCTGCTGCGACGTGAAACCCCCCTTTATTTTCCGAGGGGCACTAATAAAATATATATTTGATGAAATTATAGTGAAGGACAATCGTCATTTCTTCGTGCACAGCATCTATTTAGACATCACAAGTAATAATGTGGGCCCATAAAGCAACGTCTTTCATTTTTTATTCCAATACATATTTTTTTTATGAATCGTATGTCCCTTCACATCCTAGTCGAGCTTTAATTGAACCTCCCACAAAACATTTTCCTGACGTGGCTCGTAATTTCTGAAGCGATTCTCCTCCACATCTTTGCGATCCTGTGAGTCATCCTCTGCTCCAGTGCGGTAGTCGGAACATATTTCAGGCTTTTGGTTTTACCATTCCGTGTACACATGTGGCTTCACTGACGTCACTTGTACGCCCACGCGTGTGTATTCTTGTGTGACGTCAATCATAATTAAATGCCCAATTTTGAATCGATCGGCTGGTTCATCGATCTCAGATACTGCAGTCGTATTGATTGACAGGTCATGCGCACTTATTGTGGACTGAAACGTCCTTTGCATGTTTTCAATATCAAGAGCGTGCAGCGGGTCCGCTGTCTTCTGCGTTCGGCGATCGAACTTCAATACGTCTGCACTGAACGTTTCCTGGCCGATTCTCACGAATTCACAATATATCAAATCACAACGCATGAATTCAAGCAAAATTTCATATGGCCTGTGTGAATATAGGAAAACAAACTTGTCAGCACGTAGCACAGACGGAGGAAAACGCGCTTTGTACGCGGTACTTCCGACTTTTGAAAAATTTCCCGTGCATGTTTCTTTATCACTGTTCATGAACTGAAAACACCCACTGTGTAGTATGGACACTAATGAATCTTTCGCAAACTGCCGTGATGTGACGCACCAACTTATCAACGCAGTCTCTGTTTCTCAAGAAGCAAACCCTGGAGAGAAAAAAAAAAGACATGACTTGGGGATGGAAACATGGTTTATGTATTTTTAATACCTAGTGTACCAATCTCAGCTGGGTCCGAGAAATGGTTGGGCAGTAGTTATAAACCTTCATGACCCGCCTAAAAGCCTTTCTGACTTTGAATAGTGTGGTTTTTTATAGGAGAAAAACAACCGTGCTATTTGGTGCAAAGCTTGTGAGTTGCAACCACTTTGTATTTCTTGTACTCCCCCCATTATAGCTTTCTTGTTTCGAAGTTTCAAACCTCATGTGTATGTGCTTCACTTTCCGCCCCTCTCTCTCTCGTTCCTCTCTTCCTTGCTTTTCTGTCTCCCCTTACCCCTTCCCCAGTGCAGGGTCGCCAACCAGATATTTGTTTTCCGGTTAACCTCCCTGCCTTTCCGCATCCCATCTCTCTCTCTGACCACTAAAGCCTCTAAGCGGAGGAAAGTTCGCGAGCATGGGGTGCCGCTGGAGCTGGCATTTCCACAAGCGCACCTCTCTTATTCAACGCTGCAATTGGAATGCAATGACAGCAGAACAGTCGCTGCCTTCAAGAAGACAAGTTCACTTGTGGAAACGTTGGCTCCAGCCGCAACCTGTCATCGCGAATTTGTTATCTCTTCAAGCTCCGATCTTCCGCTGGACTTCTTCATTTTTTCCTGCAGTAGGTTTTGCGATAATATAAACCTGACCAATAATAATGAACTCGGTATGTGACCTATAAAACTATAAAAAGCAGTCCATTGAAAGAGAGGAGTAGCTGCCAAATAAAGCTTTTTGTTTCACTTTTTTTTTACATACGCAAGTAGGTCATGTAGCATAAGGCTAGCAGGATCTGAAATTGTTCTATTGAAGACACAGGTAGGCGCCCATTATGTAGTGCCTACGGAGCCTTTAAAGGTCAATAAATGCGTGACGTTATATTGAGTTCTTGAATACACGCATGAAGAAAAATAGAGACATGTCTTCTTATAAACAGACAGGTGTGCTGTGTACTGAAGTGTTCGGGGGTTAAGCGGACACTTTCTATTCTTAGTGCTGACCTTCCTTCCTTGCTGTCATCGTTACTGGTAAGCGGCCATACGGTGAGATAAATGACTGGCATGGTGTTCATCTCAAGCATTCAATACGAGCCGCTAATTTCCCGATTAGGTACACTTACGATGCTTGGGATCACTCGGGACTGTTCTTAGTGTGCATATGCAGCCTGATGCGCACATTACGAGGCGTTTGTCCTCATGAAAAGGTGATTCTATAAATGAAACAGCATAAAATGGACCGACCTTCTCAAGGAATATATTATCTGTTATGTGCGCCGTTGCTTTTAAATGCGAATGCATTTCATAGTCGGGCTATGTCAGGCATCCGGCGTTGGCGTTGGCGTTGTCCGCGGAGGAGGAGGAGGAGGATAGGTTGAAGAGGTGTGCGCGCCGGCAGGTGTTAGATGTGAAGCATCTTATGGCGAAGCTTAATCCGGTGGTGGTGGTGTACGGCGTGACCGCCCTTACTGCGCATGCGCAAACCCTTTCAAAAAAAAAATAAAGATAAAAAACCTCCTCTCTCCCTCTCTCTCCCCTAGGCATCCCTCCCCGCGGCAACCACACCCTCACTGCGCATGCGCCTCCCCTCCTCTCTCCCCTGCTACGCTCCCCCCCTCTCTCCTCTAGGCATCCCTGCCCGCGCCGTCCACACTCCCACTGCGGATGCGCGTCCCACCTCTCTTCTTCTCTCCTACGCTCCCCCCTCTCTTCTCTAGGCATCTCTGCCCGCAGCGTCCACACTCCCCCCCACTGCGCATGCGCACCCCACCTCTCTCTCCTCTCCTACGCTCCCCCCCCTCTCCCTCTCTCGCCTGGCGACGCCGACACAGGCAGCGTCTGCTAGCGAGTTTCTTGGTTGAAAAAACCGACTGCTCGCGCTGCACAACCGTTCACTGGCCACCCCGTATATATGGCAATGAATCTTGACCTCCAAGGTGGTGCCGGTGGGAAATTTCTCCTGTGCGTTGTTGAACAATAAAAATTCGCAGCGTGCGCGTTAACTAAAAGTGGTCTGCGGCGGAGCTCGGCGGAGCTATATATGAAAAAAAAAATTTAAAAAATAAATAAAAAAAATTTAAAAAACAAGAAAAAGCAAAAAAAAAGGCGCTGCGCCGTGCTCCCGACCGGGCTGCAGAAATTAGGCGCCTTTTTCCTTCTTCAAACCACAACCACCATATATAAATGGAGTGAAGCGCGCGCGAAATGCATTCGCATTTCCTCACGATTCCCTTCGGGGAGGTGGGGGCTTTTTTTTTCGCATAACGTGAGCATCCTCCAGTAACTGAGAGTCTGCATGTCATTGAATCCTATTTATTTCGTAAGGTTGTGTTAACCCCTTGTTTAATTTTATGTTATCCACGATACTTATTTCTTGCACTTTTCCATCTCCCTCTAAGCTTCTTTTCATTGAGTCGAGGACATATCTGGCAGTAAGTTACATACCAGGTGTTTCCTGAGTTTTGTCGAAGTCTCCTATAATACAGTACTTAGAAAAAATTTACACGAAAAATAAATTACATAATATAGAAGCTTAGCAGCGGCCTTATCCGCGTTCATGATGCGACCTTCGGAGGCGTCATGAACGCGGAGTGGTGTCGAAAATGATTATCGAGTAATGACTTCTTGTGACATCATCGCGACGTAAAAATTTGTGACATTATCACATGACGTCGGCGCGTGTTTAAAGGTACACCGATACCGGCGGTGCTGCTAGACCACGTGAGGAGCATAAAACTGCTAAGAAGGTTTGTGCTAAACTAAGTTATGTGCAGAAACTTTCCTGCGGGGTGGGGTGGTGAGGGGGGGGGGGGTAGGAAGCGGAGATGGATAAATACAATCAACGATAAAGAGACGCAGTCAATGAAGCAGAAGATCATCACTTTCGCCATTGAGTCATCTAGTGAATGCATGGAGGGAGCGGGGTGCACGCTGAGACACGCACCCACTTGGGAGTGCGACAAAAGCACCTATTTACCTTAAGAAGTACCATATATAAAGACCTTCTGACTCTATTGAAAGGTTGATTGGTTGCTGGTTACTGTGGTTGTAGCCCTGCTTCAAAGGCGCAACTCGGTATTGGACTGTCTATTGGTGTTCATCGGGCACGTTCAATGGCAGCCGATTGTCTTCGTAAGCCTATTTAAGAGAGTCACGCCTCTCATGACCGATCGATGGATCTGTCTGTGAGCGGCGCTATGTCAGTAGCAGTGCACTGGTATGTTGTGTGTTCGCGTGTCGGGGTCAAATCACAAAATGGACATTGCGCGCGTGTTAGGTAAAAGCTGCGTGAATTCATAATTTCGGTAGGCGTTTGTCTGTATTCAATGCCAGCCAACATTTTGTCCACCGTTGAGTTCGGGGTAAGGTGGGGCTTTGGTTTCAAGCGAACCTGGTAGTGAACAAGGTAGCAAAGTTTCACTGGGGAAAGCAATAGTATACGTGTAAAGCCAATAAATTTTTACACTAGAACGCGCGAGCGTCAACCGCCGAGTCGATAAGCGCCGTATGACCGAGCACAGCAGCAAAGTAAGTCAGAATACATGCACACGCGCGGTGTTAAGTGGAACGGACCCAACTTCGCCTGGCTTTCTGTCTTGTTTTTGACTTGCAGTGGCAGATGTCTTCCTTTCCGTCGTTTAGGTGCTGCATTTACCACAGTAAAAAGAAAAAAATGCTGACACAAGTGGTATATCCAGTGGGCGTATATCACATCCCATCCATCTCAAGTGCGTCCACTTGGCATTTATTTTATTGCTTGATGGCGGCGTTCAGAAAAGAAAAAAAAAAAGACGCCAGGCCTGCGCGGAAAGCGCATCACAATCACAGCGAAAGCTGGAATAGCGCCATTTCTAGAATCAGTTGCAAAATTTCTTGGGGCTACTAACACAAGTATGCTTTCAAGGTACTCACTACTCCATTAGTTGATTCGGTGGCTGATGACGATGAAGAACTATGGCTGAGCCCTTTGTAACGGGTTGGAAGCATTCAACGACCCACTCGTAATGTAATTCATATTGTGTGACGCCTCGTTACACAATCGGCATTCTGTGACACCTGATTGTTATCTTACTCTTCTACCACGTTATGTCGCGTATGTAAACGTGGTTCATTCCCCACATAAGAATTTTATAGGGCTTTTGTGCTCAGGAGTTTCGAGCGCCGGCATGGCTCTACATTTTCCATAACAGCGTCCCTTTTACCCAGGCCCGAATCGAACGCTACAACCGCTCCGTCGGCGCACGACATACTGCGTGTGAACGCGTCGGTGTAAAATGAGGGACCCAGCACCAGTGTGGCTCGGGAAACTTGAGCCACTTATGGGAATCACTAATAAAGCCACTTATGGAAGCCACTTATAAAGGAATTTAAATGGCCATGTAAACTATACTGCTTCTTACCTCTGTCCCCGCTGTTTATGCACCGTATTATTACTGCATGATGTGCAAGCGAAAGTAATAAATAAAGAAACAAAAAAGCCGGCAGATCCCACGCACTGTGGGAATCGATGTAATGCGAAGCAGCCAGGAAGGAGCAAATCATGCTTTACATAATTTGCATGTCATGTTTTACATGTTACGACCTGTCATTTGTGTTCGTCATACAGTCACGTCGCGACATACCAATTTTGGTGTATGTCAAGCTAGCGAACTGGACGCAAGCGCACCATGAGCGTGGCATGTAAATAGCATTGTAGATGACATGCATGCCAAGATTTTCATGTTACCACCTGCCACTTATGTTCGTTATACAGTCATGTCACTCAATACCAAATTTCCTGTATATCAAGCTAACGAAACCGCCGCGAGCACGCCATGAGCATGGCATGCAAGTCATGTCGCACATGACAAGTCATGATTTCCATATTACCACTTGTCATTTATGTTCTTCATACAGTCATGTCACTCAATACCAAATTTGGTGTATCTCAAGCTAACGAAACGGCCGCGAGCGCGCCATGAGCGTGGCATGCAAGTCATGTCGCACATGACAAGTCATGATTTCCATATTACCACTTGTCATTTATGTTCGTCATACAGTCACGTCGCGATATACCAAATTTGGTGTATATCAAGCTAACGAAACGGCCGCGAGCACGCCATGAGCGTGGCCTGCAAGTCATGTCGCACATGACAAGTCATGATTTCCATATTACCACTTGTCATTTATGTTCGTCATAGAGTCATGTCACTCAATACCAAATTTGGTGTATATCAAGCTAACGAAACGGCCGCGAGCGCGGCATGAGCGTGGAATGCAAGTCATGTCGCTCATGACATGTCATGATTTCCATATTACCACTTGTCATTTATGTTCGTCATAGAGTCATGCCACTCAATACCAAATTTGGTGTATCTCAAGCTAACGAAACGGCCGCGAGCACGCCATGAGCGTGGAATGCAAGTCATGTCGCTCATGAAGTCATAATTTTCATATTAGCACTTGTCATTTATGTTCGTCATACAGTCATGTCACTCAATCCCAAATTTGGTGTCTTTCAAGCTAACGAAACGGCCGCGAGCGCGCCATGAGCGTGGCATGTAAATCATACTTTTCATGACAAGTTATTCATGATTTTCATGATATGACCAGCCATTTATGTTCTTCATACAGTCATGTTATGCCATACCAAATTTGGTATAAATCCCATTGACGATACGGCCAGGAGAGCACGAAGTCGTAGGCGGCTAGATAGCTAGATAGATAGATACGCTCAAAGTCGCCGAAGTTCGCTAAGAAATGCTTCGCATTTGAAAACGGTATGGCGCAGTGGTAAAATACTGGGCTGGCGCGGACCCACGTTCGAACCCCATTCCATCCTGGATATTTTTTCTTCTTTCGTTTTTTTTTATTTTTCTTATTTCGTGCGAGAATGGTTATGGACACCGGCAGCGGACAACTACGGCACCCTTGTGATCTCATAACAGCTTTCGCTGAAAAAAAATGACGGTAACGGTGCTCAGATGAAGCGGGGCTGGTATCCGGTTCCCGGAACAGCCTAGCAGAAGACAACACCACGGTACTGCTAATCACGCGCATGTGCATATTCTCGTTCATTTTGCCTCCCCGCTCCAAATACAACGCTTACCAACTCTGTGGTCAATGCTCGCACGTACAGGATTAAAAATTTGGGGGGCTCTAACTCATACACTCAATGCGCAGCCTAAACTCTTAGCCATAAGATGACTCATGTCAACGGCCAACATAACGATGTGTTTTGACTTAAAATTGCTAATAATATGAAAGTTCCCTATATCACTGTAACAACCCGAATAATGATTGAGCAATTACAAAATTATTCATTGGCAGCGAGGTGCAAGCAATATACATTTTTTATGGTAATTATGTACTGTCATTCATCCAATTACCTTCTCATTGATCGAAAAAAAATATAAATAGTTGGGTATTTCGAACATATTACAGCACTTGGCATTCTGTCATTTTTCGGCATCGCCCTGAAGCTGCACATGCGCAAAACTTGGCTGGTCAAAAATTGACTACTGGTCAGTTAACATGCAAGTGGCAGTGACTTTTAAAACAAAGCATAGAGAAAGGCGGCATGACAATTATTTAATTCATTCATTCATGAATCAAATATAAATCCCGAGAAAAATCCTTGCATCCTCGCGCATAGCATTGTCTATCCCGCGTGGAAGAATTTTTATACTACCGCGCTGGACGTACCATGCCTTCGGTCACCACAACTGCCAGACGACCGCTGACGCCACAGGTTGTCTTGTGTTTGAGCTAACTTCACGTTTCAGTGCACGTGTTCACTCATAACTTGACATATCTCTGAAACAAGGGCTCAGAAGGGGCAAAATTCAGTCCTGAGAAATTCACACAACACAGGGCTTTTCTGCTGTGACGTGAAGTTGCCTTTATTTTGCGATGGATCTACTAGAAATATATATTTGATAATATTATATATATATATATATATATATATATATATATATATATATATATATATATATATATATATAGTAAAAAGATTCAGTCCCTTCTTCATGTTCGGCATCTGTATGGAAACCACCGAGAATACTATTCTATGTCTACAAGGTAATGTTTTTAATACCTTATTCCAAAAGTACAGTAACCACGTAACCAGTAACCAGAACTACAGTAACCACGTGCACATCTATACGGATGGCTCGACTACGTCGTCCAGTTCTGGTGGAGCGGTGGTTATACCATCACAAGGGTAACTCTGCGTTTTAAGACTTCCCATGCGACGACGTCTACGGCGGCAGAACTCGCGGCTCTGCGTAGTGCACTGGAATTCATCGATTCTGAAGAAAGACCAAGTAAATGGGCTGTGTTTTCTGACTCAAAACCGGCGTTACAGTGCCTGCGGTCAGTTCTCCGACGCGGATGTCACGAACAATTGACATATGACACCGTGAAACTTCACCACCACTTAATACAAAAAGGCCACGACATTGACTTTCAGTGGATACCTGGACATTGTGGTATCAGCGGAAATGATTCCGCCGATAATGCTGCTCGCCAATCACACCAGGAAGAAAACATCATCCCAATTCCGCTTTCAAGAACAGACGCTGCGAGGCAGATTCGTCACCTGGCCCGCAGTCTCACACTGACTGAGTGGAACGCGCCAAACATACAACAGACCAGACTGCATCAACTTAACCCTTCACTGCAACTCCAGCCTCCATCCGGCCTTCATCGTCGCGAAGCTTCGCTTCTCTATCGCCTTTGGTTGGGAGTTGCTTTCACGAAAGCATATACAACGTTAATCGGAGTGACTGACAGTGCGGCATGCGATGTTTGCGGCACCGACGAAAATATCGAACACCTGCTGTGCCACTGTCCTCGTTTTGCCTCAGAGAGACAAGTACTTGCCAACGCATTGCGGCGACTGGATGATCGACCACTTTCTGTGCAGGTGATATTACAGCACCGTCCACATCTCTCGACAGCCCACAAGGCAGTGAAAGCCCTCTTGTGCTTTTTGAGGACGACGGGCTTGTGTGAACGCCTCTAACTTGCGGTGCAGTTCCACACACTGCACTGAATTTCACTGCCTCTCTCTCTTTTCCTTCTCTTCCCTCCTCTCTCTCATCTTTCTATTCCCCTTCCCTAATCCCCCCAGTGTAGGGTAGCCAACCGGAAGTCTTTCTGGTTAACCTCCCTGCCTTCTCCCTTTCTGTTTGCTTCCTTCCTATTCCAAAAGTGTTTTTTTTCCTTAATATTGCCTGACGCGTCCTATAGCCAAGTCGCACTATAGTCGAGCCTTCCATAATCCGTAATTGTTGATGACGCTCGCAATTTCTCAAGCAATTTTCACCCAAGGTTTTGCGATGGTGTCCGTCAATTCCGGTTTCAATACCATCACCGGAACTATTTTCATGTATTTTGTTTTTCTTTCTGCGTACACACATGGCTTCGCTGACGTCAGTCGCTCGCCCACGCGCGTGTGTGCACGTGTGTCGTCGGTTATTGCTAAATGCCACGTTTGTTCGTCAATGAGCACGTTGATCAGCTTAAATTAGTGGAGTGTGACTACAGAAACGTCATGCACATTTATTGAGTACTCCCCTGTCCTGCTCATGTTCTCACTTTCAAGGATTTGCAGCAAGCCCTCTGCCTTTTCTATTAAGGCACCCAACAAAAAATACTTCTGTACTTAACGTTACATCGGCTGTTGCATTTTAACAAAATAACAAATTCCAAGTATAATGACTTTGGCACTCAGGCAAGCTATCATTAATTCATATGGCGTGCATGGTCGTATGGCGGAAATTTTTCACCGTGCCATTGAATCTGCGTTAGCGAAAAGAAACTGCGTATATTATCGCTGTATCGTTTCGACAAGGTCGCCTGGGAGTATTCATTAAGGCTCACAGGATAAAACACCAGTTCTGTAGTGCTTATTTTTGCACGCTGACATGACATCACTGATCAGTGCATCTGCCACGTCTGCATTTGTTCATTGCAAAAAGTAGGCAACCAAAAAAGATGATGACTTACGCTAGAAACCACGTTTAAGGTATGAGGCGAAGTGGAAAAAGCGACTTTTACTCAAAATGTAATTTTTCGGTTTTTGGGTATGTTAAACGCGCAATTTATTCCCCTTCATTTTGCTGCAGAAGGTTTCTACCTACGTGGCTTTTTTCAAAAGATACAAGAAAAAATGCGAGACCACCCATCACCTACGAAACCGAAACTGAAAGTGCCAGTTTAGTGTGAATCATAAGATTACCTTCATATGTAATATTTTGTTGGTTATTTAGCAATCGTATAAACTGTGAACATGTAATAATTCTCTAAAAGCGTTGTCAACACATAATTTTTGTTCTTAAAAGTCATAAACTTCTCACCAGGTGCACGCGTAACGTGGTACATGCGTTGATCACACTTGAGGACACGTACTTGAGCCTGTAAACCATCAAATTTGCTTTGTTTCACGATGTGTGTCATTTGAATAGTGAAAACAAAAGCACATGATACTTTTTAAGCAAATGCGGATCGATCCAGGTCTCTACACTGCAAAAGCTTGCCTCACAAATGATCCGCACCACAGCGCGAAAGCGTCCCGTCATGGCACTGATGCTGCAATACAAGCTAGAAAAAAAATGAAAGTGCCGCACAGTGCCCGGATTGCGGGGAGGCATTTAGCACTCTAGCTCATATGCTCTGGCAGTGTCCTGCGTTACGGGGCACATCACACACCAGCGAACAGCACTGGGAAGACGCCATCGCAAGTACTGCCCTCGATATTCAGTCAACGGCCGTCGAGAGGGCCCGTCAAAGAGCGGAGAGGCATGGCCTCCCGATTCCGACATGGGAGCAGCCAGCGGCGAGCCGAGGACCCCAGCGGGTCCTTCCCGGCTAGTCCCTCAGGACTTCAATAAAGTTCTTTGTCTGTCTGTCTGCCGCTCGAGCAAAGGCACACAATAGTAAGGTCCACGATAGAACTGGCAACAAATATTGAGAATCTTAGCGATCTTGATCACCTTGTGTGAGCGCTGCACCTGTTTCAAGTCTTTTTTGTTGATTTTCTCAGAACTTATATTTCTGGTATTTTAGATGTGAAGCATCTTATGGCGGAGCTTAATCCGGTGTGCGGCGTGACATCCCTTACTGCGCATGCGCAAACCCTTTAAAAAAATAAAAAACCTCCTTTCCCCCTCTCTCTCCTCTAGGCATCCCTCCCCGCGGCAACCACACTCTCACTGCGCATGCGCCTCCCCTCCTCTATCCCTTCCTACGCTCTCCCCTCTCTCTTCTAGGCATCCCTGCCCGCGGCGTCCACACTCCCACTGCGCATGCGCGTCCCCCCCCCTCTCCTCCTCTCCTACGCTTCCCCCTCTCTCCTCTAGGCATCCCTGCCCGCGGCGTCCACACTCCCACTGCGCATGCGCGTCCCCTCCTCTCTCTCCTCTCCTACGCTCCCCCCCTCTCTCGCCTCGCGACGCCGACGCAGGCAGCGTCTGCTAGCGAGTTTCTTGGTTGAAAAAACCGACTGCTCGCGCTGCACAACCATTCACTGGCCACTCCGTATATATGGCAATAGATTTCGACCTGCAAGGTGGTGCCGGTGGGAGATTTCTCCTGTGCGTTGTTGAACAATAAAAATTCGCAGCGTGCGCGTTAACTAAAAGCGGACTGCGGGTCTCTGTGTCCAGTCGGAGTCTTCTGTCTCTCATTGCCCGTAGCAGTGATTGACATGTTCTAGTAGGAAACACCGCTCCATCACTGCGTCCTTTGCGCCTCCCCAGTTTTCTCTCCTGCGCAACGCTGCGATGAGCGCCAGCGTCAACGCCGCCGCCAGTGTAAGCGTTAGCGCCCGCTGCTTCACATCTACACATGGGTCCCTTTAGCGGGAGATGGTGTAATTTTTTTCCTTACGCGAACAGTCATAACTCTTTTTCTAATACACATTTTACAGCGAAAGCTGTATATGGCTAGGAGAAACGAAAAAACGCTCGGCATCTGTGTCACGAGCGGTCTCCATTGGCTGTGCTATCAGTTACGTCGTTCTGAGCGTCGTACCCAAGCTCGCGCGCCATTGGCGCGCGAGCTTGGCTTCGACGCTTTCAAGGTCAAACGCTTGCAGCCACGGCGCGCCCTCTGGCGCCCCGAAGAAACGGCGTTGCGGGCAGAAGAGCGTCGACGTGATTGCGGGAGCGCGTTCCCCGGGGCGAACGCCCGCTTTGGGCGAGAGTTTCTCCAGCGGCACTTTGGCTTCGGCTGCGACGTCTGTGACCGCCTGTGGTTCGATCACAACCTGGCAACGATAATTGTGGAAGGGTTCAGTGCAGCGTCGGGTTGAACCCACTGCTAAACACCGGGGGAGCACATTTCAGTTTCGCTGGTTAACCATTTGTACGTAGTGCTTGGGCGGTGATTTTTTTCATTAAAACTTAGCACACTTCCTTATCACCTTAGTAGGCGTGCAATAAACCTCAATAAGCAAAATCTTGCCACAGTATTTAATATGGCTGCCTGTTATACGAAGGTGGCCCTAGTGCAAATGCATACTTTTTTGGTTATTTTATTCCTATGTTTTTAATTTTCATCAGATCTCATTTGTTTTGGTTCATTGCACAGGCGGAAGCCTTTTTCATGTCCCTGCAAGAAATAAATCTTTTTTATCGAGCGGAATTTGATTTAGGAGTGTTCGCGTGAGGCCCACTTTTAATGACATTTTTAATTATGAAAAATTAACATAAAGTAGGACTTTCTTTAAAATGCTCACATGTGCCTATAAAGATGTGTTTAATATTGTAGGCTAATAATCTCTAGAGATTATCCCTTTAAAATTTTTTCCGACACTTGGCCTCATACCTAAAGTTGTTTTTCAAGTGCGAAGCATTTCTTAACGAACCAAAGGCACTTTGACTCTTCGTACGAATCTATCTATCTATCTATCTATCTATCTATCTATCTATCTATCTATCTATCTATCTATCTATCTATCTATCTATCTATCTATCTATCTATCTATCTATCTATCTATCTATTAGAGCTGTCACGATATTATCCTTAACAAGGTATAATCCAAAATTAGCATACAAGAAAGTGAGTCTATGACAAACATGATTCGCAGGTCATGACATGAAAACTACAAGCGAAACACAAGCAGCCTGATGACCATTAGCTTGCAGGAGGACGTCTTTTGTGTGGCGGATTTCTTTAAAGGGCCCCCCACCAGGTTTGACATTTTTTAGCTAACGAGCGCAATGCATACATTGGGCGTTCACGATCACGTCTGCCAAAATTTGCCACGCTACGCACCGCGGAAATGGGTCAAATTTGGAGCTGAAGGCTGCTTGCCCTTCTCGCGAGCGCGTGCCCATAGAATGAGGGGATGACGTACACGAGGGAATGACCCTACGTAGACGGTAGTGCTGTGACGTCGCTCCTCTACGTAGACACCAGTGCTCTGACGTCGCCAACTGTAGCAAGTGACACTGAGATAATTATTTGACACATGTGTAGTTTGTGTAATTTGTAGCTTGAATAGATAAATAAACCTTGAGAGCTATACTAATACACAGAAACGGAATCTGTGCGTTTTCTTTCTTAATTTTTACTGCGAATCGCAGCGAGATGCGAGGCTAATCTACCTCCTTTTCGCATGCGTTCGTGTTCTCGTGCTTTGCGACTCCTGAAGACGCCACTCCTTACAACAAAACTATATAGTTTTCTACCGCGTTCCTGCACTCAATAGGCTCATTTATCTTCCCGCGTCTAACTACATGTTCATGCGGCACACCGCTAGTGTTACGTCCGTACAAATGTCGCAGCTTTCGTGCTCAGTAATAGGTTGAAAGACAAGTGATAGGCGAGGGCGCATTCGGCATAGCTTGCAGAGACGAAGCGCAGAGAACGCCGTTACAACACCGCTCGCGTCGTCGGGGCTCGGGCTGGTTCGGGCCACACGTCACACGCTTGTGACATTGCGTGCGCATGACGTCTTCATGCGTATGCATCATGTGATCTTCCCACTCGCGTTCCGAAGAGGGCAGGGAAGGGATTTGGCTTGCGAAGGCTACACGGGACGAGCGGCAAGGCTTTCAAGCTCGCCTCCTCGAATCATGGTTTCGTGCCGCCTGAAAACATTGGTTTTCTCAGCTTCTAATCGGCCGAATAAAAAAAACTTGGACCATCTCCCCGAAGGGAATCCTGATGGGATGCGAAACAGCAGCGGTGCGCACGGCGTTGACCCGGTTGAAACGGGCGTCATCGCAGATAAACGAGCCGAAAGAGTGTTTCCACTCTTTCCAACTTTAATTTATTCCAACTATAAGGTGGATCTGCCAGGTTTCTCACTACTAGCCCATGAGCCATCTCTTTGTAAATGAAAAAAAAAAATGGTTCTCCGATGTCTTAACGATCCTTACTATATTTTACAGGGTATGCACTTTTGTGAATCAGTCACTAATATCCTGTAGGGCACAATAATCCGTATATTTATTGGTATTCGGATCTCAACTTAAACGGTGCATAGGAAACAAAACCTGTCCTTAATTTGTACCTACAGGTGCGGCACAGAATCATAAGGACTGTGGAAATTTTCGGTGTTCTCTGTACCATGAATTCAAATATAGAATGTACAAAAAGTGAGAGTTGGCTTGCTGCACTGCTTTTGATCCTTTGTATTTTACAAGGTAAGAGCTATGCTAGTTATTGGAAAATTTCATAAATCTATGAATATTGAGAACCTTGAATGCAAAGCATTTCTTAGACATTTTTGGTCATTTTCAGCGTATCTATCTATCTATCTATCTATCTATCTATCTATCTATCTATCTATCTATCTATCTATCTATCTATCTATCTATCTATCTATCTATCTATCTATCTATCTATCTCTCTATTTATCTATCTATCTATCTATCTATCTATCTATCTATCTATCTATCTATCTATCTATTTATCTATCTATCTATCTATCTATCTATCTATCTATCTATCTATCTATCTATCTATCTATCTATCTATCTATCTGTCTGTCTGTCTGTCTGTCTGTCCACCGACGACCTTTTGCCGTCCGGACCGTATCGTTAATGCGATTTCTACCGAAAGTGGTATGGCATAACGATTCTGTAGGACGAACATAAATGACTGGTCATATCATGAAAACTATGAATTGCTTGTCATGAACGGCATTGTTTACATGCTATGATCGTGGAGCTCTAACGGCCGTGTCGTTAACTTGATATATACCAAAACTGATATGACGAGACATTGCGGTATGACTAACATAAATGACAGGTGGTAATACGAAAATCATAATGTGCATGTCATGTAGATCATGACATATATGCCACGCTCATGATGCGTTCGTGGCTGTTTCGCTGCCTTGACATGTACCAGATTTGGTATTGGGTGACGGGACTGTATGACGAACATAAATGGCAGATGGTAAAATGAAAATCATGACATCCATGTCATGTACAAGATGGTCTACATGCCACGCTCATGGTGCGCTCACAGCCGCTTCGCTAGCTTCATATACACCAAAATTGCTATTGCATGAGTTGACTGTATGACGAGCATAAATGACAAGTAGTGACATGAAAATAATGACATTTCATCTACAGCATGACTTCCGTGTCATGTACATGACATCCATGCCAAGTAGTGTTTCGATCCGATGGGTCTACAAACAGAAACTAGCGTGTCTGAGTTGACGGGTTGGAGAACTGAAGAGCCAGTCTTCCATGGCGTACGTAAACTATGAGAGGTTACCCTGACAGAGAAACTCAAAGCTGTTGTGTGAGATGGTAGGTTAAGGTAGGTGGCGTGAAGAATATAATGATACGACTGGTCCACTGGCAAGCGTGACAGGTTGCCCAGAACTCCTGGAAATGTTTTCTCGGCGTAATAAACTGAATTATTCTTCAGCTTTGCGTATGCCCATTTGGTGAGTATTTTGCTGTCACGGAAGACTGTGACCATTACGTGGTCCCAAGATACGCGAGAAATCTGCCCAACAAGCTCTGTCAAATTTTCACCGTCACCTCCAACTCCTGCTCCACCTGGACAGATGGGGGCGTCTGAGGCCATCTGCCGCAACATCTGCGTACTTTCGGCGTCACCGGTTCTTGGGTCAGGCTGGCATCGCTTTGCGTCTGTTCCATCTCATTCCCTATAATGTGTACATTTTTGTCTATCTCCTGGCATCAAGAGCACCTAATGCAGAGTGCCAGTTGCCGGTGCGGCTAAAGTCATTCAAAAAGAGAGCCGCAGATGCCGATCCGCAACAAAGACTTCGGATCGCTATGCCGTCGTCCTCGTCCAACGTATCTCCGTTGTACAGTGTATTGCCGGGACCCAGGTACCGGTAGCATGGGAACAAAGGCATACCACTCAGGTTAGGAGATATACACATGGCTTGTTTACGGAACGGATTGCACGAGGAGCTGGCGTGTGAAATAAAGCAAGACAACCACCAAGCGCTCGAGGAAGGGCTTTATATTACACTCCAGTGGTTGCCCAGTCATTGCAGCGTTGCTGGTAATCACCACGCCGATGAAGCCACATGATCAAACCATTGTAAAGACCTGCGGATCCCATACCGCTCTCTAGAAATGACGCTGCAATCGCTTGCTCGTCGCGTCACACTTCTCACTTCATCATACATAAACTTCGATACATGCATTAGCTGCGGCAATTAGCGAACGTTGCGAAAGCAACAAAAGCCTTGTCTTATTTTAGCACGTAGACGCGGAATAATATTGGGAGGTTACAAGTGAAGAGCTTCAATGAAAATCTTGGAGCTTCCCTTTCAAGAGTAGAACGCAATAGCGTAATCGGACCATGTTCGCATCGCCTTCGTAATCCCTAACCTGGCGTCGCTTCTCAGTGGGCATCTAAGCCGTGCCGCAAGGAAAGCGAAATTGCGGACGCCCTCCGGGCTCTATATTCATGCATGCCGTGCGACGAAGCACGAAAACCGCACCCGTGGGCCCTTTGCGCCCTCTCGCGGTTAATAGCGACAACTCTGCTACGCTGAAGCAGCTGCGTGATGTACATACCACGAACGGTAAATTGTGTATATAAATAGCTCACCCTTAGTACGCTAGAGGATGTATGTATGCGTGGTGGCCCAGCGGCTAAACGCATTGCGCCACGGAGCGAGGGCCCGCGGGTTTGAACCCCTGGTTTCATTCTAACTGAAGTGTTTTATTATTTTTTTCATATGCACCTACGTCAAATTTTCGCTCACGAACAACGCTGATTTTTCACTCACAACCAAGGATACCCACGCCGTTACCGACTCCAACACCCAAATTTCTTTAACGCTATCGCGAAAAAAATTTGTCATATTCTCTATAAACATATCAGCCAGAGTCTTCTATTCCAGAATATACCTCGTGCTCGTATCATCGTGCTTAGCAGAACGTTTCTCTTTCTATTTAATAATATCCGTAGTTACTGAATTGACTCACACAAAAATGCTATTGCTGAATAGCGAATATCATATCTGAATTACATGCACATTGAAGCACCGGCAAAAAGCATACACATAAGATTGCTCATAATGTAACAGTGCACGCATTTTTATAATAGGAAATGCTATAAAGCCTAACAAAACATAACCTTCACTACAATGACAAAATAACACACATTCAGTAATGTTGCAAAAGGCAAGAGCAGAGATTTGCATTTCGAGTTAGCTACTTTGTAGTAAAAATAATTATTCTAGTTGCGCTAAAATTCGTTAAAATTAATGCCACCAATAAATAAGGAGCCATGTCGCATACTTGTATTTGATACAACGTGCTGTAAACCTACATACTTCCGTGCAAAAATATTTTCATTAAATTGCACCAGTTTTTGACGACCAGTGGTTAAATATGGACTATATGTCTGCGTGTTGAAACCAAATGCGTGAAATGTACACTCTAAGAAAAAAAAAGTGTATACCTGACTCTTTTGGGAGAGTTCTGACTTGCCACGTATACGACTCTCTTTGGAGAGTCACGGTGACTCTCTTGGTGGGTAAGAGTCGGTGCGCTCAGGAGAGTCCCCGGACCCTCTTAAGAAGAGTGGGAGGACTCTGATGCGAAGGATCACACTACCACTGCTGAGTGAGTCAGACGACCGTTGCCGGTGACGCTCCTACGCGGGTCAATTGACACCCACCGAAGCGTCAAGCGACTCTACGGCTATCTTAAGCTACTAAATTGACCCATGCTCTACTTTTGCGCGACTACTGCTGGAAATAGTGAAGTATTCATTTCAAGCAACTCCATTAATATTTGCCGTTGTGCCCAGCGACTGCAAAAAAAAAAAGGATAGTTCAATTTTAGCATTATTTTAATAAAACTCAAAACAACAGACCATTTCCAGCAAAGTTGAAGCAGTTGAGGTATTCCTCGTTTACATGCTTGTATGAGTATAACCAACCAATGTGTGTGACTGTGATGTGCATAGTGTCATGTCGAGCAAAATAAACAGCAGATATCGGTACCGTGTTTCCACATTTATTCCTTATGATTAAGAATCGAAAAGTCGTGAAGGCTGGAGGAATCAGACTTGTGACTTGCTATGTTGTCGCTCCTGTTCAGCGTGAGCAGCCATGAAAAATGGTACCTGAAAAAAAGAACGTGATATCGTAATGAGAAAACGGAATCATAGTAAGAGTTTGCAATACCTACACAATAAGTGATTTACACAGACATAATGAAGGCTCACAACAAAACAACAATGGAAAGAGGCATGGTTAGGAACCGTGTTTTTTGCCGTTATCGTGTAAAACAACTTTCATAAAGTAGCTCAGACATGGCGTATGCTAGAATTAACGCACACAGCTCCCACAGTAACGTATACTCACTCCATTTAGTTATAACTCCGAACGTCATCGCAGATGTAGGCAAAGCACGAAAAGCAAACAGAAACGAGGGAAAAGTGCGCACGGCGGCGGCCGCAACAACGCGCGCCGTTGAAAGTCTAGAGCTTTTCCCGTTATCGGCGAGGCGAGTCCTAAACATTTAAGCGACTACCGCGTACGTGCTGAAAGCATCATACTGCATCTGCATACCGTCTTTACGCCAACAACAAAAGCCATTATATACAGTGCGTCCATGTGTCCTGTACACAGAGGATTTTTTTCTCTTTTTTTCATGTTTACACGCGCGGAAGCTGCAGCACAATCGAGTATCGATGGAAATGTAATTATGACGTAGGCTAAAGCGCACCTCAAAATGATATCGAGCATCTTCATCAGTGCAGACAGAATGTGCGATCAGAAAATAATGGCCCTTGATACGGGATTGCAGTCACTTGCACAACAACGCGCATAGTGGTCTCAACTCGTTAAGTAGCAGTTTTAATTGGGCATCTGCAACAGCCCCGCGGACGCAGGCTACCGTTGGAAATGGCTGCCAGCCTACTTCCGCATAGCTGCTGCAGACGCCCAGCTAAAGCTGTGTAATTCGTACATACAAAAACAGTACACTCACCGTTAACAGGCGCACGTTGTCCGTGTCCGCTGCTCCAAAAATATTCTTCACTCCAAGCGTCACTTCGAGCACGGAGCCTGGCGTGCAGCCACCGAAGATACGCACGTTCGCTCGAACTGAAAACTGCAAGACACGCGACCAGCGACCAGCACAACCAACGCAGCGCATTCCAAAAGACGGAGGAGAGGGAGAGAGCAGGCAGCGGAGGCGGCAGAGGCGCCGCGCCGGCGGCGACAGTTTGGCGTCGGGGCTCGCGGGCCCGCCACAACGACGCCGAACCAGCCGAACGGCAAACGCGCGATATGTATGGCCGCGCCTTCATCCCGTGAGCCAATCGAAAGGCGCTTCGCGAGAGTGTTCTGACTCCCTTAAAAATGCTCTCTTTCTCTGCATCTACCTTCCAAAAGGGGTCAAGTGACGACCCGAAGGGAATCACGGTCTTTTGATCCGCTTTTGACTCCCTTTTTTCTTAGAGTGTAAGGTAGTTGGGTGCGCTGTTGGTTTACGGCACTGTGCACTGTTAAGTAAAAGATGACAAATGCTGTCTTCGCTTTTGAAAATGAAGGAAGTCGGGCTTGTGGGTACGAAGGGAAAGAGATAATGAAGAAACATCTGTAGGGCTGTAATCTGTGTCCTGCTTTCGCGCTGCTTAATTGTACGCTTTTAACTTTGGCACATTACCTAGCCTGAAAAGTGGGGGTGGTGATGATGATCAATTTTTATTTCATTGAACGTTCATGTAGTATATCCGCTTGTTAACTAGCGAAACCCCTATCCCGAATTTCCCAAATGTAAGCATAACGCATGCGACACATAAAGACTTTTTAGAGTTATATTTTACGGTTTTAAGCAAAAGACATTCAGAAGAACGGTTCATTTTGTTACAGGCGAAGTTCATGCATTAGGGTGTGTCTCTGATTGGCAAGGGTCATGCAATGCGACTTCACCAGGCTGGGTGTATAACAGTACCATACATGAATGTTTGGAACTAAAAAATGGATGTGGCAATCATACAAACGTGTTCGGCTCTTGTTTCTACTGTGCCCTTCAGTGTCAAGGTGAGAACATATAATTACAGTTACTTGCAGTACTTTTTCAGAAACAGACATCACACGGATGTCCAAACTCCAGAGACAGAACACTGCGCTGAAACCAAGCGCTCGCACCTCATAGATCTGCGAGCACCTCGTCGTTGGAGTAGCCCTTCCATCGCTTTGCGGATTCTCGCTGCCGCCATTGCCTTCCCGGTTCCCTAGCATTACTTCGTTGTACGTGCTCGGGGTCTTCAGCTTTCAGCCATGGCTTCGCAGCCATTTCTAGACCCAACTGTTCCCTTCTTCATTTTTAGTGTACTAGGGGTGAGTAGTGAGATTTACTCAATTTTTTGTGGCACATTCCCGTTTGATGACGATAGCTTTCTGCTTCATTTTTAGTAGACCAATGATGACTAGTAGGATTTGCCCTATTTCTTCGGCACAAACGCTTTTAGATGGTGATAGTTTTCGCGTAGGCCACACAAATTACAGCTTGCTTAAGCAGCTTGGCTGTTAATACAAAACCATTAAATAGTAGTGCACAGCGCCCCAGAATTTTATGTGGTCTTTTTTTATACCCTCTGTGAGTGATCTCAACCGGTAATTATTTGTTTTAACAGCGAAGCTGTTTAGCAAATCGTTCCGTGTTCACTCCGAACCAAAAAAGTAACCTAAACCGGTATGCGCCACAGAAACTGAATAAATCCCAATACTCACCACTGCTCCACTACACAAGAAGGAGGCAACGGTTAGCCCATCAAACGAGTATGTGCCACAGAAATAGGGTAAACCCCGCAACATACAACTTCCACTGAAAGGGAAGAAGGCAACAGAATACAAACAAATGGCTGCAAAGCCACGGCGGTGAGCTGAGGGCCCCGAGTACGTGTGTGTACTCGGGGCCTGTGGTTTAACTCGAACCTCTATGCGATTAGAATCAACGTAGAAACGACGAAGCATCACCTAGCTGAAGCCTGGCAACGACCTAGATGCAACCTAACAGCAACCTGAGTCACCTAGTCCAGGCCTAGAAACAACCTGCAAGCAACCATATTAGTATTCAGAATCGTCCAGTTTCGCTGTTTCAAGGCCTGCACGGCTGAGGGCACACTTCGCCTATTTATAGCTTTTGTTTTAGCTCACTTTTGAGGAGGTGTGGCAAATTGAAATGGTCTTTAGACTACATCAAAATATCACCCCCCAGTCTCATTTTCGAGCAAGGTCACAGCTTCATTTGCCCTATAACATGTGGTGAGTCCTTTCGCGCCGGCGCCAGTACCTTCTGCGAGGCGGGACGCTGTAGTGCGACTAATGTTTTCATACACGATTCTTCTTTGATAATTCATTTTGCTGCTTTAGTGAGTTCTATATTAGCTCATTTTATTAACACATGGTAAACCACTCTGCCTACTTCTTGTCTCTCAATGATTCGCCCATTGAATGGTTGTCAATTTCAGCTATACCCTTTTCATTAACCTCCAGGTTTCAGCCCCGTAGGTCAGTACCATCGAGATGCATGTCATTATATACTGCCAGGGGCACTTTTTAAGCGATGCTTTTAATAGAGACTGATTCCGGCACAAGTGAGTGCACAGAAATGCGGCTTTACAAAATAGGTATACGAATGTGCGCAGGTCATAAGCACGTTTGCATCATAGAGATTCCTAAAATTACCCAGAGGGGACTCTGGCGCTGCGATCGCTCAGCCACCATGGGAATGATAGGAAGTAAACAGATTTACCTATACTACGTGCTTGCGGCTTCGAACTCACTTGTGGATTTTTGTGTATTGCTGTATTTTGGTTTTGTTTCGAATAAAAGTACGGACCGTTGTGAACTTCGTCTCCCGATTTGAATCAGTGAGCCTAATAAGGTCAAGGTGGTGAAGCGTAACTGCTAAACCTTGCTGAACTTCGTATTGCGGCAAAGCGGATTGAGGCCACACGGAGTCAAGCGGAGCCAAAAGAACAAAGACTAGGCAAGACCATGTAAATTTCTGTACTACACATCATTCCCATGTTGGCTGAAGCGCCATGCGTTGCAGCTCCCATAGAAACCAGCGCCAGAGTTCCCTCTAGTGTTTTTATAGGAAACTATTGTTTGCACGCACAGTTTTACAATAGCTGATGCTCTCTCAATCGTGGGCTTGTCGGCGGTCAGCTGTTTATGGGAATTTTATCTTTTCTTGATGTCACCTGTCACTTCATGTTGCAGCAATTCATTGCGGCCTTTAATTGTAGCATTTCATTCGTTTACATGTTACCGTTGCTGCTTGTGAAAGAGAAGTGTACCGGTGCTAAGCACGGAAGTGAAACTCCGATTGCTTCAAGGAGCGACAAAAAAGTGACTAGGCTGCATTGTGGAATGCTCCCTCGTCAACAACGAAAAGAAAGAATAATAAATAAGGCAGCTTCACACAGGTGGTGCCAAGCCTGATGGAAAGGCAGAGCTTGGCAGCCTTCTCTCTTTCTCATTATTTTTCGCTTTCTTCCTTCCTCTCTTTAATTTTTCTGTCTTCTTTTGGTTGTTTCTCTCATTTTTATCTCTGTTTATTCTTATTTCTTTTTAGTTCGCTATTTTTTATCAGGCTCTCTGACTATTCTCGCTACCTCATTCTTTATATTATTTTCTCTCTTTCGTACATGTTCAGATTCCTCGCAGGAAAGAAATGGGGAGTACCCATACCCTCTATGCTACAACTGTACAGGGTGTTGTTCATTGGATTCATGCGGTACAGTTTACATATAATATCTAACACCGGCAAGACTAACGTGCGCACGATTCAAAACATTCAAACTCAAGCTCTTAAAATATGCCTTGGGCTACCCCGCAGTGCTTCAACGGCGGAAACCATTGCCACCGTTCAAGATTACACAATCACGACACACATTACCATCAAGACAATGCGTGCGTACCTCAGGCATTATGCTAGGGTTCCTTCTCACCACCTGGCGACCTCGCCGCTGAAAGGCCCCGCACGACATTTGGCGCCATTGTCTGTAAGCACCGCTCAACATTTACTGCGGCGTACACCGCTGCGTCCAAGCCACTCTTCCGTGGGGCTTGAGCCGCCCGCGAGTTCACCTAACGATCCCTGGACTGCGGAGAAAATCAGATTTACCGACACATGCCCTAAAACAATTGAGCCTACTCCTACTGTACGAGAACTACAGTAACCACGTGCACATCTATACGGATGGCTCGACTACGTCGTCCAGTTCTGGTGTAGCGGTGGTTATTCCATCACAAGGGGTAACTCTGCGTTTTAAGACTTCCCATGCGACGATGTCTACGGAGGCAGAACTCGCGGCTCTGCGTAGTGCACTGGAACTCATCGATTCTGAAGAAAGACCAAGTAAATGGGCTGTGTTTTCTGACTCAAAACCGGCGTTACAGTGCCTGCGGTCAGTTCTCCGACGCAGATGTCACGAACAGTTGACATACGAAACCGTGAAACTTCACCACCACTTAATACGAAAAGGCCACGGCATTTACTTTCAGTGGATACCTGGACATTGTGGTATCAGCGGAAATGATTCCGCAGATAATGCTGCTCGCCAATCACATCAGGAAGCAAACATCGTTCCAATTCCGCTTTCAAGAACCGACGCTGCGAGGCAGATTCGTCAACTGGCCCGCAGTCTCACACTGACTGAGTGGAACGCGCCAAACATACAACAGACCAGACTGCATCAACTGAACCCTTCACTGCAACTCCAGCCTCCATCGTCGCGAAGCTTCGCTTATCTATCGCGTTTGGTTGGGAGTTGCTTTCACGAAAGCATATACAACGTTAATCGGAGTGACTGACAGTGCGGCATGCGATGTTTGCGGCACCGACGAAAATATCGAACACCTGCTGTGCCACTGTCCTCGTTTTGCCTCAGAGAGACAAGTACTTCCCAACGCATTACGGCGACTGGATGATCGGCCACTTTCTGTGCAGGTGCTATTACAGCACCGTCCACGTCTCTCGACAGCCCACAAGGCAGTGAAAGCCCTCTTGTGCTTTTTGAGGATGACGGGCTTGTGTGAACGCCTATAACTTGCGGTGCAGTTCCACACGCTGCACTGAATTTCACTGCCTCTCTCTCTCTCTATCTTTTCCTTCTCTTCCCTACTCTCTCTAATCTTTCTATTCCCCTTCCCTAATCCCCCCAGGGTAGGGTAGCCAACCGGAAGTCTTTCTGGTTAACCTCCCTGCCTTCTCCTTTCTGTTTTCTTCCTCCCTCCTCTTTAGTAATTTGTGTTTTTATTCGTTTTCTTTTTTCTCTATTTGTCTCCTTCTCTTATTTTGTGGAGCTATGCTTAACTCTCTCATCTTCTCCTTCCTTTCTTCTTCACATCTCTTCTCCTCACCCTCCCTTCAGTATCCCACCCCCCTTGCTATACTATAATAAACAAGGCTATGGCATGCTCTGCTAGCGTGCCTGGATAGCAGAGTGCTTTCGACGCTCGCCTTCGGATAGCCGGTAGGCCGAGTCGAATATCACCTTGCAGAAAATTTTTTTCGCCTGCAATTCCTCTTTTTTGTTTTTTTTTTCTCCCTCAAGCGCGCAAAAGAAATACATACATTACATGTACACCCGCTCACGCCCTCGCGGAGGACAGAAACAACGGGGCAGTACATGACGTAGCTCGAGGGCTTATAGACCGAGCTGCAATATCAAGTGCCGCCCCAGCACTCTCCGGTCATGATGGCGCGGTAGACGAGTGGGAGTGGGAAGACAGAATGGCCAGATACAATGATATTACAAAACATTATATATTACAGCGGGGCATATTCCCACCACCTCACCCAAAATTAACAAAAAAAGCACTCTGTCGAATGGCGGCTGTTACAAGCTAGGACTTATCCGAATCCTGCGCTCTCGCACATGATATACCCGGATATCTAAACGGACAAATGCAAGTACTGTGAATCCACAGCCACTCTGTAGCATATATTATGGGAATGCCAAGGGATTAGTGCCAGTAACGAGTACGCGGCCTATAGGCGATGCGCAAAGCGCCGACGACGCCATCTGCCACCACTGCTCGGAAGTGTTTGCGGGTGCGGGCGAGCAGTTTTCTCGCGAGCGTGTACGCGAGTGCACGGATGGACGTGTTTTCATCGTGATTTAACGACTCTGTCGGGCTTCAGCGATGCCGAAAAATAACTGCTGCGTTGTCGGCCGCTCAAACACACAAAAAATCGCGAGAAACGCACTTCTACAGGTTTCCGGTGCTATTTCATGAGCGAGAGCGACGGCGGCGGTTGATTGCGGCTGTCCGAAAAAGATACGCAATCGTGCTTTGTTTACGGCAGTGTTAGAACGGTTACCGTGTTTTTATTTCTCCATTTATGTCGCTACGTCTTCAGCGAATGCTATAGTACGTTTACACTTGGTCGCCTCGCCTCCATTGTAGACGCTACAATGCACATGAGGTTGTTATTACTGATAAGACGCGATGCCTAGGCTCTCTTGAAAAACGAATGGCGCGAAGCGCAATGCCAGAGAATGTGGGGCAGGTGACGGCTCCCTTACAAAAGCGCCGTGGAATCACACCTATTCTGTATGAAATCGGCTGCATTCTACATATTGATGGCACTGGAATGCGATCACCAGTGCAGAATGTTCGCTGTGCGTTCACCTCAAATATATGCATATTTCCTGTAAAACGTGGCACCTGTGCGCATTGAAGGTTTTTGACAGGACATTTCAACCGATTCAACCTCCTTTTGAATGCCTCGTAACATGACTTCATGCTAATAGGAAACCCTTGATGTATCCCACTAATGCTCATTCGCTTTACAGAAGCTGTGTTACGAGTGGGGCCATAGGCGTGCGCACGGAAAGGGGGGGGGGGATTCCTATTCGCCTAAAAGTGGGGGGGGGGGGGGCGCAAAATCTGCCCCATGCATTGACTTAGTGGGGCCTGGGGGGCGCTGCGATGATCCTTTGCCCCCCCCCCACCCCCCCCCCCTCCCCCCCCTTGATGGGGAACCCTGCGCACGCCTGAGTGGAGCCGATTATGAAACTGACGTGTTTTCTTTTTTTTTATTCTTGCTGGTGGTGCTAGCTACTGGTTGCTATGTTTTCTTTAGCATGTCAATGGTGAGTATATGTTGGTGCCTAACTAATCCCGTGAAATTCACGTGACTAATCACGTGAAACGTTCTCGCAAGAATCACGTAATTAGCGTATCTACTCACGTGCCATGTTCCCGCCAAAACCGCGTATTATCACGTAGAACCTACGCCATTTTGCAACACTCGGTAATAGCTTGCAAAAAACCTAGCAAATACGTAGCCAAGCTGGTATAACAAGCTAGGTGACCACCAGCTCCGCAGTGACTCAGTCTCGCGCCACAAGCGCAAGCTGCCGAGATATTTTTTCACAAGTTTATCGTGCTGGTTTCAAAGTTCTGCCAACGCTGACCCTTCGTGTGGCCGCACCCGTGAAACCCATGCGCCGCTGCGACAGCGTTCCCTGAAAATCTACTATATAAACACATGGTACGTAAACGAAGCTACTGTGTCTAGAAAAAAACGTTGGTTCACGCGTTGGTTCACTATTATAAAGTGCGGCTCCTTTGCGCACACTGTCGCCGCAAAAGTAATTATTTGGGACGCGCACAAGCGGCAACTCGCACGCGCGCACATCCGTCATGCTTGCAGTGAAAGGAGGCGTCTGCTACGCGACCCGCTTGCGGTTCCGACGGCCGCCGCTACGCGGCTTTCAGTGGCGCCCCTACACTCTAAATCGGGTAACCCTTACTATAGGTGCACATTTTCAAATCCTAGTATACCTATATTTTAAATGTTAAAAAGTAACTTATATGCGTGTAACCCTTATTATAAGTATACAGGAAAATATGTAACCCTTAGTATTGTACGTGATAGGTACCTATTTTTTAAAGGTTACTTGTCGGCTTTTCACCACCCAAAATGTTCGAATAATTTACTTAAAAAACATAGGTTCTCTGTGGAAATCTTTGCTACGTTTTTTGGGCGTGAGTGGCAGGTTCCATATCGTTCACACAAACACACACATGTGAACGATATGGAAGCTGCCACGCACGCCCAAAAACGTAGCAAGGATTTCCACAGAGAACCTATGTTTTTTAAGTAAATTATTCCAACGTTTTGGGTGGTGAAAAACCGACAAGTAACCTTTAAAAATAGGTCTAATATATAAATAAATAAATAAATAAATATATATATATATATATATATATATATATATACATATATATATATATATATATATATATATATATCACATCAGGAGTTATGTTCTAAGTTTAATAGCACTCCATGTGAGTGCTGAGGCTCCTACGGTAGTGAAAGGATATAGTATGCTACAAGAATTATGCCACATAAATTTTAAGTTTATAGGCTGCGTAATGGGCCACACAGATGTGTGATATGCTTAGAAAAGACTTCAAAGTGATGCAATGGCACGATTTTTATTCGGAAAACCGAAGACAGTAAGTACTATGTAGGTCTAACTGAGCCCCAAGGAAAAAAAAACTAGCAAACAAGAAACAGCGATTATTTTGAACTACAATGAAAACAAAATAAAATAAAAATTATGCTAACAGTACTGTGAACTTCAAAATATTATAGAAATATGCCTGTTTCTTTTTTTTTTTTTTGGCATGCAAAATGTCAACGACATAGAGAGATTTGTGCTACTTTTTACTGGGGATGCATGTGAAAAAGTGTAAGGTTCTCCAGGCTCTTAATATAGTACAATAAAAGGCAGAGGATGAGAGCACGCTCCACACAGCCAGTAGAAAGTTGAATCACTTCACTTGGACCGCCAGGAAGAAGTGTGGATTCCCCCCAAAGCTAGTGACTATATGGGGTGGGGTGACAGCAGGCTCTCCTGAAGGCAGCTGCATCTATAAATGTGTAAAAAATAATGTAAACAATGTGTTACACACACACACACACACACACACACACACACACACACACACACACACACACACACACACACACACACACACACACACACACACACACACACACACACACACACACACACACACACACACACACACACACACACACACACACACATATATATATATGGTGTTTCTAGAAATGTGTCCACTATTTTTAAAAAATCAGCAAAATGCGCTATTTGCTCGCTGTCTTCACAACTGCTTTTTCTGTAGCGGCAGGCATCTTAGGATGGTTGAAGATATGATTTGAAACAGTAATTAAGAACGTTAAATTAATTAACTTTTTAATTAGCGGAGTTAGGTGGTTAAGTCCAATCGGAGAATTGAAGTCCTTCATGCGAAGAACCCATTTCAGCTTTGAGATTTCGAAAAAGCGGATTATTTCTTCAAGCAACACGCTTTGAAGAGGCTTTGAAGATATTGGGTAACAGTAATACATGAGGCTATTGCGCAAGACTAATAATAAAATTCTGTTATGGTGGCATGGTCGCCGTGTTGCCCGAACGTATATAATTTCCTGAAAAGCTTTACCGAGTAACTACCATTCTAAATTCCTACTAATTTGCGCATCGTACGTCTGTCACCATACATTGGATTATTTCTTCAAGCAACACGCTTTGAAGAGGCTTTGAAGATATTGGGTAACTCGTTCACTTACCTCGTTTATCAGAGCATGTGTTGCCTTTCACTGTATAGTTCATCAGGCCCAAGAGAGTACATTCGCGTCCTTGTATTTCGGAGAACACTTTGAGGGCACTGGTCACCTTTTTCTCCAGTTCACTGATGTTCAGCTGAAACGTCAGTGCCGCCTCAATGCACATCTAAAAGGAACCGCAACAAACAAAATTAAAGCATTTGCAGCTAACAACAGCATATTGTGTTGCAGACTTGCTCTATTTACTAGATTTCAATGCACATTTCGGATCATAACGATACTGTGGAAAAATATTGAGGTTTATCACAATTTCAAACAGGCAGTGGATCTGTGAGAATTTTTCGTAGCTTATTTGTTCATTGTCGATAACGTACCACCAGGTAAAAGTGGTAAAAGTGATGATGTATAATGAAATGTAGTTGATGTGTTAAACTTGGGCAAACTTTTCATAATTATTTTGCAGAGTATCCCTTTCAGTGTTTGTTACAGTGGCTATTTTCATATGAATAAATGTGCCCCATTTTAGCTACTTCCATGTTGTCTTCTGAAGTGTAAAAACAATAAAATAGAGCAGAGCTGAGCAAACCTCAAATTCTACAAGAAGCATATCTCTTCTAAGCTGGTTTTTTCACCAATCCTGTGAGTAAGTGTCACTCTGAATCGCTTGAAAGAGCAATGAAAAGCCTAATATATGAAAATATATGTATTTTTCAACACTCGAAGAACGCCAGCACTATACTTACGATTTCTTCCACCAAGAAGTATCGAGGTCAAGGATCCGCATGTGCCTTACAACGTTCAGGAAGCGTTATTTCAAGAAGGCGCCTCATCCTTGCAGTATCATGTACCACACCAGACAAGCTACATGAATCTAATGCCTGAAATTCATGAGTACGCACCAGTTAACACGATAGCTTCGCCGGCAAAAGTTGGCGCCGTGCAAGCCGGACCATGGTCAACTACCAGCTCTCTCACTTGATCTGTGGACAAACGTGAAATATATATATATATATATATATATATATATATATATATATATATATATATATATATATATATATCGCGTAAGTGCAAGCAAACCAAAGGGTGAGCAAGCCGCTGAGAACACGAATTGTCACACACTTTCTCTATGTACATGCTAATTCAATCAAGCCCTAAAAAATTATACAGGTAGCACCTTTACTATTCTAGGATTAATACAGGTGAAAAATAAATTGTAATATTAATAAATAATTAATTGTAAATTAGAGTGTAATAATTTAACATGACAACGTGCCACAGGAAGCTGTACTTCGCGAACTCGCTGCAATTGTGAGCAATGCGTGTCTGCCTTATTGCTCTTCAACGCGGACTAGTATAATGTAAGCGCTTCTTTATTCTTTGGCTGCTCCGTTGTTCTCACTCACCGTGCCGAGCGGCCAAGAAAGCGTTCCGCACACGATAACGTGGTCGCGGCGCAGTTCGAGCAAAATCGGGATGAAAGCCGACAACGCGAAACGGAGCGTAGACGAGACGTGATTATCTGGCGCACGCGTATGCCACTACGTTGTGCCCCGAACGACTGTGCGGTTACAAGAAACAGCTCAAACCAAACTACAGAGCACAAACACTGACGCCTTGTTCACGCAAGCAAAAATGACACGTCCAGACCAACGGCGCATGACCCGCCCAAAAACCGCCGGCGCAAACGACGGCTCCGATTCGAAAAGCAACAGGGGCCGCGAAGGAAGGCGAGCGGGCGTAACGGTGAGAAACTATATCTGTAAGCGGACAGGCAACACGTAAGCAACACAGTGTATCTACCAAGCTCGAATGCGGTGGGCCCCGGCGGCAGTGTCAAGGTCACAAAGCCAAAACTTTAAACACGCGCCCACTTCCACTCCTCGTGCGGCATGCGTATAATACACAACCTCATTGACAGGAGGCTACGGTGCATAGCAATGTCGCACCGTGCTACTAGAGAAAATATTCGCGTAATAGATACGGACGCAGCCCACAACACAGCAGAGCTTTCAAGTGCTACAGACTTTCGAAATGCTACGCGCAAGCAGACGCAGTTTGAACAAAGTGCACTTACCGAGCTCGAGTATTTTCCCGTTGACTCCCGGGCAATGGTCGCAATACTCGCACTTTATCTTCGATGGACCAGTCACTGTATACTGCTGGCAGTCCCACACCTGTTCGTTGCATCGTCCACGTAAAACGCCGAACATGACCTTGTTCGTGAACGCCATGGATGCGAAGGGACGTATCCAAACCGCCGAGAACTAATCCACAAGGCGCGACACGTCCAACCGCCACGCCGCCATATTAGCACACTTCCCACAAAGCACGAAAACAAAGCATCTATAGAGAGATGACACTGACAAAATGGCGTCTCCTGTTGAACCTTCGAGAGGGAACAAGCGAGCTTCTCTATAGCGCTTTTATTGCGTGGGAACCTTGCGCCGCCGTGTATAGGTTACTGTGTAAAGGTTACACTCTAGTTTTTGGTAATGTAACCTATAAAAGCACCCCGACACCTATATTTTCTGAGCAGATGGACCCCGTAGCCCTTAAACATAGCGCAAAACATTAAAAAGTCAAAACAACTCTCGTTGTAACCCTTATTTTATGGGTTAAAACTGCGTATGGGTTGCAATATGAGTTACCGGGATTAGAGTGTATAGGCGCTGCGCATCGCGTATAGTGACAGCCTTCGCGCGTTCTGGGAAGCCGCGCTGCTCAGTACAGCCCTCGAAGATCAGCCGAGGAAGCCGCTAGGGTTCAAGGACTCCTGGCCGTCACCTAGGCGGGACTATTGGCCCGCCCCACCAACTCGCCGGACTCACAATAGAGTTATTTCCTCCTCCTCCCCCTCTCTGTAATTGTTCTCTCGCCGATCAGAATTATTGCATTCCACACGGGACAAATCGGCGCACGTGTTCTGCGGGTGAGGCAGAAGAAGAAGAAGAGGACGAGGAAAAAGAGAAGTACGAACACAGCGCGTGCCGGTTCGTGATGACGACGTTTTGTGTTCGCTCTAACCGGTGCAACGAAAAGCTTAAAAAGCTCCGTTGTTAAAACGACAGGTCAGGCACGCACATACGAACAAGCTTCGTTTGCCCCGCTTTTTCCGAGAGGGGAAGGGCTCCGAATTAGTTTCGTATTTTCATGTGATCGGGATGCTACATATGTAAGAATTACAGTACGCAGACCGTGCAGGAGTGTCTGCGTATGTTCCTCATTGCTTTATGCATTGTTCTTACGCCGTGCTTGTTTTTTTTTTTCAGCAATTGTTCTTTTTCTGGAACTAACGCGAGAGCCAGCGGTAACTCTTAGATCCTTGATTCTACACGCATAAAAGCCGACGCCTTTTATCAGCGATGAGATAATTCGATCATCGACGACTTTGCCCGCCGCTATCTTTCTGTTATGAACGTTACTCTCTTTTAGAGTAAGTGTTGCTTTTTTTAATACGAAAGTGCTTTATGCTGGGGCCCACCACGAGTCCACTGACGTATTTCCGTCACAGATATGACGTTGTAAAATATAAACTAACAGGTTGCAAGGAAAAAAAAGAACTAGAAGAAGTTTTGTAGCCGGGCGTCGAAGCTACGACCTCTCGCTCCGCAGCGCGCGGCGCGTACCACTAGCCACAGAGCGTACGTTATCCAGCTTGCTAACGGCGAGCTATTTATACACACCATACACTGTTGGCGATCCTCAGAGCTCGGGAACTTCAGCGCGTTTTCGCCATTACTAGCAAGATGGCGCAAAGGTGTCGCGGTGGGCGCGCTCTAAAAGTCGTCGCCCCTCTCGTTACGAAGCGCGTGCGCCTCCACAAGGCGTGGTCGTTCATGCGCGTGCGTTTATATATCGTGATTGGGGTTCTTTGTAGGTCTTGTGCTTCTACCGCAAGCTTGCTTTGAAGTTACAGGGGTTAGGAGTGCACGAAGGTCACTTCGCTCGCCGCAGCGGCCGCGTTTACAAAAGGAGCCCGCTGCTGACACACGAAGTAACAATTGTGACACTCGTTCGCACTCGTCTTGTGTATACTTGTGCGTTCGTTTCGTGCGTCTTTCTTTGCGTTTGACCAGCGCGTTAAGTGTGGGGCTATGACAGTTAGTCCGCGCTAGTCTTCTGTATGCTAATTTCGTACGTCTTTTCTGCTTGAGGTTGTGCGCTGCAAGTTTCCACTTGCTTACCGTTCATCGCGTGACATTACAATTTGTTGCTGTAGCATTCATTCATTCGCCCTTGTGGCGAAACAATGCACAATAAACGCTCAACTACTTCTGTGAAGACATATTTAACTTTCGTGTTATACCGATTTCTATGGGAGAGGAAGCAGCCATTTTTTTTTCTGAGTACAAGTTCACACATAAAGATTTTCGTTTTGGGAGAGCCTTCCTACCACCTTCTACACCGTCGCAACTACTTAACAAGCCTTTTTTTTATAGGGATGCCAGTAAACTGCCAATAATGATCCGAGAATGCCCGCCAAATCCCCCCCCCCTCCCCATTTATACCTTCTAGTTACTCGGACAACGTTTGCAGATGAATACATTTCAAGTTGCTTACCTCGCAATGATGGCTAGTAAGATGCTTCATACATTCATTTTCTCTCGTAAAAACACAGGACAATTACAAAAGCAATTTATGGCTCAATTGACCGTTACGTGTAGTGTTTATTTCATAGTGAGTTTTATAGAAACTTCACAATTCCTAATTCTTCTAATTACAGTTGGAGATTTTCCGGAGGACACTTGCAGAAGAAATTACACCGGGAGATAACAAAATTTGCGAGGTGTTTTAAGAGGACCATTTATTTAGAGTAAATGGTTATTTTGTAGTTTAAATAAACAAGTGAAATATAATCGCTTCAAAAATTGCAGAGTGCTTCCTGCACAACGCATGTGTTTGTTTGTTTGTTTGTTTATTTATTTATTTATTTATTTATTTATTTATTTATTTATTTATTTATTTCCTCATTTATTTACGAACACTCCAGAGTCGCTTGACTAAGCAGGCGTTGACAATAAGAAAAAAAAAACTACCAGGCCTGCGCGGAACGCGCAGCACAGCTACAGCGAAAGCTGGGAGAGCGGATTTTTTGGAGCCTTTTTAAAACACTCTTGGGGCAACTACTACAAGCGCACTTGCATGGCACCCACTACGCCATAAATCATCGTAATTTTTGTGTAGTGGGGAAACGTCTACTATGCCATTATTCGTCATTCTTCAGAAAAGCGCGGTACCCGCTACACTCTTGTAACGCATTATGTGCACTTTGTTGGTGCTGTGGCTGACGACGATGAAGAATTTTGCCTGAGGCTTTTGTAATGGGTTGGAGCATTCAACGCCCCACTCGTTACGCAATTCGCATTGTTTGACGCGTGGTTCTTACTTTACTCTTCTAAAACGCTTTACAACACACGTTAACGCGATTCCTTACCCGACATGAAGCCTGCATAGGGTCAGTTTGCACAGCAGTTTGAAGCAGCGGCGTAGCTCAGTGGTAGAGTGCTGGGCTGCCACGTAGAAGACCCGGGTTCGATTCCCATTCTGTCATAAATGTTTTTTATTTAGTTAGTTTTTTTCTTTTTTCGTGCGATGTTGGTTACGGACACCGGCGGCGGCGGCGGCGGACAACTACGGCTCAGGAACGACCGTTGTTGTGATCTCATAACAGCTTTCGCTGTAAAATGTTGCTAAAGGAGAGATGTCGCACTGAGCGAAACGCAGTATTGGGTGCATTGGAGAAAATATGCAATAGACCTGTTGTGACACGAGCACCGAATGATCCGCTTTGCTATCTTCCAGCCCACCCTTCAACCGCCAGAACGCGTTGTCCGTATATCCTAGTGAATATAAAACAAAAAATCACCGGCCAACCACTACGTAGAGAGGGTTAACCAGCGAAGCTGAAACGTGCGCACACAGGCGGTTGCAGACGTCGCAGCCGAAGCCAGAGCTCCCCTCGAGAAACTCCCCGCCGAAAGCGGGCGTCGGCCCCGGCGAACGCGTTTCCGCTATTGCCACGTTGGTGCTGCGTTTCCTACAACGCCCTCACCTCAGCTGGCCGTTGTTGCTTGCATTAGGCTCTGAAGGCTGCCGAATCTTCGGTGCGCAGTTGCTGCTTGCGCTTCGCAACCCGGGCATGTTCTTGTGCTCGGACTGCTGAATCGGCCCGGCGAACATGAATTATCTCACGGATCAGCTGTCGGCGCTGTTCTTGTAAAGTTGTCTGCTGTTCGGGCATTCGTACGATCTGTGTCCCCCCTCCCCCCATGTGGAAGTTGTAAGTTGAAATTGCTGCGCGCCAGCTTGGCGGCACGGCTGCGAAGCAATGAACGACGTGAAAGACGGTGCTCCCAATGGCGCGCGCGCTTGGGTGCGACGTAGAGAACGACGTAACTGACGGAGCAGGCAATGTACACCGTTATCGTTTCTCGTGGGGAACGGTTTTTCGTTTCGATTAGCCTTGCTGTACAGGGTTGCCTGTGCGTGCTGGTTACGTAAGCAAATGAAAAGAAAGTCAGTTACAAAAAAATTCGAGAGCTACCTTTCAAAAAGTCGGCAGTCTATTTCATGCTGCAAAGGTAGTAGTTTCGCGCTGTATTTCGAATTCAATAGACAGTGGTTTCTTTGTATCAAGGGCACTTCAGTGGTTAATAAAACAGTAAAGCGGCGCATTTTCTACGTCCTATTCACCACACACACACACACACACACACACACACACACACACACACACACACACACACACACACACACACACACACACACACACACACACACACACACACACACGCATATATATATATATATAGATAGATAGATAGATAGATAGATAGATAGATAGATAGATAGATAGATAGATAGATAGATAGATAGATAGATAGATAGATAGATAGATAGATAGATAGATAGATAGATAGAAAAAGCCAACCCGCGGTTTAGGAGCTTACATTGCGTATCTTGGAATGAATACACATATTCATTCACTCGTGCCGTATTGCTCCCGTTATTATGCTACAATTCAAATCGCGGCTTCAGCCATACAAGTATGGTGTGTGCCATTATGAAAGTATATCTTGGGACAAAAGCGTCACGACATTCACACAAAAAAATTTGGCACATCCCACGTACTATGTGAATGGATGTTATGCTTAGCATGCGGAGGGAATGTGACTGTAATGCATTGTTTTATGGGGGAAAACGTTACGAAGTGACGCTGAGGATATTGCAAATGTTGTTCGCACAGACATATGTTGAACAGTCGTATATGTTTTATAAAACCAGGTTTCTACTGTTGCGTAACGATGCTAACAGCAACATGGCTATCGCCAACACCACAAGCGGTAACCTGATATGTAGCTTTGTGCTTCCGAGGATGGCAGCCCTAGCTAGTGCTACATACACCAACTTCAGTGGAAGGCTCTTAAGAACAGGGCTGGGCAAAGATATTGGAATTGTATCGCGATACGGTACAAGATAATCTGGCAAGAACTATTGGAGATACAGATATAAGATACTTCCGAAATAAGTGTATCTGATTCGATACTTCCCAATTGTGTCTTAAGATATTTCGATGCATTTGTAAACTGGCTATTATAGGCCTATATAAATACCTATATACAGAAGTGTTTCCCTGAAGCTTTCTTAACTGCGACCAACTTTGTTTAATTTTGACTAAATATCTGTTTGAATACCGGAAGTTCTGTCTTTCTTGCTCAATGTATATTAGTTTCATTCCGAAACAAGTCATTCGGATTTGTATACTTGGCACTTCTGTAATTGTTAGGCGTTGTTGCTCTACTTGGCGACCAGCTTGCGGGTTTCCGTCTAATTACAAGAACTTCAATAAGAAGCCTCCACACGATGGCTAAAATACTGGTGCGGAGTCTTATCTTGTCCGCAAGCATATTACCGTTCTCGTAATACCGCATCACCTGACAGGTGTAGAGAAGCAACAACGCTGGTAGCGATATTTTTTGAGAAGCATCTTGTGAACACGATATCTACCGATTCAGCGCTGACTATCTTGTGAATACATACAACTGCAGTGATTTTTCATATTCTACTTATCTATATTTACTAACGTGCAATATTTTACCGTTTCCACCCCGAGAGAACTTGTGCTGCCCAGAAACTTCCGAGGTGTGTTGTGCGTGGCAAAAAGCGTCACAGGTTATCACTGCTATTCACATTATTGCAACTTCTAGCTCTGCTTACCTGCTTCTTGGTAACACTAAAAAGAAAAAAAGAAAAGCTTTACGGTGACCTAAAAAAGGAAAACAACTATACCTAAGTCAAATAGCAAGGCGGTTCCGTATTAAAAAATTACAGTGAATACATATACAGGGTGTTTCACGTAAGTAGAGCCAAATATTAAAAAAAATCAAGCGTTCAACCGTTAGTGATAATTGCCAGTCTATGAGGGATGGTGAAAGCATGCGTTTGTATGCGGCGTAGAATTGTGGCCTGCGCTCTCGTGAGCTCGTCATCTGGCGGGGGGGTAAAGCCGCCGTTCGTTCTTGTAGTAATTTGTGACGTCCTTATAGGAAATCGGTGCCTCACCCGGGAAAACGGGGCCCGAGGGGCGCACCTCAGTTCGAACCTAACTGCAAAAATTGTACTCTAAATGCAATAGCTACCCGAGATCACATCTGGTGGGGATGTGGGGGTTTTCCTGCTCCAAAATCACTTCTACCAGCTCCCTCAAAATCAACATGGGATGATCTCGTCAGAACTCCCGACCGGGAGAAACAGTTGGCCATTGTTTCCTGGGCTGAAAGAGTCGCTTCCCGCGTGGAGCCACCCTGAGGCGCCAGGCAGGTGACTGAGTCAAATAAAGTTGATACCACCACCACCAAGCGTTCAACCGCGACAGAATGAAACCATTGGCACATGATTTATCGCCATGTGTCACTCGTTATGGAATTTTTTTTATATATTTCGCTTAGTCAGTTAATTAAGGTCAATTAGGCATTATTTATAATATTAACTTTAAGGGCAAGTGCGCTTCGTCACATTGTAGAGCGCATTCAAAAACGATCGATCCAATTGTTTTTTGTCCGCTTACACGCAGCGTGGTGAGTAGTTTTGGCTTTTGAGGAAAGCGCGAGAAATGTGAAATAAAACCGCATGACTGCGCTCATGCGCTTGTGCGCTATCGTACTGCAGCGCTCTTGAGCGTGTTTCGAGAGAAACAAAACAACCGGCGCGCGGTGTCAGCCTATCGCTTATCATGAAACGATATATCGCTTATCACGAACAATGTTGTTCCTTCGCCGTGTGTGGCGTTTAGATATGTTCACGCGCTGTGGAGCCGATGCCCAGAGCCGTGACCGCTCATTACACCGCGGTCCACGTGCCCGTTGTTTCACTCGAAGCATGTCTGAGAGCGCTGCAGTACAATAGCGCACGAGCGCAGTAACATGGTCATATTTCTCCCGCGTTCCTTAAACACCGGATAAATCTCTACGTAGCATATGCAGGTGCTCCAAAAGTAAAACGGAGCACGCAAGCTGTGTCCAAGGTACAGAAAAGCGAATGCAAGCGCGCTCCATCAGAGAAGTGGTTCTTTATTTCTATAGGGATATGATGGCTCAATCTTCTGACACACTTCCGTATAAAAAAACATGGCTGATCCCTCCGTCGTTGGTAGCTTTAGCACCGTCTGACGTGGATGCACCCACGTTGACACCTGGTGGCACATCTCCATCGCGACGACAAACGCCCATGATCATGATTTAACGATTGTGGTAGCTGAAGCTTTTAGCATATACCTGTACACAGCGTATCGTTAATCCGGCGCAAAGATGACATCAACAAGTACATAATAAACACTGGTATACTCGATATGCATTTGTTCAAAGCGTCGTCAATCAAACGGCATCATGTGCGCTCCCCAGCAATAGGGTAACCTCCGCCTGTATTCATGCATACACTACTTCACTGCGCTTCAGCAACACCGGAGGCAGAGGTTTGTAGCTTGAACCGCGAACGCGCGCAGGCGTTCCACGTCCTGCTGGCCTGTCTCCACTCCACCAAGGCACGGCATTCGCCTGTCTACATGTTTGCCTTTATGCAGCGCTTACTGCAGCAGTTTTATTAGTCGGTGCTATCGCAATAGTAACCGTCGGCAACGAAACCCCCGTTGGGGCACGTGGAAGCTGCACTACTGCGACAACGTTCCGTCACCCGCTAACACGAACCGAAAGGCAAAGAAAATGACTGCGTCTATACTCCCCGATACTAGCGCGGCCAGTGTATTTTGCTGCTATCGAGACGCTTTAACCATGGCGTCTGAGATTGCGGGCCGGCGCGCAATCTCAGACGCCATGCTTAACTGCGTCGTCGACGAATCGTTCTCTATCGGCGCTGGTAAGTGTCATGCCGCATTACTTCTCATCACCACTGACAGACGGCGACACCGCCACGCTCTGCCAACAGAGAGCACTGTGCGATAGAGGATGTGTGAGAGATGTAACGCGCGTTTGTTAAGGCTTTCCATCTGTCTCGGCAGCTAAGTCGGTACAGGGCCGGCCGCTTGTCGTCGCGGTAGAGGAGTCGGATGTTCGATTCCCGGCGGTGGTACTTTTCCTTACAGTGCTTTTTAACACGAAAGTGTTTTATGCCGGGGTCCACCAAGACTTCACTGACGTACTTCCGTCACGGATGTGACGTTCTTAAAATTAACATGAACAGAATACAAAGAAAGAAAACAGAAGAAAAAAGTTTCACAAATTTGGGAGACCCAGGAATCGAACCTATGACCTCTCGGTCCACCGCGGTAGAATCCGGGCGCTCAACAAACTGCGCCACAAACGCATTTCGCGACAGCTCCTCAGACGCGCCTTATATATCTCACACTCCTTCTCCATGTACCTGCGCTCTTGGTTTGTTGGGGCGGTGCCGCCACCTACGAGCGCAGAAGAGAAGTACTGCATAATTACACCAGCGAGCACCGACAGTGAACGCTTCTCTAGTATGAGTACTACGGCGCCTCGACGCCAGCATTCGAACGGACGCTGGCATCAATGCACCCTACCAACGCCACCTAGGTAGCGTTGGCCCTACTCAGCACATCGGAGCGTGGCCTCCGCAATCACCTCCGTTGTTTATGCAGCTAATTTCGGAGGCCACGAGCAGAGTTTGTAACTGCGGCGCGCTATACGCGCTGACTTGACTCGGTGACGACGCGGTTACGTGCTTTGCCTTTCGCGTTGTGCTAACATGCGCAGCTTCCATATGCCCTGACCGTGTTTCTCCGCCGTCTACTGATAGGAGTGCGACGGCACCGACTACGGGAACTGCTGCAGTCAGCGCCCCCCGAAAGGTAACGGCGTCGACGGGCGAATGTCGCGCAGTTTGGTGCAGCGAGGGACACGCCAGGGGGGGAGCGGGAGACCTTCGCGCGTTCACGGCTCAAGCTGAGAACTCGGCCTCTCGCGTTTCCGAAGTTGAGCGCATCGTGACCCAACTGGTTGCCTTACACTCACCGAAGCAGGACCGAAATTATCGTACTTTCCCCGAAGCGACCCACCAGCCGGACGCTGCTCGGTAACAAGACGGCGCATGCCAAGCACACCTACAGGACGGTCGCCGACCCTTAAATCATGCACCCTTCGCTGCAGCGGACCATGAATTCACAAAACGATTTAGTGAAAACCTGTTCCACGGTTTGCGAACGCCTGTGGTTCATGTGTGATTTGCGCGATGCTCCGGTGCGTGCAATGCAGTGTTTCCAAAAAATGTATCCCGGTCGCGAGTCATTGGTTATCGTGATGGAGGTTGTCACCACGCGCCAACATGGGTGCATCAACGTTTAAGGGTGCTGTAGCCACTAAACACCAACAGATATTATATATCAATGGGCAATAAATATTCAACTACTTCTGTGAAGACATGTTTCACTTTCGTGTGTTATACCGATTCCTATAGCAGAGGGATCAACCACAATTTTTTTCTTTCTCATTTGGTTGCGTCCATTTTATCAACGTCATAGTCGTGACTGAAATACGTCACTAAAGTCTTGCTGGACCCGTGCATCAAACACTTCAACGTTAAAATAAAGAACCACTTCCTTGATGGAGCGCGCTCGTATTCACTTTTGCGCAGCTTGACCCCAGCTCGCGTACACCGTCCACAAAAAATCAGATTGGTCGTTCTCAAATGACCTCTACAACCTAACGAAACGCACCTGGCTCTAAAGTGAACAACAGAAAGGTTACATAATTCATCTTAGTTAAGAAATTAGGCGGAATATAAAAATACCCAAACGCGAGCCACTGGCGGGAAACATGCATCGTTTGTTTTATTCAGTTGAGGTTAACTGGTGGTTTGTAAACATTTGGTTCCAGTTACGTGAAACACCATTTACAAACACGATACAGGCGGCACGGAAGCACCCCTTAAAGTTATCAAAACATAGAACGATGTATCATCAACTTATGTGTTCAGGTCAGACAATAGAAAACTAAGTGCCTACGGAAAATATCATAAAAGGGCTCGTGGAGACGCTTATGAGAAAAACGGAGTACTTGGTATTGTTTCTCAAATCCCCTTACTAACATATTTTAAGATTTTTTCTCGCAATTTCTAGTGTTATAATGCAAACTCAATTTCGCTGTTCTATTAAATCGTAAGCAGAATGTTTGTTGCTGTAAGCTCTAGGCTCGCTCAGATTATTTTGCTTCTGCCCTCGACATCCCCTTGACATAACACTAAACTCACATGGGATTTATATATATATATATATATATATATATATATATATATATATATATAAATAGGTGCAAGAACGCAGACAATTAAAAATAAGAATCAGAAGGAATTCAGGAGGCGGTTACAAAAGACATGTTACAGTAAACAAACGGCCAAAATCTATACAGAGGTCTAGGTAATGTGTGGGGGATGCAAACGGAGGACAGCATAGAGAGCACTTGTGCTAACAATCAAGCAATCATAAAAATGACGTCTTGAATAATATAGCGCGAGTAACACAGATACAGTACGCCGAAATATCTTCTGTTACGTAAATCATTGTTCTATCTAGCATCGACACCGGTGGTGCGACGGTTATTAGAATGCAATTGGCATATAAGGCAATCTCATGGTGTGTAAGTCAAGCTTACTTCCAGGAGATCTTTCAAATCGCTGTTCAAAATGCGCGAGAGGCAACGGAACCCCATTCTTGCATTCTTGAGACTTTGCAACGAAGCAGCAGGCAAGCCAAACTTCGATAGTAACACTATAGCGGCATCCGAATTTTAGCGAAAGACACGGCACGCAATGGAGTATGAAGCACAGTACCATGGCTACAGACAAGGTTCATGGCACAGACACAGCTAAAGAGAAAGAAAAACATCGATAAAGGAAAACATCGATAAAGAAAAGGCCGGCTGCGCGTAGACGTTTGAGCGCCATCACGTGACTGCTCCATCAGCAGAGACGAGTGTAGAAATAATCGCCGGTGCTCACTGCAGCAATTTGACGGAATGACAAAATAATGTCACGGTCGTTAATTTTATTGAGGTGGCTTAGTGGCAGCAGCATCAGCTTGAGAAGCAGACTTCCGGCGAAGTTTATTGTTTCGCATGGCGGTGTCTCTACAGCAGTTTGTTGTATCTTAAGATACAGGATGCATTATGAATATATTGGAAATACATATATACTCGCTTTGCGAGACGTATCGCGATACAGATACAAGATACCCAAAGGGTATCTAAGATAGAACCTAAGATACATGTATTTTCGATAGTGCCCAGCTCTGCTTAAGCATACAATTGACGTTAACCCGACGTGACGCCTGTATCATAGGAGTACATAGGAGTACATGTTTATAAAATTAGATTGCCAGCATGCAACCACACTTGATGTTTCACCAACATTGCGCCTTTATATGGGGTACCTTTTCACAGCAATTTTGAGACCCGGCGTGGCTATGTCGTAGAATACTTGATTGCCATGCAGAACGCTTGGGTTCGATTCCTGCTGGAACCCTGATATTTAATCATTGCTTTCGTCGGGGCAACGCTGCCAGTCAGTTTGTCTTAATGCTCGCGCATTGTAATTACCAATGTCTGTTCTCAGCGTTCCTGGGTGTATATAAACTGTCCATCACCTCTGGCGCATACCCGCGCACCGCGGCCTTTGTTATACGGGTATGTGCCACATGCGTGTGGTAGAAAGGGTTTGACGACGTACGCGGCAGGTTTACCACGTTATTCATGTCATAATAAGAAAGCCAGCAGATCCCACGCACTGTGGGAATCGATGTAATGCGAAGCAGCCAGGAAGGAGCAAATCATGCTTTACATAATTTGCATGTCATGTTTTACATGTTACGACCTGTCATTTGTGTTCGTCATACAGTCACGTAGCGATATACCAATTTTGGTGTATGTCAAGCTAGCGAACTGGACGCAAGCGCACCATGAGCTTGGCATTCAAATGGCATTGTAGATGACATGCATGCCAAGATTTTCATGTTAACACCTGCCACTTATGTTCGTTATACAGTCATGTCAATCAATACCAAATTTGGTGTATATCAAGCCATCGAAACGGCCGCGAGCGCGCCATGAGCGTGGAATGCAAGTCATGTCGCTCATGACATGTCACGATTTCCATATTACCACTTGTCATTTATGTTCGTCATACAGTCATGTCACTCAATACCAAATTTGGTGTATATCAAGCTAACGAAACGGCCGCGAGCGCGCCATGAGCGTGGAATGCAAGTCATGTCGCTCATGACATGTCATGATTTCCATATTACCACTTGTCATTATGTTTGTCATACAGTCATGTCACTCAATACCAAATTTGGTGCATATCAAGCTAACGAAACGGCCGCGAGCGCGCCATGAGCGTGGAATGCAAGTCATGTCGCACATGACAAGTCATGATTTCCATATTACTACTATTAATGAGAACTAACAGACAATGATGCCAAGGAAAGAATAGGGGACGTTAGTAGAAGTAATTGTGATGTAAATGTGAAGAAAGAACAGTGGACGAAAAGACAACTTGCCACCGGCAGGATCCGAACCTGCGACCTTCGAATAACGCGTCCGATGCTCTACCACTGAGCTACGGTGGCGGTCATCCCTCCGTCCACTTTATAGGGTACATATGTGCATTTAAACGTGGGAGCGTCAGTCAGCGCCGCCTGTTGCCATTACGGCGAGTGTGGAACACTCTTTTGCCTGTAGGCGTCACGTAGCACTTGATCTTATTACGAGCTGGCAGCTGACTAATAATCCCTCGCATACCACCTGAAGGCAACAAGTCTGCCAGAACGAGACCCTACCTATGAACGAAGGAAAGAAGTGTGAACTTAAGGGCTCGTTTGCTTTGTTAAACACATTATTAATGAGAACTAACAGACAATGATGCCAAGGAAAGCATAGGGGACGTTAGTAGAAGTAATTGTGATGTAAATGTGAAGAAAGAACAGTGGACGAAAAGATAACTTGCCACCGGCAGGATCCGAACCTGCGACCATCGAATAACACGTCCGATGCTCTACCACTGAGCTACGGTGGCGGTCATCCCTCCGTCCACTTTATAGGGTACATATGTGCATTTAAACGTGGGAGCGTCAGTCAGCGCCGCCTGTTGCCATTACGGCGAGTGTGGAACACTCTTTTGCCTGTAGGCGTCACGTAGCACGTGATCTTATTACGAGCTGGCAGCTGCCTAATAATCCCTCGCATGTCGCTCCGTAGAGGATTCCTAGAGGAAAGGACGGGGGGGGGACCATAGGAGAGGAGAGAGAGGGGTAGGGGACGTGCATGCGCTGTGGGGGTGTGGGACGCGTGAGCCGCTCCGTAGAATAGATGATTCCAAGAGGAGAGAGGGGGAGAGGACGCGCATGCGCTGTGGGGATGTGGGACGCCGGAGCCGCTCCGTAGAGTAGAGTATTCCTAGAGGAGAGAGGACGCGCATGCGCCGCTCCGTAGAGTAGATGATTCCTAGAGTAGAGGAAGGGGGTGAGCGAGCCCCCCTTCAAACACATGGAAGCAAGATTAACGAATGGGGTCAACCTGGGCGACAAACACCACCTGCCTAGCCATTGCTAAGCAGCCTCTTTGTGCTCTCGGCCATGACTCAAGGAATGGGGTCAACCTGGGCGACAAACACCACCTGCCTAGCCATTGCTAAGCAGCCTCTCTGTGCTCTCGGCCATGACTCTGACGACTGTGTTAGGGTTGACGGCCTTCATATTACTACAGTGTTCTGGTTCGCATAATGGGTGGTTCCCTACTTCATGAAAGTGGCTGGACGGGGGGACGGGGGACGCGGGACGCGGGACGGACAGAGCCCCGAGCATAAGATGCTTCGCATCTAAAAGCGGCTGACTTCTATCTGTAACTTGTTCGGGTTCCTTGCAGGAAAAACTTGGGGAGTGTCCGTGCACTCTATGCTACAGCTGTTCCGGGTATTGTGTACTGTGTTTCTGCGATACAGGCTTCCTGCAATATCCAATACTTGCAAAACGAACCTGCGCACGATCCAAACCTTCCAAGCCCAGGCTCTTAGGATATGCCTTGGTTTACCACCCTGTGCATCAACCGCTGAAACCATCGCCATTGCTCAGGGTTATTCAATCACGACTCACATCACCGTTGAGAACATGCGTACCTACCTCAGGCAATAGGCCAGGAACCCTTCCCGCCACCTGGCAAGCCTCGCTGCTGAAAGGCCCCGTACGCCATTTAGTACAACTGTCTATGCCCATCGCGCATCGTTTACAACAGGGTATGCGCCAGCGGAGAAGCCGAACTTTCCTCCGTGGTGCTTGTACCTTCCACTAGTACGTCTCAAAATTCCAGGACTGCAGAAGAAATCAGCTTTACCTGCCCCAGCACTAAAGCAACTGAGCTTATTTTTCTTGCACGAAACCTACATCAACCACGTGCACATCTACACCGACGGGTTGACCACTGTGTCCAGTTATGGCGGTGCGGTGGTGATATCAGCTCGAGAAATAACACTACGGCTCAAAATATCCCACGTAACATCTACGGTGGCAGAACTTACGGCTCTGCGTTGTGCCCTAGAGTACATCGATTCTGAGAGACTGAGCAAATGGGCTGTTTTCTCCGACTCAAAACCGGCGTTACAGTGTGTGCGCTCAGGTCTCCGACACGGATGCCACGAACAGCTTACATACGAAATTCTCAGAATCCATCACCGCGTCAAAGAAAAAGGCCACGAGGTTGACTTTCAGTGGCTACCTGGTCACTGCGGGATCAGTGGCAATGTTTCTGCAGACAACGCGGCTCGTACATCGCATGAACAAGAGACTACCGTTCCGATCCCTCTTTCTAGGACAGACGCTACTATAGGCAGCTTCGTCACCTGGCTCGTAGTCTATGCTTGGCGGAGTGGAACACGCCAAGCATAAGACACACTCGACTGCACCAAATCAACTCAACGCTGGAACTCTGACCTCCAGCCGGACTCCGTCGGCGTGAAGCCTCACTTCTTTATTCGCTTTAGGTGGGGGGTGGCCTTTACGAAGGCATACACAACATTAATTAGAGTGACCGACAGTTCGGCGTGCGAGGTCTGGGGCACCGAGCAAGACATTGATCATCTGTTATACAGCTGCCCTCGATTTGCCTCTGAAAGACGAACGCTTTCTGATGTGATGCCACGACTAAACGATCGGCCGCTCTCCGTGCAGATGCTGCTGGAGCACCGTCCCCATCGCTCGTCGGCCAACAAGGCAGTTAAAGCGCTATTGTGTTTCTTAAGGACCACGGGCCTCTGTGAACGTCTGTGACTATTGCGCAGTGCCAACGCCACATAAGTGCTAGCGTATTTGTTGATCATTTCCTTTCTTTTTTTTTTCTTCTTCTTCTTCTTGGGCTCCTTTCTCTCTGTCTCTCTCATCTTTCTACTCCCCTTTACATTTTCCCCCAGCGTAGGGTAGCCAACCAGACTGCTGTCTGGTTAACCTCCCAGCCTTCTACCTTTTGTATTCCTTCCTTCCTAGTCCCATTTTTGTGGTGTTTCCACGAAGTGCGGCAACACACTTATGCGACTCCCGCGCTCACGCTCAAACGATTTGGCCGCTCATTTGCAAAAATTGTTCATCTCTTTCAAAATACGCTCAGTTGCAGAGGCTGGGGACAGCTAGCATTAAGAAACCTCATTCATTGCTGGTCAAGGCTCGAGGTTCAAGGCTCAAGGTAACGAAGGTGGTAGGGTCTTTTTATGGCGTTCGTGAAGCATAGTGTAACAATTGCCCCATTAAATAATTTAGACTGCGCCTAGTGGTAAGGAAGCAGGGCATTATTTGCGCATGGCTCGTAATGCCAACAAGATATATTATCCTTGATCGACAAAACATAGATAATAAAAAAACGCTCATATGTCACACTTAGAGTTTAAGGCTATCTTGCATTATTGGCCACAACACGTCGACCTCAGCCTCCGGCTCACCAGAAAGAAAATCAACCAAAGACATGTAATCATCAACATAGGCGTGCGGGGGGGGGGGGGGGCAAAAAACCAGCCCCATACATTGACATGATAGGGAGGGGGGGGGGCTGCAACGAACCTTCGCCCACCTGAAGGTGGGCGAAGGTTCGTTGCGTCCCATCTATGATCATCAACAAATCTGAAAGCTTTCACAGCTTTGTTCATAGCTGTTTTGAGAACTGCTTCATACCAAGATGGTCCATACATACTCACTAAGAAGGTGGGCAGTGCGAGTGGGCAGTGCGAATTACACAATTTTTGTCATTTTGGGGTATTGTTCATAAATTAATTCTACATTTTAGGTATCACTGAAGTAGTTCTAAGAAGTGCCCGCACCACATTCCAGTCTCGTTCTGCAAGCTAATCACACAGTACTCATCAATGGTATTTTAAACAAAGAGCAACATTTCGTAATGAGGCAGTTGGGAGTAGTGAGATTTAACCAATGTCTGTGGTTCATCTCCGTTCATGATGCCCACAAGCGTTACAACTGTTCCAGGACATCAAAAGCTCGACCAAGATGAACAGTCCCCCCTCTCCCTCCTCTCTTACGCTCCCCCTCTCTCCTCTAGGCATCCCTGCCCGCGGCGTCCATACTCCCACTGCGCATACGCGTCCCCCCTCTCTCGCCTCGCGACGCCGACGCAGGCAGCGTCTGCTAGCGAGTTTCTTGGTTGAAAAAACCGACTGCTCGCGCCGCACAACCGTTCACTGGCCACCCCGTATATATGGCAATGGATCTTGACCTCCAAGGTGGTGCCGGTGGGAGATTTCTACTGTGCGTTGTTGAACAATAAAAATTCGCAGCGTGCGGGTTAACTAAAAGCGGACTGCGGGTCTCTGCGTCCAGTCGGAGTCTTCTGTCTCTCATTGCCCATTAGCAGCGATTGGCATGTTCCAGTAGGAAACACCGCTCCATCACTGCGTGCTTGCGCCTCCCCAGTTTCCTGCCCTGCGCAACGCTGCGATGAGCACCAGCGTCAACGCCACCGCGAATGTAAGCGTTAGCGCCCGCTGCTTCACATCTACACATGGTTTCCTTTAGCGGGAGATGGTGTAATTTTTAGGGGCGAAGCTCCTTAAGCCGTGGGTCGTGCGTCCTCGATGTATGTAGTTGTAGGTAGCCACCTCTCGTTTAGTTCTCTCGTCTAGTCCGCTAGATGGCGGTACTTGTATATGATGAATGTATTTAGGGGCGATGCTTCTTATGGCATCACCTCGGCGGTCCTCGGTTGTCCATGCATTCTGAGTAGCCAGTAGGCACTGGATTTCGACCTCCAAGGTAGTGCTGGTGTGAGATCTCTCCTGTGCGTGATTAAACAATAAAAAAATTCACAACGTACATGTAAAATTAAAGTGAGCTGCGAGTCGCCATGACTCTCATCGACCCTTTAGTATAAATGCGCCCGATCTCACGTCGTTGATGATGTACTGCGCAGAATTTGCGGAAGATTGCCGGTTCACCGACGCACCTCCGAAGCTTCGCCCACTCATCATCATTCACTCCGTAAGTATAGTGTCGTCATCTCCAGTTCTCGTCTCGTTTCCGAGAGGGCACTGTCCCATAGACATGCGTACAATATGGCGGTTGGGTGAAGGTACGCTAGATGGCGTTGGCAGCGCAGCTGCTCTCCGATTGCGCGGGGATCTCTGATTCCCCGGATCGCCGTACGAGTGCGCTTGCCGGATCGTGCTGCTTGGCGGACCATGGACGACGACCGGTCGTTGAAGTTTGAATAAAATTTCACACACACTATCGCTTTGATTACTGCTGGGCGAAACCACTGAAGATTTCACGGTGTAACCATGATTGCTTCAGTCACCATAACTCTCATCGACCCTTTACCATAAACGCGCCCGATCTCACGTCGGTGATGATGTACTGGGCAGAATTCACGGAAGATTCACGGTTTACCGATGAACCTCCGGAGCTTCGCCCACTCATCATCATTCACTCCGTGGATATGCTGTGAATTTTTTTCATTTGACCTAACCTTCTAAACAAATAATTAAAAAGTTAAGTAAGTTGACATTTTAATTCATATCGCAATGCGTTATTGCGGACTTCATTTTGCATATGTCTTCGTAAAGCAGCGGAGGGTAATTTATGTGCTCTTAGCCTGTGTGTATACGTGGGTGCCCCTATAAGGAGTTTACACATTCTGCTCAGAGACATCTTTCTCTATGAGTTTTCCACCTTATGATGTCTGTGACATGCCCCACATTTTGAACATCTATATTAGAATAACTGCCATTTGGCCGGGTTGGTATAAATTCGTGATGACGAAAACGCTCCTAGAACAGTGTTTCCGTTCTGATTGCGGTTTCATCGTCTCCAGCATTTATTTTCTTGGGAATTTCTTCCTCGTGGTGATACAAAAATTTTATCCCAGTTTTCCCTTGTTGACTAAAATTTTATTGTAAATACTAAGGATCACTAATGTTACAAATATTATATGAAACAAGTTGAAAAAGAGCAGTGGAGATTTAATGATTGCTTTTGGTTTGGGTCATTTTACAGGCCCTTTGATAGATTCTGTAGTTAGTTGCTGTGCCTATTACATTTCTGTATTCTCTTCTGCAGTCTTCGGGCACGTGTCCTTTCTTCTTGTCATCGAAAACCATTTTGTATTGAACACCTGAAAATAGAAGAAAGTGCTCGGACAATGTAATCATTCGATTGTTCTGAACTCTATCTGAACAATCCTAAAATAAACTGTGCGATTTATGTTTGAAAAAAAAACTCCTAATCAAACTCTCAAAGACAAACGGTGCATATTTTCCATTCCATGTAACATTGTTCAGAAACTACTAGCTTCACCATATTATTCAACAGTGAAAGTAAATTCATATCCCAGGTAAAGGAGACGTTTTGACATACAATGGGATGAGTATATTGCAATAAATATGTTTTTCCTAGAAATTATTTAGTGCATAAACATTTCCAGGTCAACTCAAAGCGGGAAAGTGTCCGTTCAGCGCTCGGTCACTTATCATGATCAGTGCTGTAAAGAAATATATCTGTTACTTTGGCATTACCTGTTTTCGAAACCTACGCTCCAAGGTGAGTTTCTAAACTGTTAAGCTAAACAGTCTTGTTTGTTTTTCTGTACTGTCAATGTCCAATTCATGTACTTCGCTAAGATGTACAGCAGTCACCACGCATTCAGATACGCTTTTCGCAGATTTAATGCTGCAGAATACGTCTCGTCAACCGATTGTCGGTCTTGCTACTGGCCCGTACATATCAAAGCAATCCACCTTCAAAAGAGCGATTGCGTAATATCTGAGGGCAAAAAAATGATTAATTCTCTGCCCATGGACCAGAAATGTATCCGAGGCCCTTTTTGCCGTGCATACGTTATTTTATTGCGCTAGTATCGAGCGATTAAGGCAATGGCGGTGGGGTGGATAGTGTCCACAAAAATAACGTCATATAAGAAGCAGCGATTATGACAAATTAAAAAAAAACTGATAAAATGATCAATATAGCTATGATTTATGAATAAATATTGCAACAGGCAATTTTAATGCCGAACTCATTTTCTCTAGCAGCCATGCAGCAAGGCAAAAGTTGCTCTAATGAAGTTATATTCCGAATGCCTCAGAGAATTGGTGTCACGGCAAGCAAAATCAGATGTCTGCATCAGGGCAATGATATAACTTATTTGCTTGCGCCATTGAGGGTGGTTCAATGTAGTAACCAGTACGCCGAAACTCTGCTAATGAAAACCAATGTGAGCCAGATGATGAACAATGCCCTTATCTAAGTATTGACTCCAGTTATACTTCAGTAACTTCTCATTACTTCAAACGCCAGTTTTCTCATCTGCTTGTTCATTTCTATACAGCTGCATCATCTATCAAGCAATCGTTTTGCTTCTACGCAACATAGACAAATGCACCTGAGCGGTCCCTTTTCGAAGAAAAACAATTGCGCTTCCTTCTTCACAGCTCCACACTATCTCATTGCGATGTTGAGCTGTTCAAGAGGCCATGACATAGAAACTAACTTTATAAATGACTAAGAGAAATCTTAACAAACATGGCAGTGCATGAGAAAGGTGGCTCTACAGAAAGAAATTCGTAACCTTAGGTGAAACGCATACCAAATCTTTTGCGAACATGAGAGTGCAAGACCAGACACTCACAATAAACGAGACCCACAGGACAGGCGCTAATCACATAGAAGAGTACGTTGATTGTGAGCCAGATAGTTTATCAATACTTTAAATTCCAAGGCGGCATCTCAAGTTCACTGGTTAGCGCTCTTTTTGTATCTGTCGTATTTCTGACTGTCTGGTCTTGATCTGTAGTCTTCCGAAAAACTATGCACCAGCTTTCCGAATTTCAAATTATGTAAAACATAACACAGTGACTAAGGAGTAATATGCTGCAAGACCCCCCCTCCCCCCCCCCCAAAAAAGGAAGAAAATAAAAGCTACACGGGGCCATTTACGTATTTTCCAGGCTACAAATAAAGTACGTGAAAACGACGCGTGGTGCACGTTATTCTGACAACCTAAATTTTTTATTGTCTGAAGCAAGAGAACCAGTCTTATAAGCACCCCCCCTCCTTCCTAAAACTTTCACGGACATTAAATTATCTCGGCCTGAAAAATACCCTGATGATAACGTAATCCATACGTCTCACATTTCGTAAATTGTCAAGTTAGAATATTACATCTTTGAGCGTCAACGCTTGTGCTATACTAAAAGCTAAATCTATTTCTTGATAAGTAGCTTAATTTTCAGACACTTCTTAATAAACCCCGTTTCGTGCCCAGCAACACATCACCAACAAAGAAGCATGCAACTACGACTGAGATACGGGGTGCTGAAAAGTTGCGGGCTTTTTCACCTTTCGCTAGTAGTGGAATCATGACCATGGAGAGAAAGAGAGAGAGAGAACTCTTTATTAAAAAGCAGAGAATTTAGCCGGCATATGCAAATCGCTGACTTGCTACTCTGCGTGGGGAAGGGGATGGGGGACTGAAAGTAGGGAGAGAGAGAGAGAGGAGGGGAAATGATATAAGATGTTAAAATAGAATAAAAAATAAGAAAAAAAAGCAGGCTCGTTCTTTTGTCTATTAGGCGGGAGCGTGCGTTGATAGAGTCTTATTGCGTGGTTTCAAGGTAGAGCTAAAGTTTCTCGAGCTGACCGATACTGTCCAAATAAGAATCATATGAAAGCTTCATGCTTCACTGAGTAATTGTGCAAGTTTGAGATGTGTCTGATATTCAGAACTTGTTTCAATTTCAGATCGAACGCGACATCCCAGATGTATAAGCAGGGTTCTTGTAGGTGGAGTTAGCGAGCGACATAAAGTTTTCGTTTCTTCAAGAAAAGTTTACAAAGGACCTTCACACTGAAACGTCAGAAACATTGGAAGAGAAGTGTCTTTCCTATAGAACAGTCAAATGCTGGCGCTTTCGTGTGAAGACACGACAATTTACCATTGCATTTCAACCGCGCAGTGGTCTCCCAACAACCTCGCGGGATCCGGTAACAAGCTATGCTCTCTGCAAGCTGATTTTTGATGATAGGCGAGTACCTGTTGGAAATACAGCCCATTTCCTGGGAATCTTCTGGGAGCATGTCGGTTCCATTGGCACCAATCTCCTACACATGCACACGCTTTAAGCGAAGTGGGTGCCGAAATGTTTGAACAGCCAGCAGTGAACACTCGCACACGTCCAAAGTTGTGCCTGCCAAATAGGAGAACCTGGGTTCCAGATTGGCCCACCATCGTTCATTTTCACGTGATCTGGTTCCTTAAACTACCACATGTTTCCTAACTTGTAGATGAAAAATCCGTAAACAGGGCTTGTGTGCTCGAGCTGCGGTTGGCTCGAGCACACAAGCCCTGTTTACGGATTTTTTCATCGCAAGCTTCCATCTTCCACTTCCTAACTTGTAGAAACACTTGAAGAAGCACCGTTCTAATGAAATTTTTGAGGTCAAACATGCTACTGAGAGCTGTTTTGGGCACCTCTGGCATGTAAGATTTTAAATGAACTTGAAATGATTAAACAACGATGTAGAAAGGATATCCGTTTTAACAGGGAGAACATTGAATAACTGGAATGTGGATGCTGTGAATATAAGCCTTCTGTGCACCTAGATCAACTACTTCTTGTGCAAAATTTCCAAGACAACGGACGGGCGCCCGTCCGTGTCCGTTTCGTCCGTTGTTATGGAAATTTTGCGCAAGAAGTAGTTGATCATGGAGTGCGAACTAGCGCGAACCCGGACCTTGTTATTCTGTGCACAGCCAGAAACTTTTCAGCAGCCTTGTATTTACCAATTCTAATATCATACAAGTTTTACTTCCCTTGCATGGTTACCACTTTTTCTCTGAGTGAAAAATAAAAAAAAAACAACAATAAAATGCCTACCAATAATATGCTTGCGCTTTGTGAATGCGAAATTCATTGGTTCAATAACATGTTTTCTTGCCGCTGCTCCTACTGTACTTCCCAGTGCGACGAAGGCGTTAAAAAAACAAGCTACGCATCACGTGCTGCGCTTGAAATGAATAAATGCGCCATTTGGCCATCCCCTCATTGACTTTGTAATATTAGAAATAGAAATTGGTGTTTTGCCATCATCTGCATAACAAGTGAAACGGGTAAATTGAATGCATGAGTAAATTCGTTCATGCTTATGAAAAATTTCGACAGCGCAAAACGAGCATTCCTTGTTTGTCCTTTTCTGAAACTTCTTGTCACGAGGCGTTTTGATCGCTGTGTTTCAACTAGTCATCTTTACTGCGGTTTGATGCACGCCCCAAAAAGTCTTGAGTTTGAAGTAATAAAACAGGATTGAGTTCAGCGCTGTGTGTTTGGGTCTCTCTGGGTGGTCTGTATTTTTGCGCTCATAAAATCTTTGATGTGCATAATATGCACGCTTAGCACATCAAGTCAAAAACTAAAGTATGAATTACGTAATGTCGCATTGTTTATTGCAGCAAAATTTTAAAGCCCCTTAGTAGCATAGCCTGGCCTCTTTTGTATTGCATATTACATGGTCACGTTTAAAGGGATACTGAACAAAATTTTTGCCGCCAAGATTTCCAGCCAAAGTGAAAGATTGGGGATCGAAATCGATGGACACAACCTTCATTTCAGGCAGGAACTAGAGTAAAATAATGAATTTAATGAGTTTTTCACAAACCGCCGCGTCTAGCGGCCGCGCCGTGAACTAGAGGAAATGACGTGAAACTCGCCGGAAACAGGCATCCCACCAATGCTGTCGCCCGCGTCTCTGAACCCGCTCAGCTCGCACTACGTTTCCAGAACCAGTACGGGAGCGAGCAATGCTCCCGGATAGGCATCAGTGCTTTTGTGGAAGGGAGAGAGTGGAATGAAAGGAGAGGTGGAGAAAAGGAAGAGAACGACAGGTGCACGTGCACCCTGCATGCACCAGGGAGAATCTGACGTCACGGCTCGCGCTCGCGTGCAGCCGCCGCGCGCTGACAATCCACTAAAAGTACAGCCAACTGTTCAAAAATACGCGAAATAAACTGTTTATCGGAACAGTGGCGTCTTCCGAGTAGAATTTCGATGTTTTCGTCAGTTTTTCAAATTTTTGTTCAGTATCCCTTTAAGATTGTTGTTATTTTGTTGACGTAACAAATAGGCACCACTTTGGAAGCTTCACAGTGTTTGTTTCAAAATACGTTATGTAATCCCAGAATATTGCACACGTTACACGGGTCCTCCTGAAATGCTCTGAGTGAACAGCAACGTAACAACGAAGAAATACCAAATGGAAAAATTCACTCGGATTTTTTTCACTTCAGTTATCGCTATGAGCGAACAAATCAGTAGCGTAATGTTAGGTATTAAAGCTACTATTAGCTTTTCAAAAGGCACTTGGTCTTAAGTCGATACGAAGTAATTGCGGGGCTGTTCGCAAACAAAAAATTTAAAGCAATCGCTCACCTTTTTTCCCCTTTTGTTTCTTCTCTAAGTGAAAGAAATATTAGTAACACAGTGTTAGTTTATTAGGTCTGTTATTAGATTTTCGGAATCCTTACAGACGCGCAGTAGATAATTGAAATCAAGAATTCGACGGACACTCATGCGGTCGGGAAGAACCATTAAAAAAAAAGACGTGGACGCCGACCACAAGAGCATTATGTATTAACGTTTCGGCACCCAGAAAGGGAGCCTTGTTCACAATCTTGGGAACAAGGCTTGAACAAGGCTGACGTTCAAATTGTGAACAAGGCTCCAATTCTGGGTGCCGAAACGTCAATAATATTTCTCTTGCGGTCGGCGTCCTCGTGTTTTTATTCAGGAGTTGATACATCACTGCTTCTGATCATGATATATTATGGTGTAGTGAGCTCTTTGCAACTGCACTTACCGTAGGCATTCATTTTAACAGAACTTCAAACGGCCAATTCTGCGCACACACACGTTCCTTTCCTCGTGGCACGGCTGAAGTGACCACTGAGAAGCGAAGCCACGCCAACGAACATTAGGCCATTCAAAGAATGCCCTATCACGCTATCGCGTTCTGCTAATGAAGGTGAAGCTCAAGTGTTGTCACGTTTTTAACAGCGGAGCTGTTTAAGTTCAGCGTTACTCCGTTCGTCCTGAACAAAGCAACCTGGCATGGGTATGCTCCACAGGAATTGTGCAATGGGAAATGCTTTCTTTCTCTCTCTCTCTCTGTTCCTTTATATATCTCTCTATTGGTCTGTGTTTATCACATTTTTTCTGTTTAACTCTATGTTTCAGAGCGCAGAACTTACGCGCTCGTTCCTGCGCTGAGCGGCGTCGCTGTCGCTGTTGCCATCGGTGGAGTAACCGATAGACCTTAAAAATTAGGGGAGAAGAATAGCCAGGATTGCATCGAATTTGAACCCAAGCCCTCTGCGTGGCAGTCGACTACTCTACAACAGAGGAAAGCTGGGGCTTGAAACTTATTTGCAAAAAGCCGTGTAGAGGCGCCATGTCGGGCAAGGAATTGCGTTGACGTATGTCATATAGCGTGGCAGAAGAGACAAATAACAACCAGTTATGACACAATAGTAATTGCGCCGCGAGTGTTTGGTTTAATGCTTCCCACCCACTGCAAAGTGTTCAGCCATATATCTTCATCGTCATGCTGACGGACCAACTCAGGGTTGTCCAGAAGGCCCGTGTGGCGGCAGCGGGGCTTGGCCTCTCTGTGCCGACGTGGGAGCAGCCAGCATCAGTCCCGGACTGATCCTCAGGACCACAATAAAGTTATTCATACCATACCATCAGCCACATCGAGCATCAAAAAAGTTCACCTAACACCTTACAGATGTGTAGTGGGTCCCTTGCTTATCCGCAGAAGGACGAATAATGGCGTAAGGGGTGCCGTGCTACTTCGCAAAAATTATTATTTATGGCGTAGTCGCTACCTTGTGAAAAGGCAAAACTTGAAGCACATTTGGGTTTGCCCCAACTCGAAGCTGCGCTAAAATTCGCATGAGGCAGTATTGTAATCAGCGGTGGATTTTTTCGTGCTTCGCTTGAGGCAACGCAGTCATATGATTACCATAAATGCTTCTCCTGCTTGCGGGCCTGGATAGCCGATTGGTTACGATGCTTGCTTTTGGAGGGTCGGTACGTGGGTTCGTGTTTCACCTCGCCAAAAATTTTCATTTTATTTTCTTTATTTCTTCTGCTCCTCCTCTCTACATCTCCTTTCCTCTCGTCCCACTTTTTTCACCCACGCGTTGTTGTGCCAAGTGGTTACTAGGTAACGCAGTGATCGTCATAGCTCGGTCTTATGGTTTCAGCGCTACACGTGTCGGACTTTTGCTAGGGATAAAAAGATCCGCGGTTAAAAATTCGTCAAGACGGGCTGTCGCTTAAACCGGCGCTTCGATAGGCGAAATTGTCTTCTAGGCTGTAACTGCTTTAAAGGAAAGCAGTCGCCCCCTTCAAGAAGACTAATCTGCTTGTAGAAACGTCAGCTACAGTGACACACCATTATCAGTAATTTTTCGTCTCTACATGCTTCAGTTTTCCGCTGAAAAATCTGCCTGTTTTTCGGCTTTATCGTAGTATTGCGCATAACTACGATGAACCCTCGGTGGTGGGAGCAGGGCGGTCTTTTTCACCACGAAAGCATAGAATACTGCGCAGGGCTCTTGCAGAACCGGTCCCTTGACACCGATATGGCTTGTGCGTTGAGAAAATGTCTTTGTGATATTGTACAATGCGCACAGTGTCGTGGCGCGACTCACTGACCAGTTGCGAACACCATATTGTCACGTGGTCGTAACGTTGACGAAGGGAGCAGTCGACGTCTTCAAGGCGAAACACTTTATTACGCCGAACTTGTGGCTTCAAAACGGAAACTCAAGTTACAGCTAGTAATACAGGCTGCCCACTGATAGCGGCGAACAGAGCGTCGGCCGTCGATCAACAGGTCATCGTTGGGACGCACCGTCTTTTATACAGCGCGCGTCGAACTTTCTAGCCTTATCACTGTTGGTCGTGCAAGCTCTAGAATAAGCTGGTCGGTTCGCGTCCGGCGTGCAATCTTAACGAGACGATCTACTATATCGCGAAGGTTCTCGAACACTAAGGCGTGGTCTGCGCCGAGCGTTACTGACAGTCTTTGTGGGCGAAAAGCGAATACAGCAAACGCGAGAATAAGAAACATGCGTGGCAATATCGACTACAAGTGAGCATGTAACTACGACTTAGATATTTACCACTGTAAAAATATTTGGCAAGCGTTTTATATTACTTTGAGAAGGCCTGTTCCTTTTCGCGCTGTGCTCTAAATAAAAAATAAGAAAGCCTATAAGGCTATAAATACAATTTATGTCCATAGATTTGATGACTAAATGCACAATGAGTTGTTTTAGTGACATACTAACTTTTCCTGCCGCTGCGCATATTGTGCCTCCCAGTATGACGACAGCGTGAGAAAACAAGCTTTGCATCACGTGATTCGCTTGAAACGAATAAATGCGCCATTTAGTGAAGCCATATCGAAATATTGACTTTGGAGTGTCAGTACCCATATCAAAAATAGTATTGTTGCTTTGAGATTATCCACATAATAAGTACCCTTAGCAACTCAAGTCAACAGCTAAAGCATGAATCACGTAATATCGTAATCACATATTGCTTATTGTCGCACATTTTAAGCAGCCTTGATAGCGCTACCTCTCTAGTGTTTTATATACGTATTAAATACAGAAATTTCCGATTTTCTATGTTCATCTGATGCAAAGGTGCTCGTTTTTGGAAGGTTCACAATGATAGTTGCCATATACGTTAAGTAATGCCAGAATATTGAACGTGGTCCTCCTGAAAAACTGAGAGCGAACAGCAAGGCAGCACCGTAAAACTACCGTTTGGAAACAACACTTAACTTCCTTTTCGTTCAGTTCTTTCTCTAAGCGAAGAAATATAGGTAGCGTATTGTTCGGTATTACGGTTATTATTGCCTTTCGAAAAAGCAGTTTGTGTGAACTCCATACGGAGTAACTGTCCAACTGTTCGCAAGCAAAACTGCCTTTTGAAAAAATTGCTTACCTTTTTTCTTCTTCTTCTTGTTCTCTAAGGGAAACAAATACAAGTAACACAGTGTTAGGCTATTAGGGTTAGTATAACTTTCCTAAAGGGGAGTTGGTTACTACTTTAATTTTTGTTTATTTAGCACATGGCCTTAAACGCTCATCCCGCAGAAATTTCGGCGTCGGCGTCAGCTTCGCTGGTTGTCATAAAAAAAATCGGTGTTGTCCGTGACAGAAAAATCGAGATAGATTTATATATAAAGAATAAAAATCCTCAGCTCGAATGTATTTGGAACCCAGGTCGGCCGCGTTGTATGCATGTGCTTTACCGCACAGCCACACCACTGATTCGAACAGGTTGAGTAAAAATCAGAGCTGCGCCTCAAGGGTGAAACATTGCATGCGATAGGAACAAATTGGAACGTTCTAAGAAGTAGGTCTAGCAGCTAACTCGTTTGGATCCGATTTCGCGTAACTCAACAAAGCGCTGGCTTAAGGAATTACAGACGCTCCAGAAACCGAACTAGTTTTCGGTCTGTGAGTCCTCTAAACGTAAAGTAAGCGTGGAGAGCACAGCAAGTTTACGAGCCGCGCTCCTGATGTCTGTCGAGCTAGCGCTCGCGACCGCGTCCTCGTGAGCAAAGTTCACAGTTGCTGCTTGAGCGACGCAGCACCACACCTCCCCCCACCCCCCTTCTTTCACTTACGCTCCATCGCCTGGCGAAAGACGGCCGGGCATTTGCTGTGTGCTTGAACAGCAATCGACTGCAGACCTCGCAAGCAGGACGATGTTATCGCATGCATTCTTCGTGCTAGAGAGATGGCCAACGTGTTTCATTTCTGCTGCAGCCGCTTTCATCGTCATCGTTTGCGTGCCGTTACTCCCGCGTAGAACATGCGATGCGCGGGGCGGTGTTATGAATTAGGGCTTTACATGTAACATGAAGGCGACGCCGACAGCAATGGCGCAAAACCGCCGAGAGAGTCCGCATAATTGCTCTCTCAATAAAGAAGAATCTAACAAAGGCGTCACGTAGTGCAAGGACTCCTGTTAACAGGTGTAATATTGCGTGGCAGAAATGTCGAGTATCAACAAGGGTTGCACTGTGTGAATTGCGCGACGAGCGGCTAGTTTAAAGGACCAGTGATGAAACAGTTCTCAGAATATTTGGTCAACAGCCACAGTGTCATAATGTGTGCAGCTAGGCGTACTGCCTTACGGAGGCGGGATGGTTACTTCACTGATGCCCAATATGACAAATTATTGCGTAGCGAACACTTGGAAGCGAATAAGCAAATGATGAGAGCGAAGAAAAGCAGGCAGGGAGAAGGAGAAGAAGAAATCAATAAAACTAAATCAGATTTCATTGCCGGGAGAAACTCCGTTGGTCGTGCACAAAAACTATCATCATCATGAGCGCAAGAACTCGGCCGCGCGCTCTCTTTGTCTTCTTCATCTCCTGCTTCACTCCCAGAACACCTACGCCAATTTGTCCAGCGTGGGATGCAATGACTCGGATGCGCCAGAGAACGAGCACAGAAAGAAAGAGAGTGAGAAAAAGAACGAGATAGAAGCACAGAGGAATAAAGAAAATGTCAGCATAAAAATATACATAGAGAAAGATATAGAAAAAGAAATCAATACAAAGAAACAGGCAAAAATGACATAGAAAGAAAGAGGAATCGAGAAAGAAAACCAAATAAAGAGAGAAAGCAGGAAATAGAAAGAAGCAGAGACAAAAAGAATACTAAAAAAAAAGAAAAAATGAGAAAGGAGGAAGAAAAGAAATATAGAAAAAAAAAAGAGAAACAAGGAAGGCCGCCCATCTCCGATACTCCTTCATGCTTCGCACGTCTGTAGTGCGAAACTGCCTTAATTTTATTCTTCTTTACCTATGTACTATTCATATTGAAATCTTGCATTACATATGCCAATCTATTGATGGACCATTTCACCACTCCACGCAACGTTGCTCCAATGCACTACGAGTACGTTGCACGAGTGTTTGAATTGTCCCGTAGAGTGGTTCTACAATAGTACGAAAAAATCCTGCCAGCTCCACTTCGCGAACACTGTCGAAACAGCGAAGCTTACGCCCGTCCATCGGGCTGCATCGTACTTCTACATTTTTCAAGTCTTCCGTTCGTTGGCGCTTATCTTCGGCCTCTCTTGCACGAACATCGCAGTTGGCTCGGTGAAGACATGTCGGTGACACCGCTCTCGCTGACGCTCATGTCGGGCGGCTTCTTCATCGGGAGGATGAGAAATGTTCACCATCTTGAAAGCGCAAACTCTTGAACACTGACACTGACACGCTATTTTACACTCCACTGCACCTCACCATCACCCCATCTTGGCGCGTTTCTCGAAGGTTCATCCTTCGATATTCTCCGCCCTTCCCTTCGCCTCTCGCAGCACGCCCTCAATATCCTCCGCACTCGCCCTCGCTTCTCGCAGCACGCCCTCGCCTCTTGCAACGCCCGCAGCCCTTCCTTTCCGACGCAGACTCGCTGTCGTCACAATTCTAGGCCACATGATCAGCGCCACCACAATGCCGGACATAAAAACTGGGCTAAGAACAGCTTCGCTGTAAAAAAAATTGGCAGTTATGTACTAGTGGTGCGAAGACAGGAAAGAGCGTGGCTGGTGATGTGCTCCTGCCCCTTTCGCTCCTCCTGATTTGTAATTCCTTTTCCCAACCCTCATTATACTATACTAGACATGGATTTGCTATGCTTCACCCTCTCGCCTGCTCCTTTGCTCCCTCCTCACCCTCACCTGTCTTTCGCACCCCTGCTATACCATGCTATGCAAGAGTATGCTATGCTTTGCTTTCTCCCCTCGTCCATTTTCTCTTCCTCATCCTCACATCACTCCTCCTCACGCTCACTTCCCTTCCCACCTTCTTGGTACACTACACTGTACAAGGCTATGCTTCCTTTCTCTCTCTTCCTGTTTCTTTCTGTCTTTTTCTTTATTTCTTCTCTTTCTTTCGACGTATCTCTTTCTCTTTATTTTGCGCTCTGTTTTTCCTTTTTTCTCTTTGTTTCTCTTTGTCTTCTTTTCGTTGTCTGCCCCATACTAACACAGTGGTAGGGTTCCCATAAATGCTTGTTCAGCTATCGCGCCTTATTGCCGAGTGGTTACGATGCTGGTTTTTGGAGCGCGGTTACGCGGATTCATATCCCACCTCGCCGAGAAATTTTATTTTGTTTTCCTCTGCTTTTCCACCTCCCTTCTCCCTTCTCTCGACTTTCCTTACTCCAAGACGTTGCTGTGCCAAACGGTTGCTAGATTACGCAATTATGTAGTAGCTAGGCGCTGTGGTTTCAGCGTTACAGCTGACGGATTTATGCCAGGCTAAACAGCGTCACTGTTGACAAATCGTGAAAACAGGGTGTCGCTAGAGCCGACGCTTCGACAAGCAGACTTGTATTCTTAAGGCTGCAACTGGTTCAAAGAAAATCAGTTGTAGCCTCGAAGGAGACCAGTTCGTTTGTCGAAACATCGACTGTAGGTACACCCCGTGCCCCCTAATTTTTTATATCTTCAAGCTTCAATCTTCCCCTGAACTTCCGCCTGTTTTTGTATTTACAGTAGTATCGCACATAACGATCACCAACCTTAGGGGTTGGGAGTGGGGCTTTCTTTGACACCGCGAGGACTGGTACCCTGGTACACACACTTTTGTGAAACAAGAAAGTGTGTGTGCGATGGTTTACAACACGTGCCGTGTCTTGGCGCGACTCACTCACAAACGGATGGTAGTTCTGACATATGCACATCAGAACATCCATCGCCTGACTTTATTTTTATGTGCGGTGGCAGAATATTCCGCAACTACAATCGCTAATTTAAAAATTTTCACAGGGTCCCTCGAGAACTGTCGACTCGAAAGCGAAAGCGATCCGGTGTGGCTAAGCTAACAGGGCAGCTTTGGCTCGCATACACACTAGACCATAGTTTATGATTATTTTATGAAGTAGCGAAGCGCCCGGTATGCACCTGTATGACAATATGCGCACCCACGTATATCCACACTCTTGTATGTGTCTGATGATGATGAATAATCATGTGTGATTCTTTCGTAAAGGGTGGACACTTTTATCCACCCACTCGTTACGCAAGGCACACGATGTCACGCCTCACGCAGGTCTCTTCTTCTGCCACGCAACATTACATCTGTTGTAAAGCGTGGCAGTATTGCACCACGCAAAATTTACGGACAGGCGAGGCGTATAAGAACGTTCTGTAACGACGAATGAGATTTCGTTTAACCTTGCAGTACTCTCAAAGTAACCGTAGTTGAAAGAATTCACCTGCGCGACTCGCTCAACAAGGTCTACGACGAAACGGGTAATGAAGATAGGAAACCAGCACTAGATAGAAGGGAACCTAAAGAGCTGTCGAACACCGGTATAACTTGAACAAAATATTGCAATGCTCTCCCAAGCGTAAATATTATCCTACGTGAGTGTTATCTAATATTACCAAGAAACTAACACATTGTGAAATTATTTTCCGTAGTAGCAGGGGTCACCTGTCACCGTAGTAGAAACATTAAAGACATGTTAGCTTATGTGAAAGTAAGCGTTCATTCAATCGCTGCAAAATCTGCTTGTTATCGTCACAGATGCAAAATTTGCAGACACCGGCGAAATGACGTTATAACCGAGTGCGCCAGAAGCGATTGTGTCGAGTACATGAGAGCTTCTTTTAATGCGCTTGTCCAAACATTACTTGAAGGCTAGAATGTTAAATGTGCAACCAGTAATACAATTCCGAAACCGCATTACCATTTATGACAGGTTAAATGTGCAACAGGTGGAAAAAGCTAAAAAAATTACGGCACGCAGTGACACAGCGTTATAATCTGGCAGAACACAACTTCGATAACCGTATACTTTGTGTACTGCAGTAAGAGTTGTGGACCCCGAGAGACAGAAAGCATAGAAAGCCATATTTAATTTAAAAGCTCACTGCATTTGAGCAAATAGATGTAAACGCTTCAAAGAGAGCTTTTGAGTCCATATAACAGTTGAGGTTTATCGTCTCAAAACCGCGAATCGATTATGACGGACGCTGTACTGGAGGCCTGCGTATTTTTTTACTCGCTGGCGTTCTTTAACGTGCGTGTAAATCTAAGTACGCCGGCCTCAAGCATGCTCGTCTCCATCGAAAATGTGACCGCCGCAGCCAGAATTTCGTCCCGCGATCTTCGGGTCAGCAGCCGCGCACCATAACCACTAGACCAGCATAGCGGGTTACATCTCTTGAATCTCTCCAATATATCAAATACACAACGACTAACAGACACACTTAACATGATGAATTCTTGCCAATTAGCACTGCGTCCGTGATTCTTGCTTGGGCCTTTTCTTTATGACTTTCTAACCCTTTTTGACCATGAAGCACTGATAAACAGTGGTGATCAAGTGTATTGTATATTTCTTTTTAGATGTGAAGAATCTTATGGCGAACCTTAATCCGCTGGTGGTGGTGTGCGGCGTGACCACCGTTACTGCGCATTCGCAAACACATTTAAAAAAATAATATAAACCCCCCTCTCCCCCCTCTCTCTCCTCTAGGCATCCCTCCCCGCGGCAACCACAACCTCACTGACTGCGCATGCGCCTCCCCTCCTCTATCCCCTCCTATAGCCTCGGTAGTGCAATTTTGGGGGGTCACGCATGTTAACAACAGCCCAGTGAGCACTATGGCGGCGCCCAGGAAGCCTTCAGTGAAAAGGTCTATATATGGCAATGGATCTTGACCTGCAAGGTGGTGCCGGTGGGAGATTTCTCCTGTGCGTTGTTTAACAATAAAAAAATTCGCAGCGTGCGCGTTAACTAAAAGCGGACTGCGGGTCTCTGTGTCCAGTCTGAGTCTTCTGTCTCTCATTGCCCATTAGCAGCGATTGGCACGTTCCAGTAGGAAACACCGCTCCATCCCTGCGTGCTTTGCTCCTCCCCAGTTTTCTCTCCTGCGCAACGCTGCGATGAGCACCAGCGTCAACGCCGCCGCCAGTTTAAGCGTTAGCGCCCACTGCTTCACATCTACACATGGTTCCCTTTAGCGAGAGATGGTGTAATTTTTTTTGTTTGATTTGTATGTAATATTCTGGCAACATACAATTGAGCCATTCAACTGAAACGCAGAACACTCATGATACAGCCCAATGCGTACTCGGGCAGCATATGAACACAGCAAAGAAATTAGCGAAAGCAGTCGCACAACATTTTAATGTGGCACGTCGTAACATTGATGAGCTCAAACTTAACATAGTTGAATATAACTTTCGGTCCTCGAGGGATTGCAAGAATAGGAATTGAAATCTTATTAACAAGTTTAATACACTGTCTCCGCCAGTTATTAACGCTCATAGGGAGCTCTTGAATCAATCCGATATGGTGGGCATAGAAGTAAAACCAACAAAACTTAAGCCTCCTATTCAAGAATTGCTAAGCGTTCTGATCACTGTGAAATGATCATTGCAACTGCTGCTCATTTGTGACATGCATGACAGCCATGCTACTTTCCATGTTCTTTACGCGAAAAAAGAAGCGAGTCAAACGACACGAGGCGCGCACTCCCCCACTACTTTCTTTCCTTCCTTCGATAGAGGTATTTCCTAGGCATGTGCAAATGGTTAATTTTAGAACCGATTCGAATAAAAATTTAAAAGCGATGACATGGAATAGAAAACAAATAATAATACAATACTCTTTGAATATTTTCCCGATTTTCCGACAGTAAAAATGCCCTAGAATGTCGCAACATTCGATCACAAGGAAATATTTTAGACTTTACCAATAACAAAGGAATACTACAGTTGCTTTTAACAGACAAAAATGCCGTAATTATGTATACTGAGGTAAGTTTGCATGCAGGACAGACTACAGCCTTCAAGATACTTTTTGCCTGTAGATTTAACTAAAGCAGTTATTTCCATAATCAAGATGGTACTTTGTCATTAGCGTTGACATAAAACTGAGACATAAAAAATTATACTTATGTTTCCTGACAAGTCTCATAATGAGGACATTGGGTTCATGACACTTGCACTTCGGCTACAAAAAAAACGCATTTTTCCTGGGATCTTTTTAATTTCTATAGTTTCGTAAAAGCTCGGGCTGCATGTATATTGTTAATTCAATAAATTATACAAGATAAAAAGTCCCTCGCTTTATCAACGGTTCCCTCTACTGCGGTTTTCTCGTCCGTGCTCATTTTGGAAAAATATTTGAAAAACTGTCATATTTCGAATACGTATCGTTCCATTCGAGCACCGAATCCAACACATAGGTACTCGATTCGTTATTGAAAATTTTCCGATTTTTCGCACCCTAATATTTTCGCTATTCTTACCCAATTTGGCACGACAAGTTCTTTCAACGTCGACCCCGGTATTTCCGCTTCTGCAAATCCCCCCTTTTCGCACCAGCCCCCCACACTTCGTTGACCTCTACGGCTTGAGAGTAATAATAATGATAATAATAATAATAATAATAATAATAATAATAATAATAATATGTGGGGTTTTACGTACCAAAGCCACGATCTGATTATGGGGGGACGCCGTCGTGGAGGGCTCCGGAAATTTTGCACAAACCTACGTGATCTTCATTTATTAAGTTCGCATTATTTTATCCTAAGTATTTTGCAATATCTCATAACAATAATATAAGGGTTTTACGTCCGAAAACAACGATATGATTATGAGAGACGCCGTAGTGGAGGGCTCCGGGAATTTTGACCATCTGGTGTTCTTGAACGTGCACTGACATCGCACAGTACACGGGCCTCTACCATTTCGCCTCCATCGAAATCCGACCGCCGCTGCCGGGATCGAACCCGCGACCTTCAGATCAGCAGCCGAGCACCCTAGCCATTGATACACCGAGGCGGACGGCTTGAGAACAGTGTTTAAGGCATATATATATATATATATATATATATATATATATATATATATATATATATATATATATATATATATATATACGCTCGCTAAGGTGAGCAGTTTGTGCCTCGAAGAAGAGAATACCACTTGTCGAAGCGTTGGCTCCAAGGACACCACCTTTTCAATCATTTTTGATCTCCTCAAGCCTCCACCTTCTTTTGGATTTTTGCCTAATGTCATCCTGAGCAACACAATGCAGGCGCCTGGGGAGTCTGTTTTGCGCCAAATTTTCAATATACGAAAACAAAAAAACGTCTGTGGTTTGTTGGTGCAAAACGCGGTTTATTTTGGAGGAAACCTGTAGGTCCACACCAAATTCGCAGTTTCTCACACAATATGGTTCAGAACTGCTCAGCATGCACACAAAAATGTGCCAGCACTCACCAGGTCTGTGCACCCAAATCTCATCCATGAAGACCGCACAGTTGTTCCCTTGATACGTAATACGCCGTTTAATTTCACCATCTGTGTTCACAACATAAAAGAGACACGAATTTAGGGTACAATATCACCATAACGAAATTATTTAGACAAGTTTTACAGCGAAAGCTGTTATCAGATCACCACGGCAGTGGCAGTGGGGTAGTTGTCCGCCGCCGCCGCCGCCGCCGTCGGTGTCCGTCACCACTATCGCGCGAAATAAGAAAAATGAAACGAGAAAAAAAATTGCAAGGAACGTCGGCCACTCTAACTGACTATCATCATCAACAAAGCACGAGCACCTCTAACAGCTGGTAAGGTTCCATGCTCTTGACCTCGATTTTCAAGATCAAGCGATGGCGTCAACCTGGGCAACAGATACCACCGAAGGTCCTTGTTATTATTTGCTTCCACCCACCACTTACCTATAGCCATTGGTAAGCAGCCGCTCTGTGCTCTCGGCCGTGGTTCTGGTGACAGTGATGGTGTTTGGGCCCTTATATATGCTGTAGCGAAGCTGTTATGAGATCACAAAGAGAGACTATTTTGGCGCCGCTGCCCCTGTTGTCCGTAACCACTCTCGCGCCAAATACGAAAATATGGAAACAATTTTCCAGGAGACCTTCCTGTCCTCACCATGTGTACTCTCTCGCCCCTCCCCTTAACGCTGAGTTGGAGGTCAGAAAATTGGTTCAGGCGCACTTCTGAGCTTTTATCTCTCAATAAACCTCTCTCTCTCCCTCTCTGCGTCGAACCATTCGTTACACATTACACGCCAGGGTATCGGAAAATGCGCACTACGATCTTTACACAGTAACCTTGATCCACCTTGTTACGCTTGCAAGAAAGCCATGAATTCGCCGTACGCTTCGCATGAAGCCAATTCCCTCAATGCGTGGGGCCTGATGGTTTTTAGATGCGAAGCATCTTATGCTCGAGCTCTGTCCGTCCCTCCCGCGTCCCGCGTCCCTTGTCCCGCGTCCCGCGTCCCCCGTCCCCCCGTCCCGCGTCCGGCCACTTTCATGAAGTAGGGAACCACCCATTATGCGAACCAGAACACTGTAGTGATATGAAGGCTGTCGACCACTACTACAGTCATCAGAGTCATGGCCGAGAGCACAGAGAGGCTGCTTAGCAATGGCTAGGCAGGCGGTGTCTGTCGCCCAGGTTGACCCCATCCCTTGATCTTGCTTGCATGTGTTTGGAGGGGGGCTGGGCTATGTCCGTCCCTCCGGCGTGCCGTTTCCGGCCACTTTCATGAAGTAGGGAAGCACCCATAATGCGAAGCAGAACACTGTAGTAATATGAAGGCTGTCAACCACTACCACAGTCATCAGAGTCATGGCCGAGAGCACAGAGAGGCTGCTAAGCAATGGCTAGGCAGGAGGTGTCTGTCGCCCAGGTTGACCCCATTCCTAGATCTTGCTTGCATGTGTTTGGAGGGGGCTTAGTCTGTCCCTCCAACCCACGTCCCACACCACCACAGCGCATGCGCGTCCCCTGCTCCTCTCTCTCTCCTCACCTACGCTCACCCCTTTATCTACTCTAGGAATCATCTACTCTACGGAGCGGCCCCCCGCTTCCCACACCCCCCCACAGCGCATGCGCGTCCTCCCTCCCTCTCTCCTCTAGGAATCCTCTAGTCTACGGAGCGGCTCCCGCGTCCCACACCCCCCACAGCGCATGCACGTCTCCTCCCGCTGTCTCTCCTCTCCTACGGGCACCTCGTCCTCTCCTCTAGGAATCCTCTACGGAGCGGCGCGCACGACAGGTGGTGCGACAGCTGCATACTCCGCTGGGGGCGCCACGGTAGTTCCGCGGTATGAAAATGACGGAGCGCGCGCGCCTCATTCTCTCTCCTGTGCAGCGCCGCGATGAGCGCCCGGACCGCTGCCGTGAAACGAGAGCGGCGACGTTCCTCCCGCTCAAGCTAATTATCTCCCCGCTGCTTCGCATCCACACATGGTTCCCTTTAGCGGGAGATGGGGAAGTTTTTTTTTTCTTTTTAAAAAAATCCAAATGACATAAAATGATGTCTTACGTGTTTCCTCCTTTGAAAAATGTACGACGCTTGAGCTTCGCGTTCAAGAGTAAAACGCGGCAGCGAAATCGGGCCCCGTGCCCATCGTCTTCAACCATGCCTCAAGCAAAAGAGCATTGGTGCGCCTAACAGTGGCTGTTTCAAACCTGGGAAACATGGAAATTAAATACTAAGCTTTCGTAGGATGAGGACTGTGAAGGCTGAAATCACCAAATTACACCTTATTGAAAACCTTTATATTTCGCAGCAGTGGGAGTCACGCAAAGAATCTTTAAAATTAAAAGAATCGAAAGTGCTGCGTGTATTCGGCACAGCGAGAAACAAAATAATTTAAAGTTCTTCCTGATAAGCTACTCCAGCAGGAGTGCCGAGCCCCCGGAAAAGGGATCGAAGTTATTAGAAAAGTGAAACAAAAGCTTGGGCAACTAGACGAACACTTTTACCGAAGTGCGCTGTTGAGGGCAAGGGCAGACGACGATGCTTGGAAAAAGCACGAGCCGAAAGGAACCAGGTACCCGAAATAGAATGGGGCGTGTCTGTAATAACCTATACAGACGGCATGAAAAGGGCTTTTACTAAGAATTATCGGGCGTTGTTCCGATTGGACGACGTAGACTTCGAAAAATTCAAAAACGATTATCTACCTGTTGTACCCGGTCTGAACAACAACAGAAAAGAAACTGGAGCTGGCGGTAACTGTAGCGGAAGTTGAAGCAGCATTACAGAAGTTAAACCGTGGCCAATCACCCGGACCTGAAGGATTCCACGCCACTTTTTATAAACAGTTTTAACACGACATAAGCCATATCGTCACATCCATCGTTAATGAAGCGTACAAAGTAAATACATTGTCGCCGTCATACAGGTCGTCTCAAACGGTACTTATAAGCAAAACCGAGGACGCAGATAAGCTATGATTTGTTTCAGAGTAAAGACCAATAGCTCTTACTAATGTAGAGTACAAAATATATCTGAAGGTATTAGCTCGAATATTGCAGACAGGGATGCAGAACATCGTCGGGCCTAACCAAACGTGTGGCATCAAAGGGCGAACTATTGTCATAAATACTCATAAAGCGCGTAGCATTCTCGACTGCTGTTATTGTACAGATGGGCGGGTTGCCATTTACAGATTGTTCTTGAAAAAGCTTTTGATCATTTGGATCATAGGATTGTGTTTGCTGTTTTGAATCATGCTCAGGTCGTTATGTTATCCGCGAGGGAGTGGCCCTGGTGAACCAAAACTGCCCTACAAGGTTTATCGTAAATAGAGTGTACTAGAACAGGGGAGTGCCCGGAACGAGCTTCGAAAAGTGAAGCCCTAGCAGGGTCAATCCGCTTGCTGCGCTACGATCGGTAGTCTGCAATGTGTCGTCGTTTTAAGGGTTGCGCGCGGCTCCACCAAAGTGGTGCAGAGGTAGAATGCTCGCTTCCCACTCGAAAGACCGGGGTTCAAATCGTAACTGTAGATGTTGACTTTTTTATTTTTTCCGTCTAAGTTCTTATAACTGTATTGTTTTTCCTTGTTTCTTAAAACTAGTTGCAATTGGTAAGTATTGCCATGGAAAGTGACTGAAATGTGAAGTAAAATACGAGATATTTGACGTTGAGCGTAATTATTTGCAGCGCCGCCGCGCGGCATTCAACAAGTACGTAAACTATGGCCTCCGGGATTAATCGTATTCGCAAAGATCACGGAGCCATACTTTACGTCTTTGCTGTATGTCGTGCGGCGGCGCTTCAATAATTACGCTCACTGTCAAATTTATTGTATTTGACTCCACATTTCAAGTTACTTTTGTGGCAATGCGTACCATTTGAAGCGAGATTTAAGAAACAAGGAAAAATAATACAGCTATAAGTAGTTACACTAAAGAATAAAAATTCAACATCTACAGCTGCGATTCGAACCCGGGCCTTTCGAGTGAGAAGCGGGTATTCTACCACTGCACCACTTTGGTGGAGCCGCGCGCAACTGTTAAAACGACGACACATTGCAGACTACCGATTGCAGCGCCGCAAGCGGATTGACCCTCTGAGGGCTTCACTTTCTGTTCATGGGTGCTGCGGCCGTTCCGAGCACTCCCCTGTTCTAGTACACTCTATCGTAAATAATAGTATCGGGGCCCCCCATTAGTGCGCAACAGTCGGTTCGTCAGGGTTGCCCCCCCTCAGCCCCCCCGTCATTTTGCATGTATGTCAAAACTCTCTGCTTGAAAATAGTCAATGACAGTCCTATCAGTAGTTTTGAGTAACGTGCAGCCGATGTTAAGCTGCTTACATATGCGGTTCATGTATCTATTTTTACCAAGGGACAAACGCATCATAGCACAGGTTGTTGAAACTGTGTTTAATTTCGGTCAAGCTACAAGGAGAGGAGTTAACTAGTCCAAGAGCCTTGGGTTCTGGCACGAATCGTGGTGAGTGACGCCAATCGATTTCACTAGAGTGCCTTGGGCGACGACCCCGGGCGAGTATTTGGGCGTCCCTCTCGATGGTTACCACGAGAGGAGCCACTATTGGAAAGGCCAGGCGAAAGGTACGCGGGAGAAATCGGAGAAGTGCAAATGGGTCTTTGCTGAGTCACCATTTGTAACCTGTTCTTTATTAGGAAGCTATGGTACGTAATGCAGGTGCTGCATTTCTCACGTACCATTGTGAAGAAGGTTCACAGATTATTTGTCTTTGTGTCTGGGCTTTTGAAGGAAACCGTGCAGCTGTACCAATTTTTTTCGACGGGTGAAAGATGGGAGGTACGACTGGATCAACTGTTTTTAACACAAAAGTGCTTTATGCCGAGGTCCACCAAGACTTCAGTGACGTATTTCCGTCATGGATGACGTCGATAAAATGGACGCCACGAATTGAGAAAGAAAAAAAACTTTTATAGAAACGTTTCCCGCCCGGAATCGAACCCCCCGACTCCACGGCCCGTGACAGTATTCGTCCGACGCTCCACCGACTAAGCTATCGAAGCCGATGAAAGGCCCTCCACAACCGCGCCTTATATCTCTCACACAATCTCTCTCGCTCGGTGCTATCTGTTGGCGGTGCCGGGCGGTGCCGCCATCTGTAAGCTTGAAGAGTAGTAATGCAGCATGACACTTACATGCAACGATAGAGAATGATTCGTCGACGATGCGGTTAAAGCATGGCGTCTGAGATTGCGGAGTCTCGGAGGTCATGGTTAAAGCGTCTCGATAGAAGCAACAAAAACGCTAGCCGCGCTAGCATCGGGGAGCCGCCCCAGACGCAGTTATGTGTCACTCTAGTTATGTTCTTTGCCTTTCGCTTCGTGTTAGCATGTGACGGCTCGTTGTCGGATTAGTGCAGCTTCCACATACACCATCGGTGTTTCGCCACCGACTGCTTCGAGCGCGATAGCACCGACAAATAAAACTGCTGCAGCAAGCTGTGCAGAAAAGCAATGACGTCGACGGGTGAATGTGGTGCCTTTGTGGAGTGAGACGGAGGCCAGCGGGGCGTGGAACGCCTGCGCACGTTCGCGGCACAAGCTACGAACCTCTGCCTGTTGCTGATGCCCAGTGTGGTGGTGTATGCATGAGCACAGGCGTAGGTTACCGCATGACTCGGGAGTGCACGCCGCGCCGTTTCTCTCCTTAATTGACACGCTTCGAAAAAGTGCACAGTAGCAGTGTCTATTACGCGCTTGTTGATGTCATCTTTGCGCGCGACTCACGATACGCTGTGTCCAGGTGTAGGCATAGGTCGGCGAACTCACTCATGAGTCGACTCACTCGGACTCACTCAGACTCAGATTGAGCCGTGAGTCTGAGTCTGAGTGAGTCCGGGTGAGTAATATTTTGGTGAGTTTGAGTCCGAGGGAGTCCGGTTGAAGAAAATTTTCGTGAGTGTGAGTCCGACTGAGTTCGGCTCAAGAATTTTTGGTGAGTCTGAGTCCGAGTGAGTCCAAAGCGCAAGATATATTTCTTGAATGAGTCTGAGTGAGTTCCACTTGTTTTCGCCGACCTATGGTCATATCTACTCATATTAAACATTACTATCAGCCTTTCCTGGATTACGTTTATACTCACGTCCCCTCACACGTATTCCAAAACAGTGTATTTCATACACCATTTCAAGATTTTTTGATCAGAGGCGCGAATTACGTAGGGAAGTGCCTTGACCTCTTTCTCTTGCGAACTCTTCCAAGTTCTTGATAAATATATCTTATGTTGTCATCTCTGTCATGAAAAATGACCTTACTGGTTTACGAGCACTCATAAGTCGTATTCGAAGGTACTATATTAAAAGGCGCCAAGAAGAGCACCGATTACGTCAGATATTGGTGTTATACATCATTGACACCAGGATCGAAAAAGATAATTTCAGGCTGACGGACTCATGAGTCGACTCACTCGGACTCACTCAGACTCAGATCGAGCCGTGAGTCTGATTCTGAGTGAGTCTGGGTAAGTAATGTTTTGGTGAGTTTGAGTCCGGGTGAGTTCGGTTGAAGAAAACTTTCGTGAGTGTGAGTCCGAGTGAGTCCGGCTCAGGAACGTTTTGGTGAGTCCGAGTCCGAGTGAGCCCTAAGCGCAAAATACATTTTATGAGTGAGTCTGAGTGCGCTCCACAAGTTTTGCCGACCTATGGGTATAGGTTAAAAAAATTCAACTACCACAACAGTTAAATCATGATCATGGGTGTTAGTCGTCGCGAGGAAGGTGCGCCACTAGGCATCAACGTGGGTGCATCCACGTCAAACGGTGCTATAGCTGCCAAACACCAATAGACATGGTACAAACTCTCATAATCACTACACAATAAGACCTACTCCTGTGAAGACACTTTTCACTTTAGTGTTATACCGATTCCTATGGCGGAGGGATCAGCCATGCTTTTATTGCAGCTTGTTAACCGGTGTTTGTTTTTTAGAGACGTCACAGATATCTTCATGCGCACCTTGCGTCTATTGCGACTTGGCAGATGTCTCCCAGAGTATGTAGTTGCTACCAAAGATTGTGTGGGAGAGATTACCTTTATAAAGATATAGTATCTAGTACGGTTGGATTGTCAAATGAAAAGTTTTTTTTATTTTGCTTCATGGGATATTTTTCCAGTGCCACTGCATCGGTCATGGTACAGTGGAGGAGAAGGCAGCGATGTTTCCAAAAGGGTAAAAAAATGCACGGGCACCCAGGAACTAAAATATTTTTCTTTAAGGTGCATTAGGGTACATTGCCAGTGAAAATTTTTTTTCGGGGAAAGGGATATTTTTGCCTTGGGGCATGCATTCATTAATTTCTAAGTAGCCGAAAACAATCAATCATGTTTATTTACATTTTGGGAGGAGGTTTATTTTTAGGACGTGTTACAAGTTGCTATCAGGAAGGAACTTCCGTTGGACCCGCGCGGCATTCGGTTCTTGAGGGTAGGCAATAAAGATGGCGTATCATTAGACGCAATCATGCTCATGAATCTCCACACTTTGTGGCATTCGAGAATGGCACGTCAGCATTTTGATAAGAATGTGCAGCCTGCTCGAGCTTATTTCGCAGAGAGTGTGTACTGGTCTCTTGAAATTCATAAAATGGCACCGCAAACGCCTGAGTGGCTCTCAAGAGTAGAGCCGCTTGTAACATTCCGTGAATTTTGACCTGACGATACCACCATGATGCAGGTTGACTACACAGTCCCCGCATGTACTATCCGCGTCCAATGAAACCCGAACAGCGGCAAGCATTCGCAGTCGTATACTGCGCGCCGTTCGGTTATCACGACGGACAGTCGCGCATACATGCGCAGTGCTGCCGAACCGGATGCGCGCGCCTGTGCACGGTGATAACTGGACGGCACGCACTATACCACTGCGAATGCTTGCCGCTGTTCGGGTTTCATTTGACGCGGATCATACGTTGTACATCGGATGGTTTTAATATAGGTAACTGTTGTTTAAAATATATGTTGTGAATAAAAGCCACGTAATAAGGAAAAAAACTGGCATTGCTTCGGAGTAGGGTACCTGCTTGCGATACTGAAGGCGTATGTTGAATTCACACTCGACCGAGTATTTTAGATGCGAAGCAGCTTAGAGCGGAGTTCAATCCGGTAGTGATGTACGTCCTGACCACCCATACTGCGCATGCGCCTACTCTCTCTCCCACTCTCCTCCTTTACGCAGGCGTTCGGTCGCCTTCTCTCCTCTCCTCCCTCCCCGCTGCAGCCTGTAAATCCACTCCCTCCTCTCTCTCTCTCCCATTCATATAAGCGCGTGCACTCAGTCGAGGAAGTCTCGCTTGAATCGTGCGGTCGCTCCGTCGGTTCGCGGTCACTGCAGTTGTCTCGAAAGCCTGGCTACCCTCGCCGCAGACTCGCTTTGTCTCTGTGTAGCGGAAGCGCTAGCTCGACGCCAACGCTTGGCTTCGACGGCCGAGTGAACGTAAACGGAAACTTGGTGTGCACCCCCCAGTGCTGCTTCGCATCCCCTCATGGTTCCCTTTAGTGGGAGATGGTGTAATTTTTTCTTTGTTTATTTGCATCTACCTCGAACTTTCTCTGATGAACAACGCCAATTTTTCGCTCGCAGCCAATCACGCTTGCAGCGAAATTATAATTAAAAGAGCTCTTTAACGCTATAGTGCTCAAATGCAATCCATGTGGTTTTGCGCATTAAACACTTTTGTTTACACCGTTTGCCTTTTAACGCCAGCGTTTCAGGGCCTTGAAGGTTACTGAACTGCAATGAAAAGGAATGAATTCACAGCCATTACCCACAACTTGGGTGCGCCAAGGAATGATTGAAAATGGAGGTAGCGAGAGGCCGTGGAAACCTTGCGCCATAAAAGTAGGGTGTGCAATCTTTTAATCAATTTTCTAAGCAGCTATTTTAACCGTTCTTGTAATTTTTCTTGCGGTACAGTGTGTGCCAATACTTTCGTGCGCTGTCATATGTTTTGATTCTTATTGAATTGATGGGTGTAATTAGAAAACAGATCATTGTATGAAATTGAACTATATATATATATATATATATATATATATATATATATATATATATATATATATGCATGCTACTTTAGTCCTCATTGTCGCTAGTAACTTCCATTCCTATCAAATAATTCCGGCTGTCGAACTGAACAGGGCAGCTCCATTGCTCCGCATGCCGTTGAATAATGAAAGAGTGCTTGCTCAAATAATATTGTCAAGGGGTCGTGATGTTGACGAATGAAGTAGTTATCGTGTGCAAGATGAAACTCTTCATTTAGCCGAACTTGTGACCGGGAAACGGAAAGTCAACTACAAGCAATGCCCACTGTGCACTGATAGCGGCGAACAGAGCGTTGGTTGTCGACAATCTTATCCGCGGCAAGGCGCGTTGGTATTTATACATGCGGCATCGAATACTCGAGCATTATCACTGGTGGCCACCTTTGTTCGAGGATAAACTGTTCATTTTAGCGCGGTTTGCGCAAGGCAGTATCTACAGCTGCAGTAGACCGGCAACGTAAAACATGGATAGAAAGCAGGGTGTGTGGCAATGTAGCACTTAGATATCTATAGCGACTGGTTATGAAAATGTTACCTTTCAATTTGCTCTTGATTGTGTCGTTTTTATAGAATGTCCAATTTAATCTGCAAATGAAAAACACAACTTATTCTTGAGCGAACCAACGTTGGTCGTGTGTCTTACGTGAAACTATGTACTCCTTCGAAGTGTGTAATTGTTTGCAGGCCAGTTTCATTTATCTCCTTAGGTTCTTCCCACTCGCATTGATAAAACACATTAGTTGAGTTGGCAGTCCATACTTTCTTGTGTTTCATCCAGAACTGCGAAATAAAACAGAATTAAAACAATTGTCAAGCAGAATTTATATATACAGTTTTAAACAAGGTATATGAATTCCGCTATGTCTGTTCGCTACCGAATATTTTCTAACGTGTTGTGAACTCCACATTTTTGTGGAAACAATTACGATTTAGTGTGTGTTTCAATTCAGAGTGCAACAGTCACAACGGTATACAACTCGTGTACGTTAAGCAAAGGTTCATGAATTTGAAACTCCATCAAATGAAACGCGATTTCAAAAGGCCCTCAATCTGATGAAGGTATTTCCGTTCCTGGACAGGCAAACATTGTCTTCAATGTTGTGGTCAACCCTTGTTAACTTAACTCACTTGGCTACTGTCACTACCTGTTAATGAGTCGCAGTCTCTGGGTAGACTATGCGAGGTAATGTATCTCCCGAAACACACCTAGAAAGCACGAACAATTTATGTGCTGATCCTTCTAACGCGCCAGCAAACGCTGGGTGTGATCCAAAGACCCAGTTAGAGCCAAGAGTTGATAACACACACACACACAAAGACGGCTGATCCCTCCGTCATCGGAATCGATTTAGCACGAAACGGAAACGTGACATTACCGAAGTAGTTTATTGTTTATAGTGCATTGACCTATGAGAGTTGGTACAATGTCTGTTGCAGTTTAGCAAAGATACCACCACTTCATGTGGACACTGATGCCTAGTGGCACATCTGCGTCCCCACGACTAACGCCCATGATCATGCTATAACCTTTGCGGTAGTTGAAGTTATCATTCACCTGGACAACGCATATGGCGAATCTCGCGCAAAGATAGCATCAACAAGCGCATAACAAACACTGATACTCCATATGCACTTCTTCAAAGCATCGTGAAACGCGAAGAGAAACGCGACGCGCGTCTTGTCTTACTTCTAGCCTGGGTGCTAACATCACAGGTTGAGCGGGGAACACGGTGTTTAATATTCTTAGCACTGTAGCGGTGCTACAGCCAAGATATATGGTGGCCACCATAGCCAGGTGAGTGTCGAAGAGCTCTTTTTTTAATTTGGATGGATGCTATGAGCGACGCTGGGGCTTAAGGCGCCACATCGCAGTGGGTTAAAGCACTGGCAAATTTACACTTGTGTTGAAAACGCGCCGAATGGGATGGTTGTAGCAAGGTTGTTTTGCCGGAGCTGATCACGCTGACAACGCATTGCATCACTCTACAGCGTCCAGACGGCGACAGCACACCACAGATCAAAAGCACTGTGAGCGGAAAGTGCGAGACATAAAAGGTGCATTCGTGTAACTTCCTTCATGTGTTTGGTGGCAGTGCTGTGGGTTAAACACCCATCGCTGTGGACCGAGAGGTCGTGAGTTTGCCTCCTGTACACGAAAATTTTTCTTCTAGTTTTTTTTTTCTTTCTTTTCTTTTGCTCTGTCATCTGATGGAATTCATTTTGCTGACATATTTTCGTGAAGGAAATACGTCGTGAAGTTCTTGGTGGACCCCGGCATAAAACACATTTGTGTTAAAATAGCATCTGCTCAGTCAAGGCAGCACAAGCATTACATACAATGCACACTCGGCTAGTTAACTCACATTACGACGCAGATGAGTTTGACAACAAGCCGTCGAGAATATTCGAGAACACTTAAAGTCCTTTGAGATTCACAGGCTTCAGGAGTCGCTCCATGAATACTGCTGTTGACCAGTAGCTTCATTCGGCCATCGGCGATCACGTCTCCTCTCGGCGACACTCTTTTCAAAACTCTTCACTACTCGCACGGCGTCATCTCTGACCACTTGTCAGAGTTACCAACAGCACTACACCATAACGCAACACATCTTCCCTGGCCGATCGAACCACAATCTCACTTCTTGATCATAACAAATACCTTCGACTGCCCATGAACTACTTCTGCCACGCGCTTATATCGGATGTCGCCCTGGTTCGCGAACTTTGACGGGACTCATCAACGCGTAGCACAGCGAAAGCTTAGGAAAGAGCCAGAAAGTTCCTGGATGCTCCTCTCGCTGCGAGGGTCATGTCCTCGGTGGCTGCTTTGCACGACAAGAAATCGGGTCTCTATTATCAATTTCCCGATGTTTTGCATAAATGTTGAATTCAACCATGCTGGCTGACGGCGACCGTCTTCACCGAAAGTGGCGCTTTTTGATATTTATTTTTTCAATGCGCCCTCGCTGCGCCCTCGCTGTGACCATGATTTCGGGCTGTCGTTTGAGGGTGGCGGCGCGCTTGGTGAAGTACTCGTTTGTGACATCTACCAAATTGAATTTAACGAAGTCTTTCATGAAATAAAAAAGTAGAAAAATTCACCGATAATTAAGATTGTCTCCAATGTAAATTCTGAGCACACCTGTTGAGGTGTGTTCATCTTGCGATAAGTTGAGGCAAACAATTGGAGACAGACATGTAGGCTATGTGTGTACAGTTTCACACCATGCCTTGAGGAGCATGACTGGCTTGGACAATATACTGCGGCCCATTTCACATCAACGGCTGCAGACGGAGCGTAGCGCGACTGTGCCGCGAACCTGGAGACAATAGAAGGCAGCGCGCGGGTGCGTTCCACAACAGCCGCTGCAGACAGGCCTCCGTTCACACAGCTTTTTATTTCCATATATGATATCGATGGACGCACTCGCCGGATACCTAAGTATATTTATTTATTTATTTATTTAGTTATTTATTTATTTTTGTTACCCTCAATCGCCGAAGCATTACAGGGAAATTATATGAAAATTAACTTTCATGCTTTACAAACACACGCGTCCTGTATACAGGCGTCACAATACCACATGTAATATTGCAGTAATATTGCGTGGTACAAGTGTACATTGCCGTCGGGCGTCAGAAGACGTGAATATCATAACGACATTGTGGTTAAAAGCCGTCTACCCATTACAAAAGGCACACACGTTACTGCGCGTATTCCCTTAAGACCACGTAGTGGGTTGGGTGTATAGCAAGTTCGAAAACATTTCCCGCATTTCCCGCGCATAATTGCTCGGGGTTTAAAGCATGCTACCCATTAGATAGTATGCACTAAGGGAGTGAAGTACGCACTAGGGACAGGATATCGCTATCGTGTTCAACTCTTAAAGACGAAGGTTAAGGGTCCCCCAATTTTTTTCATTTTATATTTTTCATGTCTTTTAGTTATGTTTTCATGCCTATCGGTTACGCCATCGATGGCGACCCCACTCAACTTAGAAACGGGCGCCTAAGAGCTACGCTTTAAAGAAGCATGCAGTGGGATATGTATGTTACATATGCATACTTTTTGTGCCTTTTTAACAGGGGAGCTGCTAAATCTTTTTCTTGCACCGGTTGATGCGAAAACAAATCGGGAGAGCTTCTGTTGGGGCTAGTTGGAACATGCTGAATGAAAAGGCAGCACTGCTAAGTTCAAAATAAATCAACCAGCACGCCATCGCTTCATTTTTTTCTTCATCTACTGCTTCGCTCCCGCAACATGTGCGCCGGTTTGTCGGGCCGTGGAAGGCAACAATCACGATAGGCGAGTATGGTTAGGTGACTAAAAATTACGTAATCCTCACACGACAAAAGATCATGCAACCTCATGTAACATCAAGTTATGTGACTAAATAATGTAACTTTAAGTAATAATCAGTCACGTGAAAAACAATCGCGTAACATTACGTAACCAGTCATGCGGTCGAAATCACGAAACACTGCAGAACAGTCAGTCAGTCAGTCAGTCAGTCAGTCAGTCAGTCAGTCAGTGCAAGAACTATATTAAGGTCCTGAGGCTCCAATTCCCCTCAAGTGGGAGTTTCGGCTGCGGGCCGCACCCACGTGAGGACTGGCAGGGCGAACCCCACCGCCAAGTTGTGAACCCTCGTTGTGAGCCCAAGTTGTGAGCCCGAAGTTGGACGTCGCAGTACGTGCTGGTGAGCACCGATCGCCAGGCCTCAGATGAGTTGAGTGAGGCGTCATGTAGTGCCGAACATTGGCAGAGCATGTGTTTGAATGTACACCAACGTTGCATGCAGTTAGGGAAGTTTGGCTTAATGGTGTCCATAAGTTTGCTGAATATCAGCGGACATGAGAACATCTACTCACGTGGATAAAAATCAAGTAATATCCCCTAACAAATAGTCACGTGACCAAAAAAACACGTTGTACCACGTAACCACTACTAACGTTACATGTGTCTGCCATAAACAACCTAACAACTGCTCACGTGACCAAAACCAAGTAACAGCTAGTGGCACGAAGTGATCCTGCTAAAACACGTGGCAGCTATTCACGTGAATAAAATCATTTAATATCACCAAATGTCTACTCAGGTGACACAAATCGCGTAATATCAAGTAAGTATTTGTCTTGCGACTAAGATTACGCAACAAAACGCAACCACTAACTGCTGTTGGTTCCAGCATTGCGTCACTAGTGGAAGCTGCACTTTTATCGCAGGGCTAATAGAATGACCCACCAAGCAGCGCGATCAGACTGGGCCTCTGGAGCAGTCATGTCGTATGTACAGCAGGTTTGAGACATTCTCTCAAACCTGCTGTTGAGTTCCCATGTAGAGTCATGGGAACATATAGCTTAACTTGAAAACCCCTTTCGCTCAGTCTCACTTTTGAAATCAAGCAATACATGCTGATCTGGTCATATTGAGCATTCTTTCACAAAAATGTGGCAGCTTGTGCACCATGCGACTGGGACAACTGTAGCTATTTTTAGACGCGAGCCACGAAAAACATCGCTCCGTCATTTTGCATCATATACAGCTGGTATTTTACGCTATCTTGCTTCAAAAGTAGGCTTTCTCATTCATGAGCAAGAGCATGAAGCTTAAATATGTTATATTACAGTGTATCCCACTCAATACTGTTCAAGATATGGGACTCGTTAGCTGGCCTGACGGGTAAAATATGGATGTTGCGCCCACAGAAAATATGGCAGCGACACGTACTATTCCTCATCGTATTCTTGAACTACACGTCTGAAAATCCTTACCAGTTTAAACTTGTGATTTCCAGCTTCAGTGGTACTACTGGCAGCTTCTGGTGCCTTTGCTTCAGCTGCATTATGCAGTGATCCTGTGGCAGTAAGAACTAGCGCAAGCACGGTAATTTGGAGCATACCAGCCGTCACTGTGTTTTTGACAAACTGAAGACCTGCCCTGAAGTTCGCGAGCACGGATCCTATATATCGCTTACTCATTTTTTCATTCCATTATATTTTTTTTTTGAAGTTGAGGTCAGGGAAGCGGCGGTTAAATATATTGCTGTCGGACCTTTAATCAATCAACTGTGCAGACGTCATACGCACTTTAACAGGGATCGTTGCTTTGAACTATAAAATCAACGTGTTTAGCTTACGTTCCTGGCCTCGTTGTATTTGCCCGGGAAATTATATAGCCCTGGAAAGAAAAGTCAGGAGTATAGATGGGGAGCCATTGGACCTGGTGCCCGTTCATCATACTCACAAGAAGTCAAGTTATTGAAACTGGGTAAATGCCGATGTTGCTTTTCAATGAGCTCCGACTTCCCATGGCGATTCTTTTGGACCAAACCTTTACTTTATGTAATAACTGTTATCAACTTCTAATACTTAAAGGGCACACATTTACAGCGCTTAAGTGGCAAATTATGATTTATTTTAGCATTTTTATTTGCTCCAACGTATTATAAAGCGCAGGCAAGCACACAGGAAACCGAAAGAACATACGCTAATGTATGAAACACGACCGGTATTGGAATAGCAGTGCGTTTTAGGAAAATTTTTGAGATTGCTTCCTCTTAAACTGCTTTCATTGCCACAATTCATTCCCAGTACATATAAATTTCGATATCACCGGCTACATTTCATGAATTTAAATATTCTGCACTGAAAAAAAAATTAAAAATGAATTACCGATTCTTCGTTAAGCATAAAGGACAGACTGCTGCACAGTGCCTTAATGCAAGAAAGCCCTCTTAGAAAAGGACTGTGCGTTTTCGAAATTAAAACGAGCTCTGATTTCCAAGTCAATGTGGATTTATAGTGCTAATTACTAGTGAGAAATGATGTGTTACACCCCTCGAAATAAATAAAAAAAAACAAGTGATCGTGTGGTGGCCGTTTGATTCCCTATCTCGTGGTCTTCTATCCTGCACAAACCTACGTGATCTTCATTTATTAAGTTCGCATTATTTTATCCTAAGTATTTTGTAATATCTCATAATAACAATATATGGGGCTTTACGTCCGAAAACCACGATATGATTATGAGAGACGCCGTAGTGGAGGGCTCCGGGAATTTTGACCATCTGCTGTTCTTTAACGTGCACTGACATCGCACAGTACACGGGCCTCTACCATTTCGCCTCGATCGAAATGCGACCGCCGCGGCCGCGATCCAACCCGCGACCTTCGGGTCAGCAGCCGAGCACCCTAGCCACTAATCCACCGAGGCGGACCGTTTATAACATTTCGTAACGAGCACTGGACTCATAGTTTACTTTCAGCATAAACGTGCCACTGTCTTGCTGGGGTATACTGCCTTTTCGTTAAACAGGACATGTCGCTCGAGCCATCGTTTCACCAAGTATGCTTGTTTTAGACAGGAGAGTTGTCCTGAGGAAGTGAAGTCGAAATGATGGCTCTATACTCGGTGATCGCTTTTCTTTACGGCCCTATGGAAGGTATAAAACCGAAGCGCTTGCGTGCTACCGCACCAAAACTAGTACATACGTTTACTGAAAATTTTGTCCTTTGCCTTGTTGAAATAAACGCTGCTTTATTTATTATGATACTCAGACAGGTGCGGGAAGTCGTAGGTAAAGTACAGTTATTAACGCGATAGCGTTAAAGAGCTCGTTTCGCAGAAATTCCGGCGTCGGCGTCGTTGGTTGCGAGCGAAAAATCATCATATTTTCCGTGACCGAAAAATCAAGAAACATGCAAAATAAATAAATATTAAAATTTTCAGGGTTCGAGTCAGGATCGGACCCAGGCCGTCTGCGTGGCAAGCAGGTGTTCTACCACACAGCCACGCGTCCGCTTGGAAATATAATGAAAATAACTTCCTCTGCTTGGAAATGCACAGAAAATAATTTGCATGCTCCACAAGCACACGCGTCCTGTGTGCAGGCGTAACAATACAACATGTAATATCGCAGTAATATTGCGTGGTACAAGCGTACATTCCCATCGGGCGTCAGAATATGTGAACATCATAACGATATCGTGGTTCAAAGCCGGCCACCCATTACAAAAGGCACACACGTTACTGCGCGTATTCCTTTAAGACCACGTAGTGGGTGCATAGCAAGTTCGACATTTCCCGCGCATAATTGCTCGTCATTTAAAGCATGCGATCCATAGCACAGTACGCACTAAATGGTTGATGTACGCACAAGCCACAGGATATCGCTATCGCGTTTAAATCATAAAGGACAAGCTTAAGGGTCCCCCCAATTTTCATTGGTATCATTTTGTTCACTTTGCAAGAATGCCTTCTTTTCCCATTTTTTGAGACATCAACATCTTTTCAGCACGCCCGTTTTCCAAAGTAAACATGGAGTCCATGGCCTAGTGGGTCTGCGTGCGACTGCAAACGTGCTATTTAGTTCTCCAAAAAAAATGTGCTTCTAATATGACGCTAAAATGTACAATGAACTATCGGAATGTTTCTCCCCTTCTCATATTTTATGTATATAATATTCTAAACGCGTTCACCATGCGTGCGAGCAAAACTGAAATCAGCCGAAAGCAGCCGTACTGATTGCCGCTCAACACAAATACGCGGAAGCCCCGCCTCCGTAGCCTTGGCTGCACTGTCAAGATAATCTGTTGCCGAGCATAGTGGCATTGCCCGTTACATTACCTTTTTCTTCTGAATATTTATGCTTCGCCCTACTTTAAGTGTTTTCTTTATTAACACGAAAGTGTTTTATGCCGGGGTCCACCCCGGCTCCTCTGACGTATTTCCGTCACGGATATGACGTTTTAAAATATAAACATATAGAGATCAAAGAAAAACTAGAAGAAAAAGTTCTGTCACCGGGCGTCGAACCTACGACCTCTCGCTCCGCAACGCGCGGCGCGAAACCACTCGGCCACGGGAGCGTACGTACCCGGGCTTGCTCACGGCAAGCTATTTATATACACCATATACCGTTGGCGGTCCTCAGAGCTCGTCGACTTCAGCGCGTTTTCGTCATCACTAGCGAGATGGCGCAAAGGTGGCACGGAGTGCGCACTCTGAAGGTCGTCGCGCCTCTCGCTGCTATGAGCGGGCGCCTCCACGGCGCGTGGTCGCTCGTCCGCGCGTGCTTATCTCCTGATCGGGGCATTGGGGCGCTTTGTACGTCGTGCTTCTACTGAAAGTTTGCTTTGAAGTTACAGTGGTTAAAGAGTGCACGAAGGTCGTTCGCTCGCCGCAGCGGCCGCGTGTACAAAAGGAGCGCGCTGCTCACACTCGAAGTAACCATTGTGGCAGTTGTTCGCGCTCGTCTTGTGTATACTTGTGCGTTCGTCTCGTGCGTCTTTCTTTGTGTTAGAGCAGCGCGCTTTAAGTGTCGAGCTGTGACAGTCCGCGCTCGTCCTGTCTATGCTCATTTCGTGCGTCCTTTCTGCCTGAGGTGCGCGCTGCATGTTTCGAGCTGCTTGCCGTTCTTCGCGTCACATTACAATTTGCTGCTGTAGCATTCATTTCCTCGCCCTTGTGGCGAAACAATTCACAATAAAGGCTCAACTACTTCGGTGAATACACGTTTCACTTTCGTGCTATACCAATTCCTTTGACAGAGGGATCAGCCATGTTTTTTTATATCTTCTCTTTTTCTTTGGTAATTCGTCGCCATCATTACTCAAAAGCGCGGTGTTATGCGCAGGTTGTTTGTTCCTAGTTATTCGCAGTTATTCCCTATTCCAATTTATTCTGAATCTAGTTATGTAAATACATCTAAGCATGCAGTCAAGTACGCCGGAGAACTCGCGTTTTCTTGTCGGCATTTGTTCTTCATCGCGCTTTTAAAAATTCGTTTGTGCATTACCAGCGCAGCTGCGAACTCCTTGTAGATAGTGGCTATGGTACTCACACGTCTCAAGTGCGTGCTGTCACGTGCTGCCTTAAAAATACATATGTCTCTAAACAATGCAATGTCTTATAGTAGCATATGAAAGCCACGCAAAGGAGTTTGTTGCAGTCATCTGATTTCTGAATTTCATGATTCATCATAAGGCTGTGGTGAATTGATCATTATTCTTTCCTAAAACGAACATGCTGTTTAGATTAAATATAGTGATGCGTTTCTGTAGTATCTTAAACTTGATTCCTGAACGTTTTCTTACAGCATTTATAGTAAGCTTGTGAATTATATATATATATATATATATATATATATATATATATATATATGATTGAAGAAAAGGATGCACGTACGAAATGTTTTATTACCGTTTCGGCTGGTGGACCAGCCTTCGTCAGAATGAAGGTCGAATAATTACAGTTACTTCTAATAGCTTCCCCTATACTTTCCTTGGCATCTTTGTCTGTTAGTTCTCATTAATACTATGTTTAACAAAGCAAACGAGCCCTTAAGTTTACAATTCCTTCCTTCATATATATATATATATATATATATATATATATATATATATATATATATATATATATATATATATATATATATATATATATATATATATATATATTCTGGTCTTTACATATGCAATACAGAGTAGTTTTTTTTATACTTTAATGTTTTCCCCGGGTGGTAAATTTCAGGTATGCAAATATTGTTTGCAGAGTGTGGCTTTTCATTAACCAAATCCCCACATAAAGTTTTCAGTCTTCGCCAGCCGCATGGGCACGGAAAAGGTCTCTTGAGGCCCTCGTAACCTCATTTGTTGTAACATCTGGAAGATTACTGTCCTGTTCGACTGATATCATTTAATCTGTAATGAATTAACTGCACAGTGTAGGAAATTTCTTTAGGAGCTCGTTTTTTTGTTAGGCAATATCAAATGAACACTATGGATAATAAGGCATAAATGCTAATAATTGTTGTGATTTACGGCTGTGTTGTACTCTTGACGTTGATTAAAAAGAATATATGTGAAAGAAAAATTGCCCTTCCAAGCACCTAGAGCTGAAACAACATCGGAAGGTGGTTCCCCGTCCACCGTGAAAGGAATTTGCGTGCGCGAGATCCCGGTGAGTGTTAGCCAGCGCCAATTTTTGCGAAAGGGACCAGTGTTATTTCTGAGGGTGTCACGCGGCACGCGATCTTCCAAGAGGAGACACGTAACCAAGAAACCTCCGCGTGGTGCATCAAGGCACTAAGTCTGTCGTGAATAGCAGACCATGGTGCCTTCACTGTGGCCCTCAAATTGATAACACTGGCCTGCTTACCCCCTAATCCATGCATGTTGGTCCTTCCTATGGGGCGCTTATTTTAACATCTGACGTACTCAATCACTAGATTCCGCACACTCGCGTTCACAGATACTCGCGTAGCCAAGCAACCACTTGGCATAGCTGCGCCTGGCATCGACGAGTGTGGTGCACTCGTTGATGCCAGGCGTATAGAGAAGTAAGGATGAGAGGAAGGGCACGAGCTGCACTGTTTACTCAGTCTTCGCACCGCTAGTGTGTAGTTGCCAATTTTTTATTGCGATAGCAATTATATGGACACTCTCGGCTGCTTTTCGCCGTCATGCCCCTTGTATGTATCTGTATATATATAACCGGCCCCGCACGTCGTTCGTGAGCGTGAAAAGACGCGAGGGGGGGGGGGGGGGTCCCTCGAGCGACCTTCGATTTTACGAGCGCGGTCGTCGCGGGCGCGCGCGTTATCTTCCCTTCTCGGCGGCCGACAGCGGGGGGCCGGTGTACTCTTCTACGTGCTGCGCTCTCAACGCGAAGAGAATGTGGTGAGCAGAGTGTCGGCCGTATGCTGTCAAACCAGCGTTTTCTAGAGTTGCGTGAGATTGAATCCAAAAGAGTTAGCTGCCAGCCTCACTTCGTATAACATTACAATTTGTTGCTATCGCATTCATTGCTTTACCCTTGCGGTGAAACTGTGATTTTTTTTAACTAGAAGCCTTTCTTAGCGAATGAAAGTCACTTCGACATATCTATCTATCTATCTATCTATCTATCTATCTATCTATCTATCTATCTATCTATCTATCTATCTATCTATCTATCTATCTATCTATCTATCTATCTATCTATCTATCAGCTAACTACATCTGGACGCTTTCGCGGTCGTCTCTTTAACTTCGTATTTACCAAACTTAGCTTAAAGGAGCCCTGCAACACTTTTCCACGTAGCCATGGAATGTATTCACTAAAGTAGCTTATTGGCTCACAAATTCACCGACGCAAAGAGTTTTTAGAATCCGTCGAGTACGAACGGGGTTACAGATATTTTCGCACGGTGCAATTGCATTTTCTCTTCTCTCATCCCTACGAAAGCGCTGGAAGCTAAGCAGGGAGGGGTGGCACAAGGGAAGAAAATACGTCACGAGTGCCTCGTGACCTTGACCACTTTTTTCTCTTCTTTTTTGCTGCGAATGCGTGGCTTTTCAGCGGAATAGCACGTTCACGCGTGGACAGGTCGCGGCCTCCCGTGGCGGCCCCAGTAACGACAGAGCGCACCATCATCAAATCATCCAATGACTAATGCTTGGCCTGGGACTTGGTGATTTTTGAGCCTGTAACGTCATTTGTTGAGTGAAGAGAAAGCGATTTTCAGCTGACTTTGAGAATTTATTGCAAAATTCCAGGCCGCGCGCGGTGCTACAATATTTGGCTCACGTGTTCTCGGGAGCCGCGACTACCGATCGGCAGTGTTCTCTGACCATATTCAAAAAGTGTTGCAGGGCCCCTTTATTACGACATGAGTGTTTAACGAACACGACTGGCAGGTCATCGCACGAACGTTTTGATAGCTCTTGAACCAGGTTGCACTCAAGATGAAAGCCTGTCTACAGTCAAGTAGTCCAAATGTGCCACTACAATCAAGTACATATTTTCAATGCATAAGCATTACTAGGCCAACTCAACGAGAGAGCTTTCCGCCCGTGTGTGTCACCTAAGACGATCGCCTTTATCAAAATTAAATAAAAAAACCTTGCAGTATCGGCAAAATGTGGCGAGAATAATTAAGAGGGAGCATTGCGCTATGCGATAGAAGGAAAGAGAATACAGATGATTAATCAGGCCCGCATATTCCACGCTTCACTTTCCAGCATTTTTCTGCCGTGGGAAATGCTTTTCTGCCTTCAGTATAATGCACATACTATTCAATCCTTATAGGTTATGTGCTGAAATCCTTTTGTTAGATTTTGAAGGGTTTGAAGGTTACATTCGCTTCGATCAAAATGACAACCGCAGCATTTTTGTGACAACATTCATAACACGACATTTAAGACCAATCGTTGTGTGACAATGTTCCAGTGCTTCTCCTGGCTATAGTAGAAATCGGATCACAATTTCATCGGCGATATCCATGGATCTTCTCGCCAATTGTAGCTTTTTCACATCCATAGTCACAAAGTAAATCCTGCTGTCAAAATGCAAATACTGCGCATGTTGTCATGCTTTGCGAAGTTGAGTGAATCAAAGATTCGAGTGGTATTGATTTGAATTCTCGAAATCAAACCTTCACTAGTCTAATTTTAAGAAAGACGCCAGTGATATTAAATGTTTTAAAGAACTGCCACGCGCTTCGGTGTTGTAGATTTTTGAAGGTTTTTTTATTGTCGCCCAGTAAGTGCCAGTGAACACTATGAGAAGAGAATGCCTAATGTCATGACCTTTTTAACATTTTCTTTTTCAGAGGTCTTGACATACAGCAAATAAGCGTGGCAGTCTAAAAGTGCGTCCTGACATTCGTAGTCCCAAAGCAATTGTTCCAAAAGCCTACTGGCCTTAAACATAGCCGCAAGAGGAGAAGTGGTCGCGCGTTCACCAGTCGTTTTCTTTTTCCTTTCGAGCTTTATTCGGATCAAGTTCAGTTCTATATATTTGACTTCATGTTCTTTGTGAGGTCTGGAACGCCTTGAAGACGTAGGAACAATAGAATTAAATAAATGAGTAAAATGTTGCCGAAATTTGGAGTCTATTCTGGATGTGCTGCATTTCACGAGTATTCTGGTGTTGTGGCACTAATGCGCAGAAGTTACAGTGAGCAACTAGCATACCGGCGGCGGTATTTGAAATTGCGCTACACGTATAGAAACAGAGCTCCTAATTATATTGTTTTTCAATACACGCTACTGATTTCCCTACTACAAAGGTTGAGTTTGGTACTCTAAAACTTGTTTGAATTCTTACGCAAGAAATAGATAAATAAAACCAAACGTTTCATACATTTAAATGACCCGATATTCTTGGTGAGACCTTAGAAGACTTAACACCAGACAGGGCTGGGCAAAGATACTTTGAAATTGTATAGCGATACGATACAAGATACTCAGGCAAGAAGTATTGGAGATACAGATACAAGATACTACCGCAACAATTGTATCGATACGATACATGCCAATTGTATCTTAAGATACTTCGATACATTCGCAAATTTGTTGTTAGAGACTCCGAAAAAGCGGCGAACGCCTATACACAAAAAAGGTTTGTTTGAAAATTTTTTAAGTCTCACCAATTTCATTTCATTTTATTGCAATGTCTGTTATTATCTCAAACGTTTTGTCCTTTTTGGTCAAAGTACATTAGTTTACTTGCGAAGATCTTATTAGGGTTTCTTTTAGCTTAGCGTCGAAGCTTGTGCGTGTTTGTTAAACATAGGAGGGAACACAGCGCAAAAGAAGACGGGGACAAGGAAGGGCGACGCACACACAGCGCTGACTTACAACTCTTTTCGCGCATGTCAATGGCATATGTATATTGTTCATCCTTCCCTTCCATTGAATAAAATGTTGCAAGTCAGCAAGGTGTTCGTCGCCATTCGTTATTTTCGTCTTCTTTTGAGCTGTGTTCCCTCCACTTCTTTTAGCAGCTTAACAGGACAGCTCTTTAGACACTTCGCTGACAGCGGTTATTGCTTGTCATTTCTGTAATTGGTGGGAGTCGCTGCTCAGCTTGCCGACCAGCTAACGGGTTGCCATCTAACTACACGAGCTTCAATAACAAGCCTTCGCACGATGGCGCAAATACCGACGTTCAGTTTTACCTTGCTCATAAAAGCAACACAGAATCACCGGTGTTCAGCAGTGACGACGCTGGTAGCGACATTCTTTGTCACGCATTATGTATACGTAGAGCACATAAAACTGCAATTACTTTTCATATTCTTCTTATCTACTGGTGTAAAGTGTTCTTTATCTATATACTCACTAACGTGCAACCAATTTTTCTTCAACGAGATGACATGTGCACCCCAGAGACTCCTGAGACCGCTTGTATTGTCACGTGACGGGGACTAAGGAAGCAGCAGTCACTCCGGTATAGACGAAACTCTTTATTGGGCTAACTTGTGCTCAGAAAACGAAGTAACTCAACGTACAAGCAAATGGCACTGTACTGTGATATCGGCAATAAATGTCGTCGGCCTTCGGTAATTTGATCATCGGCAGAACGCGTCTTGTTTTATACATAAGTGATCGCGCCTTCCAGTGTTATCGCTGGCGCTCGCGTAAGCTCACAAATGAACTTAGAGTACGCGCGTATTACGCGTAATCTTAATATTAATTTTGGGGGTTTAACGTCCCAAAACCACGATATGATTACGTGGAACGTAGTAGTGGAGGGCTCCAGAAAGTTTGACGTGCAATTAAATGTTAGTACATGCGCCTCTAACATTTCGCCTTCATCGAAATGTGGCTGCCACGGCAGGATTTGCGCGGAATCTTAACAGAACAATCTGAGACAATCTCGAAGATTCCGAAACTTTCCGGTGCGGCTTGCGCCAAGCATTCATAACAGTTCTTAGTGGCTTAAACCCGATCACACCAAAATAAAAAAATAAGAGTCATGGCAGTATAGCTGCACAAATCGTCACCTGAAAACACCGCTGTCCACGCTATTGCCGCATATAGCTCCGTTTACTTGGCAATTAATAAGAGTAAAAAAAAATAGGGAGGCCTAAAAAAAGGAAAACAATTATAACTAAAATAGAAAAGTCGTTCCGTATCAAACATTCATAGTGAATACGTATATACACACAATACAGGCGGCACTCCTAATAGCTATGACAATTAAGCAAGAAGTATCGTCAACTTACCTGTTCAGGTTAGACAATAAAAAAGTCAATGCATATGGAAAATTGCATAAAATGGCTCGTTGGCACGCTCACGATAAAAACGGACCATTTGGTATAACAATGTTACTCGATTAACATTCCTAAGTTTTTAAGATAGCTTCTAATTATTTCCATTATTATAATGTAAACTCAATTTCGCCATTTCACCAAGCAGTAAACAGAATGTATAGTACTGTATACTTAATGCATGCCCACATAATGAGAAACTTGTTTCCCAAATCGCCTAGGCACAAGACTAAACTCAAGTGAATATAAATGTGTAAACAGTCGCAGAAATAAAGCAGGCACTTGAAGTAAGGATACAACTGAGAGCTTATTTTGGCTGCTTAGAAAACACATACTGCCGTCAACAGACCTTTAAAAAAAACAGTTCAGAGCCCTAGGTAATGTATGCGAAGCAAGAGAGGGACAACTAAGAAAGCACTTGTGCTGACATTCATATTATGATTTCAAGAGCTATTGGAATATAAATAGCAAGAAGAAAGTGATATGGTACGCCAAGATATCATCTGGTAGGTAAACGCTTGTGCTATTAGATCTAGCATCGGTACCGGTGGTGCTATAGTTAGAATCTCATTTGCACGTGGCATGTAATTTAAACTTACATCCACAAGATCATTCAAATCGCTGATGTGTGAAAGCCACGAGATGCAAAGCAACCTCGTGCTTCAGATATCGTAACGAAGTACCACGTACGAGGGCGGCATCAGAATTTGTGTGCCCGTCGCCGCACGCATTGTGGTACGCGGCTCAGGTAAGTGGCTAAATGTAAGTGTCATGGCATTGACACAAATAAAAAGGAAAAAAATCGAGAAAAGAAAACGCACGTGGGCAAGCTCGCAAATGTCTACGTTCGCGCGCTTGTGCCTGTCGAGACTGCGCAAGCGCTGTCATATTGCTTTGCCTCACCAAAAGGGACGCGCACACCTCATCGCCTGCCTTCACTGGTAGACTATGGCGGAAAGATAAAAATATGTTACTGCCCTTAGTTTTATTCAGGTGGCTTAGTGGCACCAGTAGCTTAAGAAGCGAAGTTCAGTCAGCGATTATTCATTCGCAAGGTAGTGTTGCGATAGCAGTATCTTGTATCTTAAGATACACGATACATTATTGAATGTATCGAAAATACAGATACAGATACTCGTCTTGCGAGACGTATCGCGATACAGATACAAGATACCCAAAGAGTATCTAAGATAGTATCTAAGATACATGTATCTTCGATACTGCCCAGCCCTGACGCCAGATATAGTAGCTATTTCGGTACATTAGTTGACATTACTAGTTGAGTAGGCACAGCCGCAGTTTTGAGAAACTATTGCTGTACTAATTGTGGGAGCGTCAAGTTTTAATTCTGAGCAATGATGTGTTACATTATGAGAAAAAAAGGGACAAGCCGTTATTTTTAGAAAAATAACGAAAGCTATGTTGAAAATTTGCCCATAAGTACAGCATCAGAAACGTGGATTATACAATCGGGATCCTGTGCGACCCATTAGTTTGGATGAAAATAGAACGTTGGGTGTCAGTTGTTCAAATTCGTTGGCGGCAACACTGAGTAATGATGAGAGGTTGGCAGTGATAGGGAAGTCTGGAGCCTGACAAAAAGACGAGTAGGTCCACAACATCACAACGCAACCTGGTATTTGATTTTGGTCCTCGATTCAATGTTTAGCAACCTTATGCGATATACATTGTTGGCTACTGGACATATACTGAGATTCCGCTGGCAGTAAACCTTTTAAGTGCTTAGCCCTTTGAGGGCCCGGCTTGTCGGCGGATGGACAAGCCATGCCCAGCTTCACACCCACCGTGCTACCCCCCTGTTCTTTCACCCTCACACACCTCCTGGGAGACTGCGCTGACCAGCTGAGACCCGCGGTAGCAGCGTCGGCTGATCCAGTGGGCAAGTGGAGCGACGCGAACGAATGGGGCCCTGAACAAAGAGTTCCACCCGACGAGGAAGACTTTCTGTCGTTGTGCAAATAAAATGCTGTCTTTCTTTCTCAAGCCTCTGCTTTCTAATCTTGGAGTGCACAGAAGTCCTTCAGCGTTACCCTCCTTATTACTCGGTGCCCAATAGGTTCATTGATGAGGGACAACGGCCAATCAATGAAAAGTTTAGGCTTACATTTACTTGACAATTTGACGTATTTTTTATTTATTTACAAATACTGCAATCCCCACAGAGGATTTTAGCAGAGCGGAAAAAATTGGGGGGACCCTTAAGCTTCGCCTTTAAGAGTTGAACGCGATAGCGATATCCCGTCCCTAGTGCGTACTTCAATCACTTAGTGCATACTATGTAATGGGTAGTATGCTTTAAACCAGGAGAAATTATGCGCGGCAAATGTGGGAAATCTTTTCGAACTTGCTATGCACCCACTACGTGGTGTTAAGGGAATACGCGCAGTAAGGCGTGTGCCGTTTGTAAGTCTGCAGCCGTAACTCATCTTAGATTCAACTTGTTTATCGCAGTACAAGTTAGCAATGATAGGTCTTATCTTACCAGTCGAAAAGTGGCCCAAGCAATGCGCTTTCGCAGTAGAAGGCACAGTCGGTGGCCCTTTATTGAAATATGCTTGCTTATTTGGACACCTATATGGAACCGCCACTCGTCCCATTACGTTATGTAAATTCGCGACCGGAAGTTCGGACGCCACACTGTACGCCATTTAGTTTACCGTGCTTCATCCGGCTGATCAGGTATGCTGTCGAATGCGATGAAAAGCTGTCAGGCGTGTTTCAAATATATTTGCTAGATTGCCAGCCGTGAAACGTTGCACTGGTTAAGGCTTGATGTCATGCGAGTGTAAAAATCCACGCAGAGAAACAATTGCCAGTCTCGAAGGCTGTGTTTGTTAGCTGCATGTAATAATTGCCTTTTGGTCTTAGCCATTCAAGTATCCGTTGAATGGCTATAACCGCCAAAGCTAAGGCTAAGCCAAGCCACGCTCGGAGTCAGCTCGGTCGGCGCTGGGTCGGTGTATGTGGCCATGGCTGAGGGGTGGCGTTTCATAAATCGATATGTCTGAAGTAAATAACACCGCACAGGACTCGAACAAAGAGAGAACGACAACACGCGCGTTACTACGCCAACTATTCCAGCGCCGTTCCCTTTTGGCGTTTCAAGGTGTGCGTTTTCTGTTGTTTCTGTAGCTAGGCCTTATAGGCGTCTAGCGCTTTGTGTATCGCTGTCTCGTTTGTTCCTCGCCTTGCGGGGCCTGATCTGCTGAAATGGTGGCGACACCCGTACATCTGCGCGGCCGGGACTAACGAAGAAACGCGGCGACTACGCGGCACTGACGATGCCGATAAAAGCAGCGATTGTTAGGCGGCCGACCTCATTCCGGAGTTAGTAGGGAATGTTTGCCAAGTTGGACGACGATGAGATCATCCGTCAGATTTTCGAACCAGCGCAGGTGGACAATGACTCCGATGATGACGCGCCGAGCACCCCACTGCCATCAAATGCGGATTTCGCACTGGCTGTAACAGAGCTAATGATTTTTTAGCGATGGCCAAACATTGGCTAAAATACGGGTGTGCTTGGCTGCGCGTAAGCACTGTGTGTGTGAAGTCAAGCATTGAGTTTTGCCGGCTTCAAGTGGGGCATATTAAGGAGCTTTTTTTTTCTGGCAAATCATTTCTTTCGGACTCTCAATTATTTTGACTTTTCGGTTGTTCGCACCGAATCATAATAAACATCAAGCCTATTTGAACAAAAGCCGTCACGACTTCCTCTGAAGACGCACATGCTTCATCGCCTCTGTCTAGATTGCCATAAAAAAAATTACACATCTTCTTGCCTCTTAGATGTTTCAAAATGAGGCGTTAATAATGACTATGCAGATGGCACAGTTTCGACTTTCTCTGCTAGTTCAACGAAATCTCCTGTCAAAGTCATTTTTCAAAGTAATCTGAATCTTTAGGACCTTGATCACTAAATCCAGAATTCTGGTGTGTCTAGTTTCCAAATGGTGGTCAGCAAAATTCAAACTGTGTAGTTTTTCATTATGTGCCTTTTTTATGGGTTGGGAGTTTGATTGAACACCGCCCCCAAAATTAGGAGAACCCACAGGTACATCAAGAAACTTTGCAGTTTGTATCTATTAGTATATGTACAGACGGTCCCGGTACGGTCTCCAGATCTTGGGGCACTCTATATCCTTCACGTGGCAACCTTACTATGGCAAGTAAACGATTGCTTTAACAAGAAAGACAGCACGAGCACATTTCAAGCGATTGGATGCTGACAAAACCAAAAAAGGTAAACATCGCCTGTATAAGTACCGATGTGTTTCGCACCGACTAACCCGAAAGAACATCAAAATGATCACGACATCGTAACAACAGTCACACGGCCCCATGAATTGATGAAATCGGTATTCGTATAAGCTGCTTGATCACCTGACACTGTTCCGTGTGGCTGGACTGAGAACGCTGCAGCATCCAAATTTGACGGTATGGGGTGGAAATAATGAAGCTTTGTACTGTACTGACGATGTGGTCACAAACGACTCCCTGTGGCATCAGCACACCACGACGCTTGTGGGATAACCTGTCGTTGTGGCGGTGCCGGCGTGATGGGTGACAGCTGGCCCGAGAACAAAAAATTTACACCATCTTCCCAAAGGGAACCCTGATGGGATGCGAAGCAGCAGCGTTGCGCATGGGAGCGATGGAGAGGGTGAAGCGAGAGAGAGGTGACACGTACAGACATGTTTCAACGTGTACGTTAGGCGCGTGTCAGGCGGCAGCTGCGGGCGCTGCGGTGAGCGTCTGGCAGGCGAGGGAGAGAGTGACGTCAGCGCGCACTGCGAGGAGAGCGTGACGTCAACGCGCAGCTGCGGCGTGACCTACTTGGCACCGCTCCAACACCTGCGGCGAGGGGAGCGCGTTGCGGCGCGTTCGTACGGACGCACGGATGAAGGGACAGCGTTACACAGCCTAGTCAAAGAGCTGCTTCGCATCTAATAGATGAAGCACCTGGAACAACATGAACGGTGAGCGTGACATCGCAACTGCGGGGTCGTGACTCTATGAGATAAGTAATGTGACGTGCCTTTCCTACCCATGCCGAACAAATCGGAGCACATTTTCTGGGAGCGAAGTAGAAGAGCAAGAAGATGACGAAGACAGCGCATGCGGATTCATAATTATGATGATTTCTGTTCACCCCTCACAGACTAATGTTCGCCTTAAACAACACCACTGTAAAAATTCAAGAGTCTTTCCTCCATCGGGGAAATTGGGGCAAGCGAATCCTTGTGTCTGCGTGACTAACCAACTACTTTCGTTTCTTTCCTTCTCACTTTTCCCTCTCGGATTGTGCAAAGCTCTCCGTTCTCCATGTCGAGAATTCGAGCATCATCTAGGTTCTTAGGAGTTGATTACTTCAGTTGCTACAGGCAACGACGACATGCATGTGTCCGTACCTTGGCCACAATAAAGTGTAGCAACGGGAAATGACAAGTCACATCGATAAGCGATCTGATTTACATATCAGAAGCGGCGGATCTCTTGCAAACGCACGATTTACAGAACTTCGATTATTGGAAAACGGCACATACATACACCCATGTGGCCTACGCGCCTTCGAGGGTAGCAATTCTGTACGCTGAATAGCACCGGCTTTTAAATGTGAAGCACTGTAAGAACTTTGAGCGTTTCTATCTATCTATCTATCTATCTATCTATCTATCTATCTATCTATCTATCTATCTATCTATCTATCTATCTATCTATCTATCTATATATCTATCTATCTATCTATCTATCGATCTATTGATCTATATATCTATCTCTATCTATCGATCGATCGATCTATCTGTCTATCTAAAGCATCGAAAGGATCTAATAATCTAATAAGTCACATAGGAAAAGCTTAACTTACCTGACACCCTAATTGTAAATACTTATATCAGGTTCACATGCACCGTTCTTATTTGTTTATTTTTTAGGGGTGAAGCTCCTAAAGCCGTGGGTCTGTACATGCATGTCTCTTATGACCGGTTCGTAACCACCTAGTTGCATGACTCACTCAGCAGGTGGCGCTAACGTGAGTGACGTCACTCGCACGTGACTGACGCAATAAAAGGCAATCGCTCTTGACGCGCTTCCTCTTTCGCAGCGAGTCACCGGATGGAGCAGGCGGCTGTAGACAAGGCTGCGGAGCGGAGAGCGCGTAGGGCGGCGGCAGCGCACGCTCGCCGCCAAGATCCTGCCGTACGAGCGCGCGAGGCCGAAACGTCTCGTGAGGCTGCGCGTCGACGTCGCCAAGATCCTGCTGTACGGCAGGCAGAATTGCTTCGTGAAGCTGTGCGCCGCCAAGATACTGCCGTACGTGAAAGACGGGCCGAAGCTGCGCGTCAACGTCGTCAAGATCCTTCCGTACGTGAAAGTGAGGCCGAAGCTGCGCGTCTACGCCTCCAAGATCCTGCTGTACGTGAAAGACAAGCCGAAACTGCGCGTCTACGCCTCCAAGATCCTGCCATACGTGCAAGACGGGCCGAAGCGGCACGGCTTCGCCCACTTATCATCATTCATTCCGTGGATATGGCGTGATTTTTTTTTCTTATTCTTTTCTTCCCTCTCTTCTGAAATCTCTTAGTCCCCTTCCCCAACCCTATACAGAGTAGCATGTCAGCGCTATATAGACGCCGGCAAAAATCTCTGTTTTTCTAATAAAGTCTCCCTCTCTTTCTCTCTCTAAGAGCTATTTGGGACATACCTGCTTTCTGTGGTGCATGCCCGCGGAGTTCTTGCAGTCGACGCCGGCCCGAACCTAGGGTTCAACGCCTCCACTGTTTGGAGTTTACAACGCCATTACACGATGCCGTGATGACGCCAGTAATTTCGCCGCCTGCGACGCCAAAAGACGTGACTGCAAGCTGTTTGGTGGTATATGTCGCGTTTTGTTTTTTTAACAGGAAAGTGTTTTATGCCGGGGTCCACCACGACTCCGCTGACGTATTTCCGTCACGGATATGACGCTGTAGAATATAAGCTAAGAGAATGAGATCAAAGAAAAATGTAGAAGAAAACTTTCCGTCACCAAGCGTCGAACCTACGACCTCTCGCTCCGCAAAACCACTTGGCCACACACTCTTATCACGGTAACGTTTAGGACAGCATAAAAAGGCAAGTAACTTATAATTTACAAGTTACATGGTCGTGACAACAATTCTATCTTTGTGTTTTCTTCATTTCCCTCTCACATAGAAGTTACATTGACAGTAGCATGCCATTTTAAAAGCTAAAGCACCGCGATATGCATTGTAACCTTTAGATTGTAACTTATAAAAGCGCAGTGACTCATTCGTCAGGGGACCTACACTATGGAGTGGAAGTTTATTGATCAATGTGTCACATCGCGATCTGTCTTGTTCAAAGCTGGCTTTAGCAATTGAGAAGTGGATAATGTATAAACAGAACGGGTCTTTACAGCAGTAAAGGAAATCACGGTAGCAGGGCTTTTACATTGCGGGATACTGTGGCAAGCAATGGTGGGGTATTAATTGAAACTGCAGTTCAGTGAAGTGAGCCTGATTCCAAACACGTAATTGAATAAGTGGCATAAAATCCGAAGAGACATGGGCAGGAGCACAAGAACGAAATATCTTATTATGTTGGTTAAATGTTTGTGCTAAACAACTTCTTAAGTTGCTTTCATATCTATTTTGCTTTTAAGCCGCAGGACTAATTGATTCGCCCCCGGGAAGCTTAGCTAATAGCAGAAAAGAAGATACATCAGATGGTAAATCGTGACAAGATAAAGTACTGTGGGTACACGAAACCCACAGTATTAAACTAACGATGGGATCTAACAACCATTCCGTGACATAGAAAAATATGTGACAAGATAGATAGATAGATAAATAACTTTATTGAGCACCGAGGGAGGAGAGCCGGGTTTTACCCCGACCCCCCTGCGGGCCGCTCCCACGCTGGAACAGGCAGGAAGTACCTGCCCGCGGCATCATGGGCCCCTTGGATTGCCCGAAGCTGACGGTGACGATCCGTGCTTTTGATGGCTGAATAAAAGTCCTGTCTCGGGAGGATTTGCGCCGTGAGTTCCTTGGGTATGTGGGGGGCAGTCCCACATCATGTGCTCAAATGTGCACACACACCCACATTCCGGGCAGTTAGTAGATATATCCGTATAAATTGAAACGGTAGCTGGGCAGGGGTAAACGCAGATTAGAGCAACATACAGCGGCTACGCTTCGTTTCATTATCAGAGTATCTAACAGGAGAGGAGGCATGAAGGAGGACAATCTTCTTCGCCTCTTTCATGCCTTCCTCCTGAGTCACGTTCATTATGTTGCGTCTATGCATATGTGACAAGACTCGCAATACAATTTATCCGAATTTCCTCGTCGTCTTGTCTACTTTTTTTCGCTCGCGTGAAAATTAACTGGCCGTAAAGTACAGCAAACGCCAGGTCACAGCATTGCACCATGCTGGCTTAAACGTTATCGATTCGCCAACACAGGAGGAAAAGATGCCACTAAGTTCACAAAGCAGCATACGACGGCCGCTCTAGGGGTGGGCGCATAGAGAGATATGTGAGCTCGCGGTGAGTCACATACGTGGCGTCCTTCTGGCGCAGCTTCGACTTCATCGAAGGAGGGACGGCGTCATCTCTCCGAGACTGTGCACAGCTCGAGGTGTATGCCGGGAAGAGCATTCGAATGCGAGGTGGTTGGTGCGGTCGTTGAAGCCGCGCTTATGCTGCTGTTTGTTTCATCCATGTAACCAGGATTTACGCTCCGCGCTTTGATGACGTGCTTGGTCTAATCGTGTTTTGTACGTGAGTGGCATGTAACTGGTGATACAGTAAGGAAAGACACTAGTGAACGTGTGCCATCCACCGCGAATCAACCACCAAGGAATGCAACGGGGACATGTTCAGTGCGCACGCGGCCGTTACAACGAGCTGCATTGCAGATTCTTCGCCTGTCTGAGACTTCAATTATTCAGGCGAAAGCCTTTAATGTCTCATGCTCACGTCCGTCCGGTGTCCGTCCGGCGTCCGTCCATCCGTCCACACCCCCCACTGCGCATGCGCCAACCCATTAAAAAACATAAAAATAAAAAACCACCCCTCCACCTCTCTCTCCTCCAAGCATCCCTCTCCCCGCGGAGGCCACACCCTCACTGCGCATGCGCGTCCCCTCCCTCTCTGCCCTCCTACGCTCCCCCCTTTCTCCCCTCCTACGCTCCCCCCTCTCTCCTCTAGGCATCCCGGCCAGCGGCGTCCACACCCCCCACTGCGCATGCGCGTCTTCCCCTCTCCTACGCTCCCCCCCTCTCTCTCCTCGAGACGCCGACGCAGGCAGCGTCTGCTAGCGAGTTTCTTGGTTGAAAAAACCGACTGCTCGCGCTGCACAACCGTTCACTGGCCAGCCCGTATATATGGCAATGGATCTTGACCTGCAAGGTGGTGCCGGTGGGAGATTTCTCCTGTGCGTTGTCGAACGATAAAAAATTCGCAGCGTGCGCGTTAACTAAAAGCGGACTGCGGGTCTCTGTGTGCAGTCCGAGTCTTCTGTCTCTCATTGCCCATTAGCAGCGATTGGGATGTTCCAGTAGGAAACACCGGTCCATCACTGCGTGCTTTGCGCCCCCCCCCCCCCCCGGTTTCTCTCCTGTGCAACGCTGCGATGAGCGCCAGCGTCAACGCCGCCGCCAGTGTAAGCGTTAGCGCCCGCTGCTTCGCATCTACACATGGTTCCCTTTAGCGGGAGATGGTGTAATCTTTAAGGCGAAAGCCTTTAATGTCTCATGCTCACGTCCGTCCGGTGTCCGTCCGGTGTCCGTCCGACCTCCATCCGGCGTCCGTCCGTCTCTCTGTCTGTCTGTCTGTTCGTCCGTCCGTCCATCCATCCGTCTGTCCGTCCATCCGTCCATGTCCGTCCGTCCGTCCATCCGAGCTCTGGCACGGAGCCAGGTGGCCGCCGGGATGCGCAGACGGACGCCGGGCGCGTCGGGCTCTATAGCGCTCGCGGTTTGCTTGCGTTGCGTCGCTGTGCCTAGAGTTTGCAATCATTCTGACCGGCGCCGTCTCAATGGACACAGGCGTTCACGGAATACACTTTCCAATTTACAAAGGGTCCGTCAATTTAAGAGCTGGAACACGGATGGCATTTGCACGATGCGCCAAGCGCGAGAAAATACTAACGCATGCCAACGGAGGAAGATGAGCCTCGCGTCTCACTGCGATTCGCGGTAAAAAAAAATTGAAGAAGAAAACACGCATCCATTCGGTTTGTGTCTTATCGCACTGAGAGTGTAAAAAAAAAAAAAAAAGACATGGCATAATCAGTGGAATGGCCACACGCTTTCGCCGAACACACTTTGGAATGTACAAAGTGTCCTTCAATTTTTGAGCGTGTTGCATCGGTTGTTACGCTGGCCAAAGACAGTAGTTAATGTGATCTACAGGTAAGCAATATTCTCTCTTCACTACGTTATTTGCTTGTGTATATGAGTTTGTCACATGTTTACATGAATATATACGTATGCTTACGCTACTGTAAGATGGATCGTGTCAGAAAAATAACTCTTGTCATGTTTTTATGCAATGCATTGCTATTTTTAGCCTTGCTTGCTGTCACCGTAATGGTACCTTGAAATTGCTTGATGAAGGCTGCAATCATGGTGTGAAATATTGTAGCCGGCGTCAACAATGTGCCCCATATCAGCGTTGCCCAGACGAGTCTGAGTGTGCAGTAACTCGCTCCTCTCCTTCGCAGTCTGGGCTGTTTGTCACGCCTTGGACGCCGGTAGATATCTCGTGGCTTCCGTACGCGAAGTGTCGGCTAATTCAACTTATCGCCATGCTTCTCTCTCAACTGCGGTAGCTTAAGGTGTACGGGTGAGGGTTTAAGGTGGTAATGCGGGCTAGTTGGTTGCGATCACTGACGTTCATTTTGGTAATGCAAAATAAAATGAGTGAGCGAGTGTTTGTGCGTGCGTGTGCGTGTATGGTGGCGCGCGCGTTTGTGCGTTTGTGTGCGTGTGTGTGGGAGTGAAGGAGTGTTTGCGTGTGCGTGTTTGTGAACGCCCATTTGCGCTTGTGTGTGTGTCTGTGAATGTGTGTGTGTGTGTGTATATATATGTTGGCGCATAAGCGGAGAGTTTTCATTTTGCCGGAGGGGGCGGGGCCCGGCTTGCTCTTCTTCTACATTGTTCTCCCTGTCACTTCATATATATATATATATATATATATATATATATATATATATATATATATATAGAGAGAGAGAGAGAGAGAGAGAGAGCATGTCCGCCTCCTAAATTAAAGCATATAATTAAAGACTTCAAAATTGAAGGACACTTTGTACATTCCAAAGTGTGTTCGGCGAAAGCGTGTGGCCATTCCACTGATTATGCCATGTCTTTTTTTTCTTTTACACTCTCAGTGGCATAAGACACAAACCTAATGGGTGCGTGTTTTCTTTAATTTTTTACCGCGAATCGCAGCGAGACGCGAGACTCATCTTCCTCCGTTCGCATGCGTTAGTATTTTCTCGCGCTTTGCGCATCGTGCAAACGCCATCCGCGTTCCAGCTCTTAAGTTGACGGACCCTTTGTAAATTCGAAAGTGTATTCCGTGAACACCTGGGTCCATTGAGACGGCGTCGGTCAGAATGATTGCAAACTCTGGTCACAGCGACGCTACGCAAGCAAAGCGCGAGCGCTATAGAGTCCGACGCGACCGGCGTCCGTCTGCGCATCCCGGCGGCCACCTGGCTCAGTGCCAGAGCTCGGATGGACGGGCGGACAGACGGACATGGACGGATGAACGGACGGACGGACAGACGCATGGATGGACAGACGGACGGACGGACGGACGGACGGACGAACAGACAGACAGACAGACAGACAGACAGACAGACAGACGGACGGACGGACGCCGGACGAAGGTCGGACGGACACCGGACGGGCGTGAGCATGAGACATTAAAGACTTTCGCCTTAAAGATTACACCATCCACCGCTAAAGGGAACCATGTGTAGATGCGAAGCAGCGGGCGCTAACGCTTACACTGGCGGCGGCATTGACGCTGGCGCTCATCGCAGCGTTGCACAGGAGAGAAACCTGGGGGGCGCAAAGCACGCAGTGATGGACGGTTGTTTCCTACTGGAACATCCCAATCGCTGCTGGGCAATGAGAGACAGAAGACTCGGACTGGACACAGAGACCCGCAGTTCGCTTTTAGTTAACGCGTAAGCTGCGAATTTTTCATCGTTCGGCAACGCACAGGAGAAATCTCCCACCGGCACCACCTTGCAGGTCAAGATCCATTGCCATATATACGGGGTGGCCAGTGAACGGTTGTGCAGCGCGAGCAGTCGGTTTTTTCAACCAAGAAACTCGCTAGCAGACGCCGCCTGCGTCGGCGTTGCGTGGCGAGAGAGGGGGAGCGTAGGAGAGGAGAGAGGGGGGAGGGGACGCGCATGCGCATTGGGGGGTGTGGTTGCCGCGGGGGGGGGGATGCCTGCCTAGAGGAGAGAGATGGGGGGAGGGGACGCGCATGCGCAGTGAGGGTGTAGACGCCGCGGGGAGGGATGCCTAGAGGAGAGAGAGGGGGAAGCGTAGGAGAGGGAGGGGCAGGGGACGCGCATGCGCAATGGGGGGTGTTAGCGCCGCGGGAGGGATGCCTAGAGGAGAGAGGGGGGAGGGGACGCGCATGCGCAATGGGTGTGTAAACGCCGCGGGCGGGAGGGATACCTAGAGGAAAGAGAGGGGAAGCACAGCAGAGGAGGTGCGTGGGGAGGGTTTGCGCATGTGCAGTAAGGGTGGTGAGGACGCACACCACCAGCACTACCGCCGGACGGACGGACGGACGGACGCCGGACGGACACCGGACGGATGGACACCGGACGGACGGACACCGGACGGACGTGAGCATGAGACATTAAAGGCTTTCGCCTTAATACCTCCTTATTCTCTTTGGCGCCGACACCGCGATATCAGTATGAATATGTCTTGTGATGAGTCCCGATGTATTTTTCAACTTACACAAAGACATCGAACCTCCTCGCAACGTTTGGCTCAAAGCGAAAAAAATTACACCATCTCCCGCTAAAGGGAACCATGTGTAGATGTGAAGCAGCGGGCGCTAACGCTTACACTGGCGGCGGCGTTGACGCTGGCGCTCATCGCAGCGTTGCGCAGGAGAGAAAACTGGGGAGGCGCAAAGCAGGCAGTGATGGAGCAGTTTTTCCTACTAGAACATGCCAATCGCTGCTAATGGGCAATGATAGACAGAAGACTCCGACTGGACACAGAGACCCGCCCTCCGCTTTTAGTTAACGCGCACGCTGCGAATTTTTATTGTTCAACAACGCACAGGAGAAATCTTCCACCGGCACCACCTTGGAGGTCAAGATCCATTGCCATATATACGGGATGGCCAGTGAACGGTTGTGCAGCGCGAGCAGTCGGTTTTTTCAACCAAGAAACTCGCTAGCAGACGCTGCCTGCGTCGGCGTCGCGAGGCGAGAGAGGGGGGAAGCGGAGGAGAGGAGAGAGAGGGGGGTGACACGCATGCGCAGTGGGAGTGTGAACGCCGTGGGCAGGGATGCGTAGAGGAGAGAGGGGGGAGCGTAGGAGAGGAGAGAGAGGGGGGGACGCGCATGCGCAGGGGGGAGTTAGACGCCGCGGGCAGGGATGGAGAGAGGGGGGAGTGTGAGAGGGGAGAGAGGAAGGGAGGCGCATGCGCAGTGTGGGTGTGGTTGCCGCGGGGAGGGATGCCTAGAGGAGAGAGAGGGGGAGAGGAGGTTTTTATTTTTTTAACTGTTTGCGCATGCGCAGTAAGGGCGGGCACGCGGCACACCACCACCACCACCACCACCACCACCACCGGATTAAGCTTCGCCATAAGATGCTTCACATCTAAAATGCCGTATAGGCTGCTGCTCGGTGACTGCATCACATAAAATCGATTCCCACAATGAGTGGTACCCGCCTATTTTCTTTATTGACATGCATTACTTTGTTACAACATGCACCAGACGTAAGACAGTGGCCTAATGCTGGTGCAGGAAGCCTTAATCTTCAATTTGTGATGGCCAAAAATAATTCTCAGGTGGTAGAAAATACAATTGAACACTGAAAGCTCACCTCAGTTGTTTGTTACAACATATTCTGCACATACAAATCTCTTTGCGGAGAATAATTAGCTGAGCGTTTCACTTGTCACTGGTCCATGATCGGAATTTTAAAAGCCTGTAATCAAATAAAAAAATTACACCATCTTCCGCTAAAGAGAACCATGTGTAGATGCGAAGCAGCGGGCGCTAACGCTTACACTGGCGGCGGCGTTGACGCTGGCGCTCATCGCAGCGTTGCACAGGAGAGAAACCTGGGGGGCGCAAAGCACGCAGTGATGGACCGGTGTTTCCTACTGGAACATCCCAATCGCTGCTAATGGGCAATGGGAGACAGAAGACTCGGACAGGACACAGAGACCCGCAGTCCGCTTTTAGTTAACGCGCACGCTGCGAATTTTTCATCGTTCGACAACGCACAGGAGAAATCTCCCACCGGCACCACCTTGCAGGTCAAGATCCATTGCCATATATACGGGGTGGCCAGTCAACGGTTGTGCAGCGCGAGCAGTCGGTTTTTTCAACCAAGAAACTCGCTAGCAGACGCTGCCTGCGTCGGCGTCTCGAGGCGAGAGAGGGGGGAGCGTAGGAGAGGGGAAGACGCGCATGCGCAGTGGGGGGTGTGGACGCCGCTGGCCGGGATGCCTAGAGGAGAGAGGGGGGAGCGTAGGAGGGGAGAAAGGGGGGAGCGTAGGAGGGCAGAGAGGGAGGGGACGCGCATGCGCAGTGAGGGTGTGGCCTCTGCGGGGAGAGGGATGCCTAGAGGAGAGAGAGGTGGAGAGGAGGTTTTTTATTTTTATGTTTTTTAATGGGTTGGCGCATGCGGAGTGGGGGGTGTGGACGGACGGACGGACACCGGACGGACGTGAGCATGAGACATTAAAGGCTTTCGCCTTGATATCCGGGGCAGGCGCCGGGGTGGGGGGGGGGGGGGGGGCTCTGCCTTCCGTAAAGCCGTCCGGGGGGGGGGGGGGGGCGAGCCCCCGAGCCCCCCCCGTTCTCTCCGCCTATGTGTTGGCGCGCGTTTGTGTGTGCGTGCGTGTTTGTGTGTGTGTGAGTGAGAGTCAGCGAGTGTGTGCGCGTGCGTCTGTGTGTATATGTTGGCGTGCGCTTTTGTGTCTGTGTGTGTGCGTGCGTGTGTGTGTGAGTGTTAGTGTATGTTTGAGTGTGTTTGTGCGCGAGCCCGCACGCGCTCTGAAATGTTTGCTTTGGTCGGCTCAGTGCCTCGGGTTTTCTACCTTCACCATGTATCATCCCGCCCAGACAGTGTGGTTGGTATGTCTTTCGATATTCTGTAGTTCTTTGACGTTGTGAATCTGTTGTTTTCTTGCAATAGGATAACTTTTTTTTTTGTTCTTGTTCTGTTCTTGGGTGTAAGCAACGTGTGATTGTAGTTAGAAAAGCTTAATCGGTATAGATGTGATGTAACTGTCGAAGCCGGACTGTTTAAAGGTACGTAGACAGCACAAATAATTTTTTTTGCCATATTCAGTGTTTTACGTTGAAACTGTTTACAGCCTACATCCCGCCCAAGGCATGTTATGAGGATCTCCTATCAGGCAGAAACTCCCAGACGCCGATATGACTTTGTTTGGTGCAGCCGAGAATATGATCTGCCAAGTGGAATATACCCCTTGAGGGGGAACAAGTAGGTACGAACATAATCAAGCTCCACGTGAAATGCTAAGCATGGTCACTTAAAAATGTTGGTCCACCGTAGTGGAGCAGTGGTTATGGTACTGGGCTGCTGACCCGAAGGTCGCATTTTCGATCCGGGCCGTGGCAGTCACATTTCAATGGAGGCGATACGGTAAGGGCCCCTGTACTCTGCGATGTCAGTGCACGTTAAAGAATACCAGATGGTCGAAATATCCGAAGCCCTCCACTACGGCGTCTCTCTTAATCATATCGTGGTTTTAGGACATAAAACCCTAGATGTTATTGTAAAAAATGTTGATTGTAACATTTCTGGTTCTAATAACCTGGTGTCGTGTTTCTGCTGCGAAATTGTCTCTTAAATTATTCGCTGACTCTTGTGCTAAAGAGAAGTAAATTACATGTGGGATTAACGTGTTTTCTCAATTCAAAATTTTTGTTTTCCGATGAACGTATTGCACCGGATACTACAATTCAGGAGCGCTTATGTATTGGTGAAGTGACCCCCCCCCTTTTGTGTGTGTGTGTGTGTGTGTGTGTGTGTGTGTGGAGGGAGGGGTTAATTTGTATCCCACATTCCATGTTATCAGCAGTTGTGTGCAATGTGGCAGTAACCATTGCTATAGCGTTAAATAACGGCACTCTCCTTTTAGGATCTACTGTCCAGCAGGGAGATTGTGGAATCAACAACTGACACATTGACTGAAGAAACATGATTGTGCGTGCATGAAGAGAGGGTGTCAGTGCAGATCCCCACCATCTGCTGCTGTAAATTTGTGCTAACCACAGGTGACAGCAGGGTTGCCGTTAGGTAGACATGAAAAGGCGCCAGAACTCACGCCAAAAGTAGCCAAAGTAGCCATGTCATTTGATATTATCACTGAATTTCTAGCCAAAGAGAACAGAAGTGGTATTATCAACAGAGTCTTTACTATTGATGAATAAATAAAAGCATTTTGAATAAGTAATACCACAAGTATAAAAAAGAGCCATGGCGCCAACTTAAAATTTTCGTCGCCAAAGGGGTCCGAAAGTAGCCAGTTTGGCGCAAAGTAGCCACCAACGGCAACCCTGGGTGACAGCAAGGAGAAACGCTTTGAATACCGGCGACCATCTAATAGCTAGACAATCCCTGCATGAATATTCTTAAAGATAATCAATAAACTTATGTGTATTGTATGGATGACTATCACTCTCTCATTGACGCCTTCTGCTTTGAAGGTATGAGAGCAATAAAATGTGAATTCTTTTTTGTACAATGCTTGATTTGGTCCTCTTTCTGAATTCTTTTTAACCTAACCTTTCGTTTAGGTACATAGTCTTGTACGCCTTCACAAGCCGTGTTCTACAGCGCATGCTCAGAGAAATCGAACAACGCCCCTATATTGCAAAAGCTGTTATCACTATCAGTTTTGTGTTTTGCACCAACGCAAAAAAAAAGAAAAACTGAAGTTTTAAAAATGCAATTACGTGTGATATTGTGGGCAGAGGCTTCCCTTTTTCAAACTATGCCACAGTTGTCAGTTGAACCATTAAAAAGCATATCACCTAAACAACATAAAGAAAGCGCATTCGGGTTTCAGCAAAGGAGAAAGGCGGATGAGTTGCACGTGTATTGTTATATATGCTCCACGTAAGTGTTAATTGTTTGGGTGAGTTAGTAGCATCACTGAAATGAAGACACTCCACGCACAACCCGAGCTACAAAAGTAAAGGATTGACAATCGTTCTCTTTTTGGCTGCCCTCTGGATTTCATCGTCTATGAGCAACGTGCCAGCAGGTATGGTATGCCGCACACATCAGTATGCTTAAGGAGAAGCACGATTCTGATCACCTATTATTTGCAGGGAGCTGCACTCAGTATAACCGCTCTACCTATTCTCCACCAACCCAGGTGTAGCCGGACAAAGGGTATGTGCCTCTTTTTTCCTTCGATCTTTCTGAGACACAATCCGGACCAGTCGTTGCGCGCATGATCAACCCAGCCAAGTGTCGTCTAGCAAAAGAAGCGTGGCTCTTCCTTTAGTGCTTCTTTCAGTGCATACCTAATCTATCGTACTTCTTTCTGCGGCTTTATTATGCAGCGTACAAATATGTACACATATTGATGAGAACTTTGACGGAGGATGTCATGCGGCCTGCCCTTTCCTGAATACACACGCTGGAGCTTTGGAATAATTCTGGGACATGTCTGCTTAGAGCACGACAGTTACGGTGTCCGTGGCGAGAGACGTGCCTTTCCTCTATCCCACGAAAAAACACAAAGCAATTTCCTTTGGAGTTGGCTTAGATCTTGCATGCATCATAACGTCACACCTTCGACCACAAGCGTCGTGTCGTTCAAATGTGGTCTGCCCCTAAACCAATAATTATGCAGATCAGGTGATTGACAGATATTCTTCGTTATGAGTTGTGCCAAGTGTGTCAGACAGGGATCCTCTCTTGATCCAATTACGTAGAAATGTAAACATTGCAATTTGCATCTCTCGAAAAAACAGTGTTCCGGTTCTTCATATGCGCTGTGGAATTATTATATTTGTGCGCATGCATATATTTATACTTACTGAGTGACATTCTGATAATGTCATTCAGCATTCGTATATAATATGCTCACACGTACCTGCCAGCTACTTATTACACGATAATTTCAGACATTTCTTTGGGTTTTCTGATAAGTATACGTAAAACTGACAACGCGGCGTATGGCGAGCGGTTTGTATAGCTTGCTGAACATTTTGTAAGTGGCGCAAAGCTGGAAACATGAAAATGGGGCGGAGGAAAGAAAGAGACAGAGGAGCGCCAAACTACCAACTGTTTATTGCCATCGCGGCTGAAAAAACAGGTAAACTTCCACGTATGCGCAGTTACGAGGAAAGGTTACTCCAAACATGACATCACGTGAGCAGTTGATTAAAGAAGGACAGCTCAGATTGAAAGAGTACAATGGATGTGTCACTGACACAAGCGGACCCGTTTCTTCTAATATGATACGCCTCTAGTAGTTCCCTTGCTGTTTGATCTCTGCTTTTGCCGATAATCCTAGCTCGCGCAAAACGTGGCACACACGAGCATGACTTGACATGCGCAGGAAGGTGCGCACCATCACTCTTACCAATGCTGTTGGCATGCTCCCTGAGGCGGTCATTGATACACCGTCCCGTTTGTCCGATGTACGTCTTGCCACAACTCAGGGGAATTTCGTATATAACGCCTTCGGCACAACGCCTGAAGGGTTTCACGTGCCTCTTTTGGCACCCTTGCTTTTTAAAAAAGCACGAGAGATTCGTCGGCACAAGTGCGACAGTTTATTCGGGGCGGAAAACACAACAGGAATTTCAAATCTAGCAGCCACCTTCTTGAGGCTATGGCTTAACTTGTGCATGTACGGCACCACCTGTGGCTTAGCGCGCTCCCTTTCTCTCGAGTGCTCTTCCTGAGTGCTGACGTTCAGCTTCCGTAGCAGAGATTCGGCAACGGCGTGCAGGACTGCCCGAGGAAAGCCAGCCTTTTCAAGTCTGCCAATCTGATTACACAGGCTAGTCTGCATCATGTGCGGACACGATCTGCGCAGCGCGGACTGAAGGCAATGCAGAGCAATACCACGTTTCACGGTCTTGGAATGTGCGGAATCATATGGCAATAGCTCTTTTTTACTGCGAGGCATGTAGGCGCAACAAACATGATCACTTTTCACGGCCAGGTTGATATCTAAAAATTGCAAAACATTGTCGGAAGGAAGCTCATGAGTAAAGGTTAGTCCTTTGGCATTTGTCTTAAAGGCATCTAAAATTAAGTCCACCATTTCATGGTAGGGCACAGGGCACGTCTTGTCTAAAACAATTAAAAAATCGTCTACATATCTAAAAACATAAAAAGGATGTGATGAATTAGAAACACATAGTAGTGTCTGGTCAATAAGTGATAAAAAGATGTCGCATAAAATCGGTGCAACACTGGACCCGATACAAATGCCTTTCTTTTGCAAATAAATGCTACCCTCAAAAGAAACGAAAGTGCTTGTGAGGTAGGCTTCCAAAACAGCAATGAAATTAGTTACCGACATTTCAGCGCACGCAACAAAATCAGCCTCGCCACTTTTTTCAATACATAGCTTAACTGCGGCAAAGAGCTCGGGATGTGGAACTGAATAAAAAAGGTCATTCACATCAACAGAAAAAAAGATACCCTGTGTTATCTTTGCGGCGAAAGAACTCTACAATTTCATCAGAATTTCTTATTAGAAAAGGATCGTTGACGACAAGGCACTTGAGTGACTTTAACAGAAAACTACTGACATGCTTTTGCCACGCGCCCCGTTCACTTATTATCGTTCGAAAAGGGATATCAACCTTGTGCGTCTTGGCGCTGAAAAAAGCTATTAAGCTTTTTTCAGCGCCAAGACAGTAACCTTTGCAAAATTAACCTTTATTAGAAATGCACAAACTTACTTTTAAGACAGACGTCACAGAAATAACCTTTAGCACCGGTTCACAATATCGAGCGTTCTCACGTAAAAATAGAGGTTACGTTGCACAGTACACAGTATACTGTTCACACAAAACGGCTTGCAGAAGATTTTATACGGCCACCACTCTGCGCCTCTTCTTTCCTTCGCTCTTCTTTCTTGGACGCATTCCAGGAGGTTACGCTCATCGCATGCATTGATCAGCCAGGTGTGCCGCGGCAACGGAAGCACGGCTTTCCACTCTTTCGGATTTCTTGCTGCGCGTGCCTCGTGTTTTTTTTTCCGCAATTCCTTGTGCGGTTTTAATAGCCGTCTACATGCAAATTGTAATGCTTAATCTTTTACGTAATTGGATCAAGAGAGGATACTTGTCTGACACACATGGCACAACTCATAATTAAGAATATCTGTCATTCACCTGATCTTCTTAATTGCTCATTTATGGGCAGACCCCATTTGAACGACTCGATGCTTGGGGTGGAAGGTGTGACGTTATGATGCATGCGAGGTATAAGCCAACTCCAAAGGACATTGTTTTCTGTTTTTTCGTGGGATGAGGAAAACGTACATCTCTTGCCACAGACACCGCAACTGTCGTGCTCTAAGCAGACATGTCCCAGAATTATTCCAAAGTTCCAGCGTGTGTATTGAGAAAGGGGCAGGCCACATGACATGCTCCGTGAACGTACTCGTCACTCTGTGTACATATGTGTACACAGCATAATAAAGGCGCGGAAAAAATTACGAAAGATTAGGCGTGCGCACGCTTCTTTTGCTAGGCGACACTTGGCTGGGCCGATCATGCGCGGAGCAACTGTTCCGGAATGTGTCGAAGAAAGAAGATCGGAAGAAAAAAAGAGGCACATACCCTTTGTTTGACGACACCTGGGTTGGTGGAGCATAGGTAGAGCGGTTACACTGAATGGAGCCCCCTGCACATAACGTGTGATCAGAATCGTGCTTCTCCTTAAGTTTACTCATGTGTGCGGCATACCATACCTGCTGGCACGTTGCGCATAAGCAGGACGATGAAACCCAGAGGGCAGCCAAAAAGAGGGTGATTTTCAGTCCTTTACTTTTGTCGCTTGGGCTGTGCGTGGAATGTTTGCATTTCTGTAATGCTACTAACTCACTCAAACCATTAACACATACGTGCAGCATACATAACAATACACGTGCAACTCCTCCCACTTTCTCCTTTCCTGTGACCCAAATGCACTTTCTTCATTTTGTTCAGGTGATATGCTTTTTAATGGTTCAACAGGCATCTGTGGCACAGTTTGAAAAGGGGAAGCCTTTGCCCACAATATCACACGTAACTGCATTTTAAAAAAAAAATATCAGTTTTTTTTTTTTTTTTTTGCGGGGGGTGCAAAACACGAAATTGATAGTGATAACAACTTTTGCGATGTAGGGGCATTGTTCGAGTTTCCTGAGCATGTGCTGTAGAACACAGCTTGTGAAGGCGTACAAGACCATGTACCTAAACGAAAGGTAATGTTAAAGAAAAATTTAAAAAGAAGACCAAATCAAGCATTGTACAAAAATTTATGTGCATAAGGAGTTGTAGGAGAAAAAACGTGAACAATTCTAAAAGAATGCATACTTTATTGCTTTCATACCTTCAAAGCAAAAGGCATCAAAGTTGCGTGATAGTCATCAATACACATAAGTTTATTGATTACTTTTTTCAATATTGGTTCAGGGATTGCCTAGCTGATAGAAGGCCACCGGTATTCAAAGCGTTTCTCCTTGCTTTCACCTGTGGTCAGCAGAAATTTACAGAAGCAGGTGGTCAGGACCTGCAGTAAAACCTTCTCTTGTTGCACGCACAATCATGTTTCTTCAGACAATATATCAGTTGCTGATTCCGCAATTTCCTCGCTGGACAGTGGATCCTAAAAGAAGAGTACAGTTGTTTTACACTATCGCAACGGTTACTGCCACATTGCGCACAACTGCTGATAACATGCAATGTAAGACAAATACTAACCCCCCCCCCCCCCCCCCCCAAAAAAAAAAAAAAAGAAAAGAAGGGGGGTGTCACTTGACCAATACATAAGCGCTCCTAAAATCTAATATGCTGTGCAATACGTTTATCCGAAAACAAAAATTCTGAACTGAAAAACTACGTTGATCCCACATGTAATTTGCTTCTCTTTAGCACAAGAGTAAACAAACTATAATGTAAGAGACAGTTTCGTCGCAGAAACACGGCACCAGGTGATTAGAAACAGAAATTGTAAAATCAACATTTTTCGTAATAGTATCTGTAGTTTCACGTCCCAAAACCACGATTTGATTATGCGAGGCGCCGTACTGGAGGGCTCCGGAAATTTTGACCATCTGGTGTTCTTTAACGTGCACTGATATCGCAGAGTACACGGGCCTCTACCATTTCGCCGCCATGAAATGTGACCGCTGCGGCCGGAATCGAACCCGCGACCTTCGGGTCAGCAGCCCAGCACCATACCCACTGCTCCGATAGTACTGCCGATAACAATTAATTGCGTGAAAAGGGGCTTTTAGCTTGTACGTATACTTTTTTACGTTACCGTGTTACCGGTTACCGGATTGCGTTTTCCGTCTTGCCGGAACGCATGCTGCAGAAAAGTTTTAGCTCCTCATACGTAAACGTTTACGTGCGTGCGTAAACGTAAACCTTTACGTTTGCGCAAACCACCAAATGGTGATGATAACTGCATTTAAACTATACTTGATTTAGATAAGATTGAATAATCGCTTGGGCAAAATAATAACAGAGGTTTTTAGCGTGTACAGTACCTCGATTTACGAAAAAGGGTGCAAAAATATCGGGTTAGCGACGATGGTGTCGACATCTTGTGACGCTTCGTGCAACGACAGTCATGAACACGTTTGTTATCATCTAGTATTTGATGGAGAAAATGATGAAGAAGGCAACTCATTCATAATTATTTCACTGCAAGGCATTTACGCAAGGAGTAAAATGCGTGATGTTTCTGCAAAAACAATTTTGTGCTTGCCTGTTTCACATTGACGCCGCTAGATGGCGCCACCTATCCAGCCAATCGGTGGCTTTAGGCGCTTTAGGCCTCTCACGTTTACGTCACTCTAGCTTCGGTAAGCCGGCTGAAACAAGGTGATCGCAATTCGCATTCGCACTTCGGCTTATTTTGACTCGGCGGCAGGAGTCTCCGCAAATTGAATATCGCGCGTAGCCACGAACGAAGGTGGATTTGCGAGGTAGGGCCGCAAACGTAAAGCCTATCCGGCGAGTAGTTTACGTTTCGTAAAAAGTCTACGTTCCGTAAAGGCCCGCGCATGCGCAGATTCCTTCCGGTATCCGGTAACACGGTAACGTAAAGTATACGTACAAGCTAAAAGCCCCTATCGACTCTCAATTTATTTTTTCTGACACGACCCACCTCTTGCAGTAGCGGAAGCGTGGGCATGAATTCAAGTCATCTTAATTTTGAACGCCCGTACGTTGCGATCTGTATGAGTGCTACTATGGAACGAAGATGACTACGGTATATATTTGTGGTAAGGTTTCAAGTCAAGATCACCGCACAGAAAAAGTTTGACGGAAGCCCGTCTGTTGGGGATGATACATGGTGAAGGCAGAAAACCCGAAACATTGAGCCGACCAAAGCAAAAATTGAACACGCACACTCAAGCGCGAGCGCATGCTCGCACGCACAGAGAGAGAGAGAAACGCGCGCGCACACATACACACGCTCACACAAACACACTCACCCACTCATGTACACACACGCACAAGCACCCGCACACATGCACACAAACACGCACTCGAAAACTCACTCGCTCGCACGCACGCACGCACGCACGCACGCACGCACGCACACACACACACACACACACACACACACACACACACACACACACACACACACACACACACACACACACACACACACACACACACACACACACACTCATCCACTCACACACACGCACACCAACACAAACGCGCGCGCAGACATCTCCACACACGTACACACACACACGAATGCCCGCGCGCATATGCACACACACGCAGACGCACTCACTCTCACACACATACACGCACACGCACGCACACAGAAACGCGAGCTCCCACATATACACACACATACACACACACAGATATCATCTACCTGCGACCAAGTCGTGCCAAAAAACCCAGAGGAGCAAGTTAGTGCGCACTCAGAAATTTTCTGGGCAGCGCTGATATGGGGCACTTTGTTGATGCTGGCAACAATATTTCACACCGTGATTGCAGGCTTCATCGAGCAATTTCAAGGTACCCACACGATGACAGCAGGAAGGGCCAAACTTCTGTCCTTCATGCTTCTCAGATAAACTGGTAAGATAACAAATGATCTTGGTCGGATGTTTGATAATATACGCCCAAACACCCGCCTTGTAAGGACAAACGCGAACTGAATTCTGCCAATAACAATGCATTGCATAAAACATGACATCAGTTATTTTTCTGACATGGTCCACCTCTTACAGTAGCGTAAGCATGAGCGTAAATTCTTGCAAGCAGGTGACATAAACACACATACACAAGCAAATAATGCACGGAACAGAGAACATTACTTACGTGTAGATCATATTGGCTGCTGTCTTCTGCCATCGTAACAACGGATGCAACACGTTCGATAATTGCCAGTCTCAGACAGGCGAAGAATCGGCAATGCAGCTCGTTGCAACGGACACGCAGCGCACTGAACATGTCCCCGTTGCATTGCCTCGTGGCTGATTTGCGGTGGATCGCGCGTTTGCGAGTGTGTTTGCTTGCTGTGTCACCAGGTACGCGTCACTCACGTACAAAACACCATTAGGCAACGCATGTCATCAAAACGAGGAGCGTAAAACCTGGTTAAATCGATGAAACAAAGATCAGCACAAGCGCGACTTCAAACACCACACCAACCGCCTCTCATTCGAATACCCTTCCCGGCATACACCTCAAGCACCTCAAGCTGTACAAAGCTTCAGAGAGATGACGCCGTCCTTCCTTCGATGCGGTTGAAACTGGTTGAAATGGCGCCGCCACATTTGTGAGTCACGCCATCACCGCGAGCTCACACATCCCCCTATGCGCTCACACTGGAGCGGCCGTCGCATGCTGTTTTGTGAACTTAGCGGCATCTTTTTCTCCTGTGTTGGCAAATTGATGACGGTTAAGCGTGTATGGTGCAATGCTGTGACCTGACGTTTGCTGCACATTACGGCCAGTTAACTTTCGCGAGAAAAAAAAGACAAAAAAAAAACTAAACAGACAAGACAACAAGAAAATTCGGATAAATTGTATTGCGAGTCTCGGAACGTATTTTTCTCGCTCCACGAAATTACTCTTCGATCGCATCGTTATAATTTTTTCGGTTGTTGTGCCCATGTCTGTTCGAATTTATGACCCTTCTTTAATTACGTGTGAAGTGGGCTCACTTTATTGAACTGCTGTTTTAATTCATACCCCACCATCACTTGCAACAGTATCCCGCAATTTAATATCGCTGCTACTCTTATTTTCTTTGCTGCTGTTACCTAATACCCGTTCTGTTTGTACATTATCCACTGTTCAATTGCCAAAGCCAACCTTGAACAAGAAAGATCGCGATTTGACGCATTGACCAATGAACTTCCACTCCATAGTGTAGGTCCCCTGACGGATGAGTCACTGCGCTTTTATAAGTTACATTCTAGAGGTTACAATGCCAATCGCAGTGCTTTAGCTTTTAAAATGGCATTTATCTGTCAATGTAACCTTTATGTGAGAGGTAAATGAAGAAAACACAAAGATAAAATTGTTGTAACAGCCATGTAACCTATAAACTATAAGTTACTTGCCGTTTTATGCTGTCCTAAACGTTACCGTGATAAGAGTGTACTAATACAAGTACGCTTGCAAGGTTCCCACTACTCCATTAATTGATTCGGTGGCTGATGACGACGAAGAATTATGGCTGAGCCCTTTGTAATGGGTTGGAAGCATTCAACGACCCCCCTCGTAATGCAATTCATATTGTATGACGCCTGGTTACACAAATGGCATTCTGTGACGCCTGGTTGTCGTTTCACTCTTCTGCCACGTTATATTGCGCATGTTAACGCGGTTACTTCCCGACATAATGCTTGTATAGGGTTTTTGTGCGCCTGGTTTTTGGGCACAGGCATGGCTCAGTTGTACAACACTGGGCTGGCACGGAGCGGACCCAGGTTCGAACCCCGTTCCATCCTGAACAATTTTTCTTAAAAGTTTTTTTTTTCTTATTTCGTGGGATAGCGGTTACGGACACCGGCGGCGGCGGCAGCGGCGGCGGCAGCGGCGGCGGACACCTACGGCACCCTTGTTGTGATCTCATAACAGCTTTTGCTGTAATAAGGACGAATTAATGTGTCAAGAGAAATTGCCCCTTCCGCGACTTGGAACAGAATCAACAATAGAAGGCGCTTGGCCGTCCACTTCGACAGGTATTTGCGTGCGTGAGATTCCTGCCACTGCTAGCCAGCGCCACTTCTTGCCAGGGCGGTGAGTGTGGAACTCTCTTCATGCCAGAGGGCGTAACTTGGAGCGCGACCTTGCACGTGTAGGCACCTGACTAATAAATGCTCGCGTCCTGCCTCAAGGCGATAATTCTGCCGTAAGTGGAAGGCTCTAGTGCCTTCACTGTGGCGTTTAAATTGCCTATAACGCTACCCTGCTTACCCCCTACTGAGCGCACTTTGGTCCATCTTATGGAGCGTTTATTTTAATAGCAGAGCTGCTTAATCTCGAACTTTCGCGTTTGCAGATACTCGCGATGCCTAGCAACCAGTTCGCGCTGCTGCGCCTGTATGGCTTCGACGAGTGCGCCACAGTCGTCGAAGCCTGGCGTATAGAGAAGGAATGGGAAAGAGAAGTGAGAGTGTGGAGGAGGGGAAGGATACCGGCTGCGCTGTCTCCACAGTCTTCACTCCACTAGCGTGTAGTTGTCCTAAATATTGATAAAATTGAAGTCTTTCTTTCTTAGCCAACGAAAGACCCGTTGACAGTTCTATCTGTGTATCTAGCCACCTACGTCTGGGTGCTCTCACGGTCGTTTGTCTAACTTCGTATTCGCTAAAGTTAGCTTAAGAGGACATCGGTGTAGGCGAACACGATTCGTAAAGTATTGCAAGAAACTTTCGGCAGGTTGTGCACTGCTCTAACACAACACAGCGAAAGCCTGGCTTCACTCATCACAAATGTTCCGCTAAGATCAATAATAATAATAATATCTGGTGTTTTATACCCCAAAACCACGATATGATTATGAGAGACGCCGTAGTGGAGGGCTCCGGAAATTTTGACCATCTGGTGTTCTTTCACGTGCACTGACATCGCACAGTACACGGGCCTCTACCATTTCGCCTGCACCGAAATGCGACCGCCGCGGCCGGGATCGAACCCACAACCTTCGCGTCAGCATCCGAGTACCTTAGCCACTCATCCACCGTGGCGGATCTCCTAGGGTCAACCCCACATTTTCAATGCATAAGTATTACTATGTCAACTCAACGAGACAGCTTTTCATCCGTGTGTATGTCGCCTAAGTTGATCGCCGTTATAAAAATAAATTTAAAAAAACTTACGGTGTCGTCAACATTCGGGCAATTAAGTTTTGAGGAAGCATTGAGATATGCGATAGAACAAATGTAAAGAAGAAAAATAGTCAATCATGCCCGCACACGTCACGCCTCACTGTCCACCATTTTCCAGACAGCGAAATGCCTTGAGTTGTAATTCCCATACTATACAATATCTACTACTTATATGCTCAAATTTCATCATTTTATTAAATGTTGAAGGTTTTGAAGGTTACATTTGTTTCTATCAAAATGACAAACGTAGCATATTTGTGATAACATTCGGAAGTCGGCATTTAGGACCACTTGTCGTGGTACCATCTGCCAGTGCTTCTAGTGGATATTGTAGAAATTGGTTAACAATTTCAACCAGGATAGCTATTCATCTTTTCGCCAACTGCGACTTCTTCTAATTCATAGTCACCAAGCGAATCTAGCTGTTGAAATGCAAATACAGAGCATGTTGTTACGTTTTGGGCTGTTGAGCTCCTTTCTCCAGTACCTGTTGACGAAGATGAATGCCTCGTGTCCTTTGATGTGATCTCCCTCTTCACAAGCGTACCCATCCAACTAGCAGTGGCCACCGCGCGTGAGGCCCTTGAGTGTGACGAGAACCTCAAAGCCAGAACAAGCCTGAGCGTTGACGAACTGTGCCGCATGCTGAACTTTTGTCTCAGCAGTACGTTCTTCTCCGTCAACGGAGGATACTACAAACAGCTAACTGGTACAGCGATGGGGGGCATCTGTGTCTGTAACAACAGCGAACCTCGTGATGGAAGCGGTAGAAGGAAGAGCCCTGAAGTCGGCTGGCACCACTCCGAAGGTATTTTTACGGTATGTCGACGACTGTTTCTGCATCCTAAAAACTTCGGCCGTGGACGCCTTCACACCCCACCTGAACTCTATCGAGCCGGCCATTCAGTTCACAGTGGAACGGAAAAGAAACAACTGTTTGCCGTTCCTTGATGTCCTAGTTACAAAGATGGGAGATTTGCTGCAGTTCTCGGTGTACCGGAAGCCAACCCACACCGGTCGCTACCTCGACGCTAGTTCCAACCACCCTTTCCACCATAAGGCAGCTGTGCTATCATCTCTACTCACCCGTGCACAGAGGGTCTGTTCCTCGGAGGAAAAACGGGCGGATGAGGAACAGAAGATCAGGTCCGACCTTCTAAACAACGGCTGCTCTAAAGCTTTAATTAGGAGGGTTGCAAGCCGCCAGGCCCGTTCCCCCCCGACCCCTTCAAGAGGGCACTGACCCGTCGCCTCCAAAGCATGGGCGCGTCTGCATGCCCTACGGCAAGGGCACCAGCGAAACGCTCGCACGTGTTCTCTCGAGGCAGGGAATAAAAGTGGCGCATAAGCCAACGTCAACTCTCGGCCGCTTCTTCCCGCGCCCAGAAGACAGGCCACCTAAAGAGAAAGCGCAAGGAGTGGTCTACTCTATCCCTTGTGCGGATTGTGGCGCGTCCTACGTGGGCGAGACAAAAAACCTTTCGGAGAGGCTGCGACAGCACCGGAACGACGTCCGCAAGTTTGACCGACAAAGGAGCGCGCTGGCAGAGCACAGCGAGGTCAACGACCACCGCATCGCCTTTGACAACTCCCGCGTCGTCGACTGTGAGGTCAGTTTCCACAAGCGGTTTTTTGTGGAATCGTGGCGTATTCAGGCAACTCCTGGAAACGTGAACCGGTCGGCTGGCGCGCTCCCGAGTGTGTACTACTACAATGGGCTACGTCACGTCGGTGAAAAGAAGCGTCCCCCCCCCCCCCCCCGCCTTGAGATGAAGGCGCCAAAAACTCCGTTTCTCCCTGGTGCCACTCAGTCACCCCCTGAAGAAGGCTCCGAGTTGGACCCGAAACGTCGGGATTCTTCATTTTAAAGTAAAACTATGTTATTACTTTAATTGAATAAGTTGGTTGGTGTCCCTTTCCCAAAGTTATTTCCTTCCCAATCAGAGAGGAGTCTCTCAAATGTTCACCTTTAAAATATTCGACTGGCCTTTTCCTGAATTCTCGAAATCAAATATTCACCAGTCGGATTCGAATAAAGGTACCAGTGATATTAAATCCTCTGAGAATCCACCGCGCGCTTCGGTGCTGTCGATTTTTCAAGGTTTCTTAATGTCACCCAGTGAGTGCCGGTGAACGCACTCAGAAAACAGTGCCCAATGTCACGACCTCGTTAACATTTCGATGCTCATAGGTCTAGACGTACAGCGAATATGCACGGAAGTATAAAACTGCAACCTGACATTTGTAGTCCCAACACAATTATTCCTACAGCCTACTGACCTTAAACATAGCCGCAGAAGGAGAAGCGGCGGTGAGTTGACTCGTCCTTTTCTTTTTTTTTTTCTTGAGGTTATTAGGATCAATTACCGACCTACACTTTTGGATTCATGTTCTTCGTGAGGTCTGCAACGCCTTCAAGACGTAGGAGCAATGAAATTAACTAAATCTGCAAAATTTGGGCAAGTTCTGGAGTTTATTCTGGGTGCGAGGCATTTCGCGAGTTGTTATACTACGGTAGGCTAAACGCGTGCCTCTCTAGTGGTGGTCGTGGCTTTTGTGGGGCGCACGACATGAAAGTGGTGATTATTACCGACATGCCTTCGAGCCTTGTGCAGCCGTACAAAGTAATAAAGATATTGAGGTCGCTACAAGGTTGGGTCGACTGCGAAGTCGGAGCAATATTAAACAGTTATTTATCAGCTAAATACCTGCTGATTCAATGTACCAAACTACAAGCTTCAGAAAAGTAGGAATAAAGTTTCGTTAAAGAAACTGGTCGTGCTCATCAGCACCTCTAATTTTTACGCTGAGTACATTCATATACGTTTGTTGTTTTGTGGCATTATTGTAAAAATGGTGCAGTGAGAAGCAAACACACTGGCGGTGGTATTTCATATTCTGTGAAGTACATAGAAATAGAGCCATTATTTATGCTGTTATCTTAACAAAACACGCTACTGGATTACGTACAATAAGAGTCTAGGTTGGTATTCTAGAAGCAGTCGTGCGAATTTTCAAGCAAAAATGTACAGAAGTAGGAGCGAAAATTTCACAACAGCTGTGGTGGAGCTTGGCGCGGCGGCTACGCGGACTGTCTCCGTCGGTGGGCGTGGCTTGGCAGTGGTTGCTCCTCCACGCATGCACTCATCATCATCATCATCATCATCATCATCATCAACCTGTCTACGCCCACTGCATGGCAAAGGCCTCTCCCATGTTTCGCCAATGAACCCGGTCCTGTGCTTTCTGCTGCCACGTTATACCTGCAAACTTTTTAATCTCATCTACCCACCTAATTTTCTGTCTTCCCCTCACGCGTTTGCCATCTCTTGGAATCCAGTCAGTTACCCTTAATGACCAGCGGTTATCCTGCCGACGTGCTACGTGCCCAGCCCATATACATTTCTTCTTGATTTCAACTATGATATCCTTAACCCCCGTTTGTTCCCTGACCCACTCTGCTCTCTTCCTGTCTCTTAAGGTTACACCTATCATTTTCCTTTCCATCGCTCGCTGCGTCGTCCTCAGTTTAAGTTTAACCCTCTTTGTAAGTCTCCAGGTTTCTGCTCCGTAGGTAAGTATCGGTAAGATGCATAACACGCATGCACTAGACGAGGTTAAACCCAGGTGGTGCGCAGCTGTGACTTGATTGCTCCTAGGCAACTTCACGAAGGGTTTCTTGATGTGGGACGAACGTTTTATTTTCATATTCAACAGGTTCATTTGAAAACGAGCGAGCGGGATTGGAACCAACCACTCCGCCCACCTCAAATTCTGAGTCTGACGCGTCACCGTGTTAGACTCGGAATGGAAGTCGAGCACATCGCGTGGAGGCAAGCGGAAAGCCATTACAGACATCGGTAGAACCCGTTTGAATTTTCGCGGGTGCGCTTGGATCGAAATGGCGCAGTATAGGTGGTGTTTCGAGAAGAGGACGAAGCGTGGCGAGGATATCATCGCAAGCCGGCGACCACGAAGAAACGTTGGGGTCTCACTGCAGCAGCTCTGTCACACGTGTCATTATCAAGGCGAAATTGCTAATGAAGCGTAGGAGGTGCGTCGAGAAGCCAATAAAGACACGCTGCTCGAAATGTTCGACTTATTTCCAGCTGCAGAAAAGTGTAAATTGAATATAGCACACACGAGTGACTATACGCCTATCAGAAAGATTCCAAGCCCAGGAAATCTCAGTTTTTTTCCCTTTGTTCTCCTGGGCATTTCAATCTTCTTGACGAACTGAAGGGGAGACCTAGAATCAAAAGTAGGTCGTGTCGTCCTCAGGTCTTTGCCTTATTTAGCGCTAAAATGAAAATGTCAAATATCCCCAACTTGCGCACCAACGAGTTGGCATATAGTTGTCCAAATGTTTGCTCTAGTGGCATTGCCTGTTACATTAAATTTTTCTTCAGAATATTTACCCTTAATCCCACTTTAATTCGTTTCGCTGTTGATATCTTCAGTCTTTCTTTTGCAGTTCATCGCCGTCATTGCTCATAAGCGCCATGCCATCCGCCAGTTTTAAGTTTCTCATTATTCTCAGTTAACCCCTATTCCAATTTTCCCCATTCTATTCATTTAAATTCTTCTAAGCAAATAGTCAAGAACACCACAGAACTAGCTTCATCCTGCCTTCATTTTTTATTCGTCGAACGTTTAAAAATTTGTGTGCACCCAGCGCAGCTGTGAGCTTGTAGATGGTGGTTGTGATACTTACATAATTCTCATGTTCTCTCTGGTAACGCCCTCTGTCTAAAGCAACTATTGCTTCTATTGAATCGAATGCCTTCGCGTATTATATGAAAACCATACAAACGCTTTAGTTGTTCTAAGCAGCTTTCTGAATTAACATGATTCATCACATCACTGCGGTCAATTGTAGACAGCGCTTTCCAGAAACCAGCTTGCTCTTTATAATAAATGTAGTGAAATGTTTCGATTGTATTTTAGATTAGATTTCTGGATAACCTTTACAATATATAAAGTAAGCTGGTGAGCTATAATTATTTTCGTCTTTTACGCCTGCTTGCTGCCTTATTAATTGCGTTTTACGTATACATTTGAGTTTTTCCATCTCAATGGTACATTTCAACTATTGAAACATTCTAGGTAGAGTGTGGCATGATTATCCCTCTTTCCTTGCCACTTTTTTTTTCAACTGTAATGTAAGGCCGTCTTGTCCCGCAGCTTTGACACGGCAAAATTCTCTTGACACTTTTGTAACCTGATTAGTTGTCAAATGTGAAAGTTCTGTGTCCTGTTCTACTGCTATCCCTTAATCTTGGATGGCGTATCTCAGAGCTACACCACATGCGGAAATTTGTTATGCGGCTCTTTTTTTTTTTTACACACAGGCAAATAAACCCAGCAGGCAATCAAGCCAGGGAAATAATAGGGGTCATTAGTTCTTGTCATTTACTGCAGTGCACTAATGATGTCTTCAATTGGCACGAATTAAAGCAGAGAAAAATCCATCCCTTCCGTCAATTGGATCTGAACTGACAACGAAAGAGCTTCCCCGTCGACACTGTTGGGTATTTCGGTGCGTGCAAAACCCGCGAATGTTATCGTGCGCCAGTCCTGGCCGGCGCGTGCAGATCACTAATTTTGCCAGAGGGCACTACTGCGCGAGGTGGCACCTGACCACTAAATCCTTGCATATTACACCAGAGCAATGAGTCTACCACGAATAGAACACATTGGTTCCTTCGTAGCGGCATTGAATTGCTGATGACAAGAATCTGCTTACCTCCTAACGCGTACTTTTTGGTTCTTCGTATGAAGCGTTTTATGCGACAGAAACTATATGGACATTCTCGGTGGTATTTTGCCGTCCCCGTCACCGTCGTGTCCCGTATATGTACGAGTATGATATATACACAAAAGCCACAAATAAAAATGATCCATAACAAAAATTTTTCCAAACGTGCGTCACCGGGGAATTCGAACCTGCTATCCCTTGCACCGCTTGCGCGCTGCCTTAGGCATTTGCGCCATGCTCCATTGGTTCTCCAGGATAGTAACGGCAGAATAAAAACGCCGCACGGGACGCCCCACGCGGCGAAATGAAAATCATGCGAGACGCCGGCCAAGCTGCACGTTGGCTGCGCTGCGTTTGTGTCATATCGCTGGTGATCTACGCTAGTTTTCTATCTTTCTGTTGCAGCGCCACGCCCCTCGTGTGCAGTCTGCCAGGTAAAAATTGAAGGACACTTTGTACATTCTAAAGTGTGTTCGGCGAAAGCGTGTGGCCATTCCACTGACGGAAAGACGGACGGAAAGACCGACGGACGGACGGACGCCGGACGGACACCGGACGGACGTGAGCATGAGACATTAAAGGCTTTCGCCTTAGAAGAAGAGCGCCTCGTGACTCGTGGTGGCGCGAGCTCGTGCGAACGCTTCTGCTTTTGAAGGCTTATGCCACAGGAGGGAAGAAACGATACGGCTAAACCAGAATGACAGTATATATCTTCCATTGTGATCATAATCGGCGCCAGCAGAGAACGCGAGCCATGGCTTCATGTGCCACTGCCAAGAGCCGTCTTTATTTTATTCTCTTGAGGTGGCACGCTCTCCGGTTTTGGTCGCCGCCGAAAGAAAGGTGCTACAGGGTCTTGGAACAACGCGAGCGCGAGAGTCCGAGAGCAGCTCGCATTCTGCGCATGCGCCCCGGCGGCTTGCAAATTCCTTGGGTCCCTTAGCTCCTTAGGTATCCAATTAAAAAAATACACTCATCTCCCAAAGTCAATGATGAAGAGTCGGCGAAGCACCTCGGGAACGTTCACTGTCCATAGAATGTAAATTGAGTGGCATAAAGTGCTTATGGAAATGTGAATATATTTCGCCTTCCAATCGCCTTAGGCAATCCAAGAACCCGCCATCTTACCGGTGGCAAGATACCATTTTAATATGGGTAATTTGTTGGGACATAGAGTGCTCGGCGTGTGCCTTTGAGTCAATTGTGGTTGTAGTGTTGGCTACAGGTTTCCTTGTGAAGCCTCAACATCTAGGCACATTTTAGTAGATATAAAGTCATCAATACTCCTATCTATAGGTTATTTTCACCTGGAACAGCAACCTCTCACCTTATAATTAGCCTATGTGTACGTTGAAGTCTATTGTAAAACCTTTTTTTAAAGGCCGTGGCATGCGCAGGGATGACAAACGGATGGAGCCTTGCCCCTAAGGTGTTTCGCCCTAAAACTATCTATTGTTTCGCCAGTGTAGGGATGTCGCCGCACTTTCGCCCGTGAGGCGAAAGTGCGGCTTTTCTTTTGAATGTCACGACCTTTATTAACGAACGCTGACCATTCTGACCATATCTATCTATCTATCTATCTATCTATCTATCTATCTATCTATCTATCTATCTATCTATCTATCTATCTATCTATCTATCTATCTATCTATCTATCTATCTATCTATCTATCTATCTATCTATCTATCTATCTATCTATCTATCTATCTATCTATCTATCTATCTATCTATCTATCGATCTATCTATCTATCTATCTATCTATCTATCTATCTATCTATCTATCTACGCCTGGGCAGCCTCGTGGTCATCTCGTTAACTTCGTATATGCCGAAATTGACATGGATGGACGTGAGTGTATGGCGAACAAGATTCAGAGGTCATAGCACGAAAAATATCGGCTAGTGTTCTACTATTGTAATAGAAGAAATGGAAAGCCTGGTGGCACTCACGTAAGACGAAGTAGCGCCAAAGATCAGGCACATATTTAAAGTGCAGTAACATTTATATGCTGACTCTACGAGAAAACTGTCCAGTCGTCTGTATGCCACATAAGACGGCCGCTGTTATAAAAAAGCAAATGAAAAATAAAATTTTTCGAGCACTTCGATGACGTGTGCGCGCCAAGAGAAGCTACCCTCCTCGCGCATGCGCGCATATACTGTGCCATGTCGCCTGACGGCGCTAGTAGTACAGAAAGCCACGCGCTCCTGTGTTCACTCTCAAAAAGATTGCGACTGTACAGGCGTCATGTCAGGCAAGGAATCCCGATAACCTTTGTAAATAGCGTGGCAGAACAGTAATATAACAACCAGTCATTACACAATGCTAAATATGCAACGAGTATGTGGTTTGAAGCCTCCCACCTACTGGAAAGTGCTGTCATAATTCTTCGTCATCAGACAAATGCATCACCAACAAACTTCGCATAATACCTTACAGATGAGTAGCGGGTACCTCGCATATCCGCAGGAAGAAGAGTAATGGCGTAGTGAGTGCTGTTCCACTTGACAAAAATTAAGACTTATGGCGTAGTCGATACCTTGCGGAAAGCCAAAGCTTGAAACACAGTTGGCCTTGCGCCAACACGACGCTGCGTTCAGAATTCACATTACGCAGTTTCCTAATCGTCGGTGATTTTTTTCTACCTTTAGTATCATACACGCTTAAACCACTACTACTTATATGCTAACAATTTTGTTTATGTACTAGCTTTTGATTGTTTTGTAAATGGCATTCACTTCGTTCAAAATGACAACCGCCGCAACTTTTGTGAAGACATTCAGAAGTTGGCATTGAAAATGAAGCGTTATATTACAAACCAGCCGTTGCATTGTGCATACTAAAAATTGGTCGACAATTTTATTACTCATATGAGATGCCTGCATCTGCTCGTCAAGTGTGGCTTACTAAAATTCAGATTCACAAAGTGAATCCACGTGGCGAAAATGCAAAGACTGAACATACTCTTACCATTTGCGAAATTGTGTCAATCACCGTTTGAAGTGGTCTTTAGTTGAATTTTTTGAAAAATATCTTCCAAGTCACATTTCAGACAGAGTTAATTGACATGAATCCTTTGAATGAATGCCCTGGGATTAGGTGTTGTCGATCTTTCAGGTTGTCTTTAGTGATACAGTAAGCGCCAGTTAACGTGGTAGCATTTTAAAAACTCCCGCCTTGATACAGTCATGAATATGACGCATTAGTCACCGAATGCAATGACCCCTCTGTGAAGACAGTGCCCGATTTAATAACCCCATTGACTTTTTTTTGTGCACAGGCTTTCACGTACAACGAACGTGCATGGTAGTTCAGACGTGCCTCCTGACGTTCGTATTCCAAAAACAATCATTCAAAAAGCCTGCTGGCTTTCGAAGAAAGACGTGACACGAGAGCGGGCATGAGCTCATCAGTCTTTCTTCCCCTTTTAGTGTGATCAGGATCAACAGCAGTCCTACAATTTTGATTTTACGTTCTTGGTGAGATTTCTAACGCCTGTTTTCTGATTGTAAGTGCCCGAAGTGTAATTTTCTTATATTACCGTGTTCCATTCCGTTCCTCTAACTTAACATCGTTTGTCTGTCGTACGCATTGTATGGCCGGCGCAGGTCCATTTCTATCACTTAACAACAACAAGAGCTTCCGACACTCCGTTTTTTCTCTAACCCATTCGGTTATGTTCATATCTCTCCAAGGTACGCCTATTTTTCTCGCTTGTATTGTACGCTGCGTGTCGCCTAATATTTTCTGTGTTTTCTTTTTTTGGTGTCCTCAAAGTTTCAGTGCCATATCTTGAAATTGCCGGTATACAGTGATTGTACACTTTGTACTTTAGGAACAGCACCGTGGGCTTGTGAAGATTTAAGAATTTCCGCCATATGCAGATTAGTCCCTGCTTATTATTCGGCGGCTTTCTTTTACAACAAGGCTTTATATATGTTGGCGAATGTACCCAGCGAAATGTAAAGCACTCAACAAAACATTAATACCATCATAAACCGCCTTCACCTTGAAATTTTAAACGAAGTTACCATAACCACCCAGTATCGGCTGGCAAACTGAGCGAATCGGTTGACGTGATTGCGACCCTGAGATCTATAATAAACTGCCATAAAGGGCAGACAACTGGCCTGCGAATTTGAGTTTCTTTTTAATGCGAAGCATTTGCTAGCGAACTGCAGGGACATTCAGCGTTTATATCTAGGTATCTATCTATCGATCTAGCTGGCTATATCCGGGTGCTGTCGCGATCGCCTCCTTAACTTAGGGTAGACCAAAGTTAGTATTGCATGCAGGGTAAGATGGCTTGATCAATATGTCTGGCTGGTCATGACATGAATAACGTGAAAATCTATTCACGTACGTCTCAAACCCTTTCCTCCAGACACGTGGGGCACATACCCGTATAGCACGCGACGTGGTATGCGGGTATGCACAACAGGTGATTCACAGCTTATGTCTACCCAGGAACGGTGAGACTAAACATTGGTAATTTAAATGCGAGAGCATTAAGGAAAACTGACATCGGCAGCGTTGACCCCACGAATGCAAAGAATAAATATCAGGGTCCCAAAAGGAATCGAACCCAAGCATTCTGCGTGGCACTCAATTATTCTACCACAGAGCCCCGCCAGGTCTCGGAACTGCTTGGAAAAAGACCTATATGGAGGAGTAATGTTGGTGAAAAGTCAATTGTGGTTGTAGTGTTGGCTATCTAATTTTATAAACATTACATATGTACTCCTGTGATACAGCCATCACGTCGGGTTAACGTCAGTGGTAATTAAGCACAATCGGCCAATTAAGCGCCAATCGTAATTAAGCGCCAAGTTGGTCTACGGGGCATTATCCAGGGCTATTATCTTCGCAAGCAAAAGAGCTACATATCAGCTTATCGCTTCGAGTGTAGGTAATACCCATGTTGATATTTGCATCGTTACGCAACTGTAAACAACTGGTTATATAAAATATATGCAACTGTTCTACATATGCCTGTACGTAGAACATCTGAACATATGTATAGCGTCATTTCGTAACGTATCGCTTATCAAAAAAAATTTCACCGCTGTCACCGTCCCTGTGCATGATCTCCATAACATCGATTCCCATGGTACGTGGGATCATCCGAATTTTTTTTATAGCAAGATATATTTAATCGAAGTTGACCATTAAGGTACTAGGCAAACTTTACCAAAAAAAGAGAATTTTTTTTATTTGTTGAGTCTTGTGGCACAATTGTCACCAACCCGTTTTAAAGAGGACGCTCACAGCATCCATTCATCCATCCATCCACCCAGTAGCGGCCGCGCGGAGCGCGAAAATTGGCCGCGTATCTGCGTGCTTCGCTGCAAATGTCGTCGAAAGACGATAGTCTTCTGGCGGCCGTACTACTTTGTTTTGCCTTGCCTCAGACAGCGCCTACTCTAAGTTTAATCGGCGGCATCTGGCTGGCATTGATAAAATAGAGGAGGCGCTGCGTTAGATATGAACGCCATCTGGCACTTGCATCGGGAAACATGAGCTTGTGCAGAACCCAGGGCTACTGAATGCCAGGATTTTTCGTGCATAGCGTCGCAATTTCAGCGCAGCCTAAGAAACACTACGGTCTTTAGAATTACGTATCTAAGGATTTTTTATTAAAGGAACACAACAACTAGGGTAAGGTGGGGCAAAATGAGACAAAAATTTGAAAACAGTGAATATTTATTTTTATTTCACTCTTTACCCTTAAACGACAATGCAGAAACTTTCCTTTGGGTACAAGGTATGTGCTACATAAATATGACCATGTTGTCACCGTTCAAAAGTTTATTTTAAAAAGAAATAAAAAATGCACCAGATGTCTCATTTTGCCCCAACCTACGGGGCAAAACGAGACAGTGTGAAAAAAAATTTAACCCTTCAGTTTTTGCAGTAGAAGCACTTGAAATTAAACTCCGTGGGCCCTCACGCAGCCTTCATGACCCCAGTCCTTGCACTCCATGCATTGAATCCAGACAGAATCCGGTGCTGTTTTGCTCCAAAACTCCTTGCAGATCAAACACCACCAGTATTTTTTGCGCTATTGTTGTATTTTGTTGAAAGCTTGCACTTCATTGAATTATTCAACGATTGGACGCTAGATATAATCTGACGCATCTTCTTCGCCTCATTTTGCCGTTTTGGTGCAGAACTGCACGAGCATTTCGTGGCTTTCAGCTTCGTCAGCCGGGCTTCGTGAGGCGATGAATTCAAAACTGTGCTAGATTCGAATTTTCTAGCACAAATTTGGTATTGAAGGAAAAATCGATGGCGAGACGTGTTTGTGAAAGGCTTGACTTGGAGATTCTTCCAAATTTGCGTTCGCCTCTTGAGAGCATTTCTGGGAATGCGGAAAAATCTCGATGCAGCACGAATGGAGTGGGTGTCCTGAACAGCAGTCAGTGCTTTTTCACGTCGTTTTGCTTCCAGGAAGCTTTATATGATATTCTCTTGGGTGTCCGAACCTTCCTAAACAATAAAATATAACATATAATGAGTGTAAGTAAATGGTTCACTTAATGAGACACTCTCTAAGGGGAATTCAATGCCTTTTTGTCGCGTTTTGCCCCCCCCTCACATGCCCAAATTCAAAAAAATTTCCTCTTTGGCCCCGCGCACCAAGTGAACTGAAATTTTGGTGGTATGTAGCTAGTAGTATATAGTAACAATATAAATACTTACGTTGTTGTACTGACGCCAGAGTAGCTTCATGCACGGATCCGAAAATTTGACCGAGAAGAATTTCACCCCTTTTTGACGGGTCACGAACACACTGACACCAGCCACGTAATTTTTCCCACGCGAACGCTGTGAGCAATCATCAACTTTTACACATAAAAGGGTGGACAACTACCAGCACCTCTCGCTGAAATATAGAAACAAAGAAATGTGCTTTCTGTATTAGCTATAGAGGTCGGGAAAGCCAAAATGTCGCGTTTTGCCCCGTGTCTCATTTTGCCCCGCCTTACCCTAATACTTACGTATTGATATTGTGCCTCAGATATGGGCAACATTTGCTTTTTCATCGATAATATTCACAAGTATGAACGCAGCCGCTTGTGTAAGATGGCTGGGCGTTCAGCAAGGGGTTAAGCTTTGGCCGAGTGGCTGAATCGAGGGACAGACACACACACAGAAGGACAGACAGGCCAAAATTTCTGCGTTGAAGTATCCGAAGAAAGACTTTCGTCTTTAATAAATAATTCATGTTCTATCTCCTTGCCGACGACGCGAAGCACGCCGAATTGAAGCCGGGGGTGCCGGTAAAGCCATCACGCCATGCTTTAAAGCCAATGCTTCCTCATGTAGAAGCTGGGGGAAGCACGCTTCAATGCGAACGAAACGTGCGCAACTCCAGCTTTTACTTCACTCGTGAACCGGAGGTATGCGTTCGAACACGGTCCGCCTTATAGCTTGTGACTTCACTAGAGAGCCGAGCTCCCGGCCGGCAGAGGGCTGGACCACGGAGGAAGAATAGACAGGAGGGGAAACTCGGCGGCGTACCGCGCCGCGATAGTAGGGGCTTTTAGCTTGTACGTATACATCTTTACGTTACCGTGTTACCGGATACCGGAAGGAATCTGCGCATGCGCGTTTCTTTACGGAACGTAGACTTTTACGGAACGTAAACTACTCGCCGGATAGGCTTTACGTTTTCGGCCCCAGCTCACAAATCCACCTTCGTTCGTGGCTACTCGCGATATCCGCTTTGAGGAGACTCCAGCCGCCGATGTCGAGTCAAAATAAGCCAAAGTGCGAGCGATCACCTTAATTGTTTCAGCAGGATTGCCGAACTAGTGACCTAGCAAGCCGAAGCAGTAAACGTGAGAGGCCTAAAACCCCTGACATGCCCGACATGCTGGATAGGTGGCGCCATCTAGCGGGGCTAATATGAACCAGGCAAGCACAGAATTGGTATTGCAGAAACATCGTGCATTCTACTTCTGATGTGAATGCCTTGCAGTGGCATAACTACGAATGAGTTGCCTTTTTTAATCATTTCTTACTTCAAAAACACACGGCGAAAACAAACCTGTACATGACTTTGGTTGCACAAATCGTCACAAGATGTCGACACCATCGTCCGGTAACCTGGTATTTTATACGTTTTATACTCCGCGTACATTGGGATACCTTACACGCTAAAAAAACCTTTTCGATGATTTTTCCGCAGTAGTGATTCAATCTTATCTAAATTAAATATAGTTTAAATGCAGTTATCATCGCAATTTGGTGGTTTGCGCAAACGTAAAGGTATACGTTTACGTAAGTACGTAAACGTTTACGTATGGTGTGCTAAAACTTTTCTAAAACATGCGTTCCGGTAAAACGGTAAACGCAATCCGGTAACCGGTAACACGGTAACGTAAACAAGTATACGTACAAGCTAAAAGCCCCTAGTGTCACCCTGAAGAGCGGCGGCGGACGTCATGACAGCGCCACCTGCAGAAGCGCGGCCGAACTGCCGCTTCGGAGCGGCAGACGCGGGAAGCGTCGAGCCCTGTCTTGTCGTCTGCTTGCGCACCGCTGCTTGGTGCTTGAGCGCCACCCTTGCATATCATGGAACTGGCAACAGTGGCTAGAGCGGTTCGTTTTAATTTATTCACCAATTCGTCCGTGCTTTCCTTGCGCTTTTAGTTTTCTTCAATTTATTCACCTTCGGATACTATGGCAAAAGTTTTATTTGTGGGAAACTGACGTGCCACATTCGCTGCCTGCAGAAGCGTGAATAACGGGGGGTTGATGCATATCGTCTGCTCACCATTTCGCTGAGGAAATGCTTTTTGCAGACGTAGTCTCATGCTGTGAGATCGCGATCCACCCGGCCTATAGCTCTCGCCCATTCCTACAAGCTTTGAGGGTCAGCTGGAGATTTGAAGGTGCGAACTTTTTCAGCGCAGGACTTATATCCACTGTCGCAGTTCGGGACAAAACATCGGCGTCCTATGTCGACTACCAGCAACCTCTAACACAGTCAACATACATCGTGAATTAGCAGCGCAGGAACTGCCGAACTTGCGACGTGTTGATTCTCGAAGCCAACACCGACGTTGCTCCGTCTGTTCATGTCTGCCCAAACGTGATGAAGAAGTGTCATTAAATTTTCTATTTCCGCCCACCAGTTCTGTATCGCATGCTCTGATCAGCAGTCGTATTTTGTTATGTCGAAAAATTTACGAAATACTAAGCCACACCATTCATGGTTTTCTATACGTGCCTGCTACGATTTCTGATCGTCTGCTTTCTGAAGTGTGCCAGTTTGTTCCTTTCATTGTCGTCTGGAAGGCATCTGATACAAAATATGAAGAGTAAAAAAGATTGGCACTAAGATGCTTTACTCGGGCTTTATTTTCTTAGCGCGACCCTTTGTGGCAAAAAACTATTTTTTTTGGCGGCACATGGCAACGTAGCGCAAGCGGCCAGTGCAAGATGTAGCAGACGACGCCCGGGTGCCGTCGGAGCGCACGCGCTCGCTCTCTCCTACCGCGGCGGAAAACGAATAGTTCCGCGCCTCACCGCGAGGATCGCTGCGCGCACGTTCGCCAACCTCCTCTCTCAGGGTGATATTATCGCGGCGCACGCTCGCGCTGGCGCAGGGCCGGAGTTTCCCCTCCTGTCTTTCTTGCTCCGTGGGCTGGACTAAAGGAGGAAGCACGTGCTTCTTCTTTTTTATTTTGTTCTTTTATTGCGATAGCAATTATATGGACACTCGCGGCTGGTTTTCGCCGTCGGCGTCGGCGTCATTTGCCGTATATGTATATGTATATATATATATATATAACCGGGCCCGCCCGTCGTTCGTGAGCGTGAAAAGACGCGAGGGGGGGGGGGGGGTCCCTTGAGCGACCTTCGATTTTACGAGCGGGGGCGCGCGCGTTATCTCCCCTTCTCGGCGGCCGACAGCGGGCGGGGGGGGGGGGGGGGGGGGACGTTCGATTTTACGAGCGCGGGCGCGGGCGCGCGCTTTATCTCCCCTTCTCATCTCCACTTCTCGGCGGCCGGGCCGGCGTACCCTTCTACGTGCTGCGCTCTCAACGCGAAGAGAATTCTCTTAAACAAGCGTTTTCTAGAGTTGCGTGAGATCGCGGATCCAAAAAGAGTTAGCTGCCAGCCTCACTTCGTATAACATTACAATTTTTTGCTATCGCATTCCTTGCTTCACCCTTGCGGTGAAACTGTGACTTTTTTTGTACTCCTCACGCGGGGGGATAGGCTATACTGGTCCGTTACGCAGCGTCTGGTACGCAGGGCCCTCTGGCCACTGCATTGTGAGCAGTGATCTCGGTGCGCCAAAGGAAACATTTCTAATAGTATTTGTCAACATGATACTGATAACGCGCACTCCTAACAGAGCATATATTTGCTTTGAAATTTCATGGTTGTGATGACACAAAAATTGGACACATTTTCCTTGCATTGCTACAGTTTATTTTAACTGAACATACTAAATAACGTACTATAGCAAATGCACTAAAAAATGTTTACAAATCAATGACTTGTCACTGACTGGTATTTCCTTGAAGTATTTTTGCATTCCGGCTTATAGACTTTCACGCTTTTAAATAGTTTTCCTCTTGTTCGATTATATGCATGTATACAGTCCGTTAGGTCATCTTCGGTAGCGCTATCATTCGCAAGCACTTTGTAATGTGGACGACCTGGAAATATTTTTGAAGAATACTTACACAATATAATGACTGGTTATTTTCAGAACATTCGGAATAAATTTAATATGAACGCTGAAAATTCCGCAACGAAGGACACTGTTTAGCCGCAAAACGTATTGGCACAAGTTTTTCATTTTATTTGCGTGGTACACAACGAAGAGATCGAGCCAATTGCAAGCCAATAAACCATATTAGGGTTCCCAAATGAACAGTAGGTTTCTTTGGGGAGAGTATGTTTTTAAAAGATATTTTTTCTTGCTATAAATATAATCGGTTGCCACTTAGTACTACTTGGGGCCACGGTTCACATGAGATCTGTTTGCACTAAACAGTAAAATAATTCTTGAAATATATAAAAGAAGGCAGTGCCGCATGCACTGTTTCTTTTCCCAGGTCTCTTGTTTTTTTAATTCTTTGTTTTATTTTCGTTTCACAAAGAAAGCCTCATATCAGAGATAACCAATTTGCCCAACAGCGCGCACTATTGAGGGCCCTGATATTCAAATCAAGGAAGTACTTGACTAACGATATTGAACGAACGAGTTTTAGATGTCTCGTAGAACTAGAACGCCACGTTCAATTCTCCAAAATATTCAGTAGCACAATTTAAGGGAAGTTCGTTATTGTGCCACGGAAGATATTAAAAGCTTCAAAAATTGGAAAATTAGGGCACCCTAAAGCTTCGCCTTTAACAGTTGAATGCGACAGCGATATCCCCCCCCCCCCCCCGCCACAGACACACTCACAAACACACACACACACCCGCACTCTCACACACACACCCACGCACACGCACGCTCTCCCGCATCTGTGTGCGAAGATATTTTGAAATGTTACGACGACATGATACAAGACACTCGGGCCAGAAGTATTTGAGATAAACATGCATGATACTGCACCAATTATTTTACCTAAGACGATACTTTCCAATTAGATTTAAAATACTTCTATACATTTGCATCTTTCTATAACAGATATTTATAAAATACCAGCAAACAGTTACGGCCAGAATTGTTTCCTTAAAAATTTGTTAACTGCAACTAACTTTGTTTAATTTTAGTGAAATGTTGCTTAGTATCCGGAAAGTTCTGCTTTTCTTTATCAAAGTATATGATTTCATTCCCCAAAGTCTTATTCGGATTGCTTTGGTTATTTAACGTAAGAGATGTGTATGCCCTGCGCTGGCAGTAATACTGCTTGTCCCTGCCGCGAATGCGGACCCGAAGGTTCCAGGATTGATTACTTGCGTCAGCGGCCTCGTGTCGTTGGAAGCGAAATATTAGAGGCGCGTGTGTTTATATTTAGGTTCACTTTAAGGAATTCTAAGGGGAAGGAATTACCGGAACCTCCCACTACGGCCTTTATTGTAACGATTTTATGGTTTTGTGACGTAAAACTCTAACAACAACAACAATTATTATTATTATTATTATTATTATTATTATTATTATTATTATTATTATTATTATTATTATTATTGCTGCTGTTCTTATTATTGTCATTCCTGTAATTCAGGGGCGTCGCTTCTCTACTTACCGCTGCAGCCTGCGGGCTGCCATCTACTCGCTAGAACATCAATAAGAACCCTCTGCATGATGGCACGAAAAGCGCTATGCAGTTTTGCCTTGTCCATGAACGTTATACTGCTTTCGTTATAGCGAATCACCGGCCCGGCGTACAGCAGCGACAACGCCGGTAGTGACATTTTTGTGGCGTATCGTGTATGTGTAGTAGAGGAAGAGGAAAAGATTGACGTTCCACTAGGAACAACGGTGAGGCGAGCCTCGACGACAATGGCTGGACACTGTGCGACCCTATGCTGCTTCGCCCCTAAAACTTGGAGGACGCTTCAGCGTCACCTTCAAAGTAGAACGTGATAGTGTAATCGGGCCCTGTGCGAATCACCTCAATCGCTAGCCTACTTTCGTTTCTCGGTGGAGGCTTGAACCATGCAGCAAGGAACGAACGTCTGTGCGTGTAACATCGGCCATTTGAAAACTATCCTTGAATGCCTGCTGCAAGTAGAGCTGCCGAGTGTCCGCCACGCGCGGCGCTAACCGCTAGGCCACAGAAGCGCACGTCCTTCAGCACATACGGCGAGCTATTTGTATACACCATTTACCGCTGGTGGTACGCCGATCTCGGGGGGATTATCAGTGTGTTTTCTGCCTTACCATCGAATCAGTGAGATGGCGCGAAGTGCGCGCTAGACACCACTCATTGGCTCCTCAAAGTGCACTTTGCCCTACGGGGCGTAGTCACCCGTGCCAGTGCGCGCGCGCGCACGATTATCTCGGGATGGGCGCAGTTTTCCGTTGTGTGCTTTCGCCGAAAAAATTGCGTGTAGGTTACAGAGTGCACAAAGGTCACTTCGCTCGCTGCAGAAGCCCCGTTCGCGAAAGAAGGGTGCTGTTCAAACACAGTGAAGTAACAACTGTGACACTTGTTAGCTCGCGTTCGTCGTGGGTATACTTGTGCGTATGTTTCGTGCGTTCAACAATTGCTGAGTAATTGTGTTTACATGAACAATTACTGGAACAACTTCATCTAAAACAAAGACAAATATACTTACTATTGCAGAGGCACTTGCCCTCTGTTGAAAAAGAAGAGAACATAACTCAACTTCACGCTGTGTATTTTTAATTTACTCGATTGGTAGCTTACATTCTAAACCTGGCAAATATTTTTTACAGGTGTGCTGCGGACGCAATTTGCCTAAGAAGGAATCGCCGCTCGTCGACGTACTATGGAAGAAGAACGGCTATTTGGGCGAGTTGGTCAATTTGCATGTTGAAAGGAGTTGCAGCGCAAGCACGAAGGTGCTGAAGAAAAAGCGTAACGGAAGGCAAGGCGAGGAGTGGAAAGCAAAGAGGGACGACACGGGCGCTGACTACCAACTGGTTTATTTTTTACAGCACACATGTACATATATAAACAGGTAAAATCCATTCGTCAAGCAAACGTCAGTAAAACGTGACATAGTTCGGGGGAGTGTCCGATAAAACAAGGTACAATGATAACAGGCTAACCCTTATCCAAAAGTGCGAATTCTTTATCATGCAAAGCCACCGAAGGCTGGCTCACGCAATCGTCATCAAATTTCCTAATATAATACGCCTCAGCGATTTCACGTGTTAACTTGTCCTTATGACGTTCTAGCACACTCCCGGCCTGAAAACGAGGCTGGCATCCGCAACTTTTACAATGCATTACCAGGTTCGAACTTATCCCTTTGCATAAATCATTCTTATGCTCTCCAAGCCTTTTGTTAAAGCAACGTCCAGTTTGTCCTATATAACTGCGACCGCACGTTAAAGGAAGCCTGTATACCACGCCCATGGAACATTCTACAAACTTATTTGTGTGTTTCACTGCGCATGCCCATCTCATACCTGACATTCCACTAAGGCGTTCATCCGTCAGCCTGCAGATCTGGCCAACTTTGCATGGGGCTGATAATAACACATCCACACCATATCTCTTCCCAACTTTTTTTCAAGCCGTGAGATATATTGTGAAAATATGGAATGACAGCCAATCTTTTCTTTTCTTTCTGTCTTTCTTGCTTCTCTTGCTTTTGTTTTAACTTCTGCAGCAATTTTTCACACACTGAAGAGATGACAGATTTCGGAAATCCCGCTGAAAGAAGCCTGTCCACCTGCGTTTTCACACTGTGAGTCACCTTATGTAGGCATGACTTATATAAGCTTGCGCTTATGGCCGACGAAGCTATCGCTCTCTTTACCAGTTTCGTATGGCTGGAAGCATAGTTTAACATAGGCTTAACACTTCGTGGTTGGTATTCCCAGCAAACGTGATTTGGAAAAATTCTGATATTAATATCCAAGAAACGCAATGAATCCTGTTGGGGGACTTCGCAAGTGAAGTCTATCCCACCCCCATGTGTTTTGAAAGTATCTAAAACAAGTTCAGCCAGGTTTTTCCCTACTCGTAACGGAAGGTCGCAGAAAAATTAAATAATCATCCACATATCTGAAGGCGATTTGCACCAAACCATCAAGCTTTTCTTTAAGAATCATGTCGACCCTGGCAAGAAATATATCACTCAGAACCGGGGCAACTCTTGACCCTATGCACACCCCTGTGCGTTGTCTATAGAGAGACCCACCCCATGACACAAAGCATCAGTGTTAGTTGTTTCATGGAACTTTTGCTTTTTTTACTTGGAGTCCACTTTTGTGTCATGGGGTGGGTCTCTCTATAGACAACGCACGGGGGTGTGCATAGGGTCAAGAGTTGCCCCGGTTCTGAGTGATATATTTCTTGCCAGGGTCGACATGATTCTTAAAGAAAAGCTTGATGGTTTGGTGCAAATCGCCTTCAGATATGTGGATGATTATTTAATTTTTCTGCGACCTTCCGTTACGAGTAGGGGAAAACCTGGCTGAACTTGTTTTAGATACTTTCAAAACACATGGGGGGGTGGGATAGACTTCACTTGCGAAGTCCCCCAACAGGATTCATTGCGTTTCTTGGATATTAATATCAGAATTTTTCCAAATCACGTTTGCTGGGAATACCAACCACGAAGTGTTAAGCCTATGTTAAACTATGCTTCCAGCCATACGAAACTGGTAAAGAGAGCGATAGCTTCGTCGGCCATAAGCGCAAGCTTATATAAGTCATGCCTACATAAGGTGACTCACAGTGTGAAAACGCAGGTGGACAGGCTTCTTTCAGCGGGATTTCCGAAATCTGTCATCTCTTCAGTGTGTGAAAAATTGCTGCAGAAGTTAAAACAAAAGCAAGAGAAGCAAGAAAGACAGAAAGAAAAGAAAAGATTGGCTGTCATTCCATATTTTCACAATATATCTCACGGCTTGAAAAAAGTTGGGAAGAGATATGGTGTGGATGTGTTATTATCAGCCCCATGCAAAGTTGGCCAGATCTGCAGGCTGACGGATGAACGCCTTAGTGGAATGTCAGGTATGAGATGGGCATGCGCAGTGAAACACACAAATAAGTTTGTAGAATGTTCCATGGGCGTGGTATACAGGCTTCCTTTAACGTGCGGTCGCAGTTATATAGGACAAACTGGACGTTGCTTTAACAAAAGGCTTGGAGAGCATAAGAATGATTTATGCAAAGGGATAAGTTCGAACCTGGTAATGCATTGTAAAAGTTGCGGATGCCAGCCTCGTTTTCAGGCCGGGAGTGTGCTAGAACGTCATAAGGACAAGTTAACACGTGAAATCGCTGAGGCGTATTATATTAGGAAATTTGATGACGATTGCGTGAGCCAGCCTTCGGTGGCTTTGCATGATAAAGAATTCGCACTTTTGGATAAGGGTTAGCCTGTTATCATTGTACCTTGTTTTATCGGACACTCCCCGAACTATGTCACGTTTTACTGACGTTTGCTTGACGAATGGATTTTACCTGTTTATATATGTACATGTGTGCTGTAAAAAATAAACCAGTTGGTAGTCAGCGCCCGTGTCGTCCCTCTTTGCTTTCCACTCCTCGCCTTGCCTTCCGTTACGCTTTTTCTTCAGCACCTTCGTGCTTGCGCTGCAACTCCTTTCAACGTACTATGGAGGTTGAATCATTTCTTTTAACCTGTTTTCTTCCGCGTGCGTGCCTACTTGCATGCCAATGTGCTGGCGTCACACAGCGTTTATATATTCTGCAGGTTTCGTGACTTCGATGCATCGATTTGGGCTCGTATGTCACTGTTTCAAAGACCTCTCCATTAACAGAAACTTCAGTTGCATTGTTTGAGTTTTCAGGAGCAGCTTTACTGTGCATTTACTCGAAAGTCCCCGGTTCAACCGCTGCCGCGGCGGTAGCATTTACATAGAGGCGAAATCCTGGAGGCCCGTGTACTGTGCTACGTTAGTGCACGTTAACAAACACCAGATGGTCGAAATTTTCAGAACCCTCCACTTCGGCGTCCCTCATAATGAAATCATGGTTTTGGGACTTGAAACCCCAGATATTATTACCACGCGCTTGCTGCTTCATTGTACCTTACACATATAATACACATAACTGTCTCGTTTACAACTTTCACTTGAAGAAACGTGGGTGCATGAACATTTTTTTGCGTTGCAGATTATAAACATTGCTCCTACAGGCACAGCTCTCAAAAGAGTGTGTATAAAACAGCCAGTGTGTTATTAAATTTTCCTCTCAAGACTGTCAGGCTGACAGAAGAGATTGAATTAGGGACGTTCCGTATAAGCAAATATTAGGCGACATTCGATAGTTTTAATGGCAATGTTTGCAGTGCAATATTTTAGAGCCACTTTGGCGAAGTAACAGGTTAGTTGCCTCGCAGTAAGCGCGTGACCTATGAATACATTGCTAAATGAATGGCATCTAATTTCTGACCACAGAAAAATAAAGTTCTGAAACTGCACATCAACTTACCTCTATCGCTCTCCACACACACAGATTCTAAGGGAAATACATAAAGGCTATTATTAAAACGTGACCATCATGAAAATCCCAAATACTCATTGGACAACAGCCTCGCTCTGCTTTATTCTAACGAACATTTACTCGAGAGTGTTTATTTGAGTATTCGGCGGAATATTATGCTTTATTTCGTTTTTATCATCTCTGGACGATAGCATCGCTATAGAGAGGAGAGGTAATTAAAAAAAAGTTACAGCCAGTGCCATACCTGTGCATTATGAGTAAAGAGCGGAGCTGGCAGCCAGCTCAAACACCTGGCGAACGCAGATTGCGTCCGTTCGTTCTTCTTTTTCTTCCTCTTCGTGCTTTCATGTTTCTTTCTTTATCTTTTCTACGTCCTTTTCTTTCTTCTTTCTTTCACATTTCTTTTTTTCTTTTTGTCGCTCTATATTGCCCTCTATTCTCGTATTTGTAATGGTTACCTCACTTGAACCCAGAAATTTTCATTATTTGTTTTATTTCCATCTTTCTCGATTTTTCGGTCACGGACAAGACGATGAGTTTTCGTTCACAACCAACGACACCGACACCGACGCCGTAATTTCTGCGAAACGAGCTCTTTCACGCTATCGCGTAAAACAGACCCCGCAGAAGCGGTAATGAAACGTGAGTGAGAGACGGCGATGCACTGCACAAATAACTGCGACATCTCTACGGCGTTAAAGAGGGCATCTAATTACGCGAACCTCGACGCCTGCTCATAGCGAGAGACTCATAACTTACCTCACAAAGACGAGTCTAAAATGTCGGCCTCAGGTTCTCACTTCCGATTCTATGCAACGCCGCCTTTGTCGCAGCTCGCTGCGCTTAACGGACGGTATCATGACGAGCTTTTGACCGTGATTGGCACAGTCCCACGTGATGGCATCTGGCCAATACCGCCGAAGCGTCAGCCTCCGAGAGGTCGGAGGAGGGAGAAGAGAGAGGAGGCGCGCTTTACCCACATATGTCGCTACTTTACGAAGTTTCAAGCGTTTTAACGTCCTTTGGCACTTTGCGCCATCTAGCGGGTGAGAGCGAAGAAGCCTCTGCACCACAGAAATGTGTGGACCTCAGAAGCACCAGAGAAATGTGTGCACCTCCAACGGTAAATGACATATAAATAGCTCGCCGGTAGTATGCTGGAAGATCTATACTTTGTGGCTTATAGTGGTTAGACGCGCCGAAGCGCGCAGATAGAGGCTAGGGGCGATATTTTCGAAGGCCTGGTCGCCGGCTACGAAAAATCTTTCTTAGCATATATATATATATATATATATATATATATATATATATATATATATATGATAAACGCCATGCCTACGCGAAAACTCGTCTAGAGTGTCCATGTAGTCGCTGCCGCTTTGAAAGATTCCACGCCGTTTTTACAGTGCGAGCTGTTATGAGATCACAACGGCGGTCTTTGGCATCGTAGTTGTCCGCCGCCGCCGCCGCAGGTTTCCGTAAGTGCTATCGCACGAAATAAGACAAAAATAATATTGCCAGGATGGAACGGGGTTCGAACCTGGGTCATCTGCGTGGTAGACCGGCATTCTACCACAGAGCCATGCCGGTGCTCGAAACACGTTCGCAAAAAGACCGTATAAAGGCGTTATGTCGGGAAGGAATGACGTTAATATGCGTAACATAGCGTGGTAGAAGAATAAAATAAGAACCACGCGTCACACAATGCGAATTGCATAACCAGTGGGTCGTTGAATGCTTCTGACCCATTACAATGGACTCAGCCATAATTTTTCATCGTCATCAGCCACCGACACAACAAAGTGCACATACATAAGGCCTGGCAAATCTGCAGCAGGTACCTCGCTTTTCCGCAGAATCACGAATAATGGCGTAGTGGGTGCTTACCGACTTGACAAAAATTACGATGAATGGCGCAGTGGGTACCTTGGAAACGTACATGTATTAGTAGCCCAAAGAGAGTTTACAATGATTCTAGAAATGCCGCTCACCCAGCTGTCGCCGTGACTGTGCTGCGTGTTCCGCGCAGACCTGCTTTTTTTTTCTTTTGAGGGGACGTACTACTATGATCTAGAAGCATTGAGCTATTTTAATCATCTTCAAAAAAATGTTTACTTACCGAACCCGTCCTCATCTGGTTTCGTCGTTGTTCTCTCTGAAAACGAGTAAGGAAGTAATGTTACAATGCTGCTCGATACTATAATCAGGGTACGTTTATTTTATTTCTAGACGTGCGTCGTGTTCTCGTGCTTGGCGCATCACATTACATTTTCTTGCAAGTCCTTGAGGAGCCGTTTGAGCAGCGTACTTATTTTAGGAGCATTCTCCGTTTCGCGACATTTTAGGGGACCAGTGACGAGCAGTGGTGTGTGCCCCATTACTGTGGCACATACAGTGAAGTTTACCGCTCGTATGTTCCCTTCTTCATTAGCAGTGGAATAATGGTGCGAATAGTGGAATAATGGCAACGTAATACATTAAAGAAATATACATTTTGAAGAAAGTTGCTTACTTTCCATTACATTTTGTTCTAACTACACGCGAAATATAGATATCTAACGTTTCTGGGTTAATTATGGTTAATCTTATTTTTTCAATAAGCAGTTGTGATCAACTTCTTTCAAAGTCATCGTCAGGTGGCTCAAACAGAAAAAAAATATCTTGAAAATATTTGCTTACCTTCTTTGTCCTTTGGTTCTTCCTCTAAAAAAAGAGAGATGAGTAACATATTGGTATGTTGGTAAAGGTACTATTAACTTTGTAGAATGCGGCTTAGATAAGCATCCTATGACGGTATCGTCAGATGGGGCGTGAGGACTCTCTGGAATTACTAACGTCTTTTAAAATTTAGGGACTCACTGTCTTTCAATACAGCGCATATCATGAGTTCGATTGCGGCGGTGTCTCTGTTTTACTGTTTTACCTGCATCGTGTGAAGACATACATAATGAACGCAGTGATGAAGGAGGTATTCAGGGTCAGTATATGACTCTTATAACTAAAAAAAGTTGTCAAGCACATGAATCAAATAAGGGAGAATATCTGCACAACTGATGGTTCGCAGATAGCAGTCGGTACGCCGGTAATACTGTCGGCAAATTTTAATAGAGAATTCAGGATCTTTAGCCGCGAAATGCTCAAGTGTGGTCGAATATAAGCCTAAGAAGTTAAAGATAACTCTCCATAGCCTGGTGAAAGCGACGTTTCAAGAGGTCTACCAGCTGCTAGTATTCGTGAAAGAGCATTTATTTATTTATTTATTTCCTTATTTATAATGTACTGCCCCCCACCCCCCCCCTTTCTAAGAAAAATAAAAGGATCACGCGCGACTCCTTTCGGAGAGTTCTGACTTGCCACGTATATGATTCTCTTTGAAGCGGCACGATGACTCTCTTGGTGGCGCGCATTAGGAGAGTACCTTGACTTTCATAGGAAGAGTGAAATGACTCTTATCTGAAGGATCAGATTACCGTCATTAGGGGAGTCAGCCCAATCTTGCCGGTAACCCTCCTACTTGGGTCAAATGACACGCACCAAGCGTCAAGCTGCTCTAGATCTATTTTCACTTACTCAATTGTTCAAATGCTCTACTTTTTCGTGACTGCTGTTGCAAATAGTGAATTATTCATTGTAAGTATGTCCAATAATACTTGCCGTTATTTCCAGAGGCTGCAAAAAAAAATAATAGTTCGATTTTAGCATTAAAGTGCTAGAACTCATCAAAATAACAGAGCTTTTAAAGCAGAGTAATGTAGGACGCGCCAAAAGACGCTCTGTCATTTCTAATTAAACTGTTGAAGTATTCCTTGTTTACATGCATCTGTGTGTATCCAACTAAAGCTTGTTACTGTGATGTGCGTAGTGTCATATGCTGCAAAATATACTGCAACAATTGGCATGATGGTTCCGTATTTATTCCTGATGATTTTGAATAAATCAGAAGTGATGGTGGCTGGCGGCATCTGACTTGTGACCTGGCATGTTGTCGCTTCTGTTCAGCTTGGGCAGCCATCAAAAATAGCAACTGAGAAACAGGATATGAAATTATGATGAGAAAACGGTATTGTTGTAAGAGTTTGCAAAACGCTGCACAATAAGTGATTTACAAAAACATAATGAAGGCTCACAAGAAAACAACAAATGCAAAGAAACATGACAAGGAACAATTTTTTTTGCCGTTATCGCGTAAAACACACCTTTCAAATAGTTGCTTTTGTAACATGTAACTTCCCAAACAAAATTTAAGCACGAGATGACTTGAGCGTCCTTTAAACAACAAACGAACTTCATTAGGCTCCTTTGCTGTGGGTGCCACTCACCTATTTTCCTACGTCATCTTGTCCGACTAAAGGAAATGTAGGGCCGAGTGCCGCGTTGAAAGGCGAGCGGCACTGATAACTTTCCTACGACGAGCCATATCAATGTATATGTAATGTATAGTTTACTTATTTTGTCACCCCTCTCATCGTTTGCAGAACCTCTCCTGTGTAATGTGCCCGCTTACAATTACAGAATTCGCTTTCCCACCAGGTAGTTTTATCAACATTTCCACCAGATATTCCATTAAAAATATGCTGTTACCCTTTCATTAGACTACTGATCAGATTTATTTGCAAGAAAAACTAACATGTACACGGATTGCGGAACATATTTGTGCATTTATCAAACTTTCGCGCGCACATACATTCTCGACAATGTAGAAATATATAATACGGCGAGGCTCTAACTTTACATTGTCGAGAGTGTAAGTGCATGCTAAAATGCGATGAATGCGTGATTTGGTATAGCCACAAGAATGAAGAAACACGTTTAGTTGTGGAGCCTTGATATATCAATAAGAGTGGTAGCGCATCCTTGAGCCAACCATCAATCAACATGAATGTACGTTGGCGTTGTGAAGAGGTTAGAGAAGGGCTGAAGGAAGACGAGGCTGATGAGGGTGTTGGGAATAAAGAACATGGCTTACACCATAGCCTAGCCCAACTGTGTATTATTACAAATTGGTCCAGCCGCGTATCGTTCCTGTGTAGACATTCAAGTCGAAATGTGGGTGGACTTCACCATTGGAACAAATCAACCCGGTGGCATCCGGATCTTGGCTGCAACGCTTCAAGATGAAGAGGAACAAGCTCTTCCGGAAGCAGTGAGCACTGACGCATTTGTCTCCTATATAAGCACTAAAAACGAAGCTCACTCCTGATCCCTTAATTGTGAAAGGAACAGTGAAGATGAACATGAAGCTTCACGATTATGAGAATTTTGTACTGACTCCAGTTGGAAACCACGCGAAGCCTGTTACCGTTGCTTCGTCAGGCAGTTCAGGTCGAGCTGATCAATAAGTTTCTTGAAATACAACAGGAACAGAACAGCCAGCAAAATGATTTAATGCGGTTGCTTGTAAACGTGAACGAACGAAGAAGCAGACCGAGTGTCGAACACGTGAAGCCCGAGATGTTTGACGGAGAATCTATTAGTCCCGACTCCTGGCTAACATTCTATAAATATGCATGCAATGAAAATTACTGGCACAGTGACGAGGATAAAGTGAAAAAGATGCGATTATTCTTATCGGGAATAGCGAAGACTTGGCGCGAGTTGCGTGTCAACGCTCACGGCAACAGGCCGTGAACAGAGTGGAAATACAGTTTTCTCAGCTCTTTTGGCGAGAACAAGGTGTTGCTATGGGACAAGGCAATTGCATTCAAGTACACGTCAGGATCTGCACTCATCTATTTTTATGAGAAGAGGCGGTTGTTCCAGCTGGCTGACTCATCTTTGCCTGAGACGTCTGTGGTTCCGCTTATCATTCATGGTTTTAGTCCGGGACTCCAGAAGCAAATACAAGTCAGAGGACCCAAAACGGTTGAAGAACTTCGGCAGGGAATGCGAAACCTGTACCTCCAGGACCAAGAAACCCAGCGTCAAATCATGACACCTACTGCAAGGTGTACAGGTACCACACCAGCTGATGAAAGACGCCCGCTTGGAAGCTGGAAGTCCACCGCAACGCGTTTGTCTTTTTAGGGGCGAAGCTCCTTAAGCCGTGGGTCGTGCGTCCTCGATGTATGTAGTTGTAGGTAGTCATCTCTCGTTTAGTTCTTGGAATGTCCGCTAGATGGCGGTACTTGTATATGATGAATATATGATGAAAAGCTGCGGCACTCACTCCATTCAGATGTATGGGCGCTGCTGCTTCTCACAATGTTCACTAGATGGCGCTGCACTGTGACAGTACGTGAATTGATCACTAGATGGCGCTGCGGCGCTCGCTCCATTCCGTTGCGTAGGAGACGGCTCCGCTGCGTGCTCTAGTGTGATAGGAGACCCCTGGGGGGCGCGGCGCTCTTGGCGCGCTTCCTATTTCGCTCGGCAGTCAGCGCGCAATGAGCGACGAAGAAGGTGAGCGACGAAGAAGGCACGGAGGCGCCGGAAACGGAGCCCGACGTTCGAGCCCACGAAGCAGAAGGTGCACGGCGACGCCGAGAAGCGGATCCAGAAACTGTGAGAGCCCGAGAAGCGGCGAGGAAACGCGCGTACAGGCGGGCAGATCCCGAGGCTGCGCGAGTGCGGGAAGCTGCTGCCAAGCGCACACACTGGTTCTCACGTCTTTCATGATGATGTAATGGGCGAATTTTCACGGAAGAGTCATGAACCTCCGGAGCTTCGCCCACTCAGGCCATCATGAAGACCAAGATGACGTGACAAAAACTAAATAAAGAGGGTCTCGCCTTCCACCCGACGACATCAAGAGAAGCTGTTTATTTGTCTCATACAAGTCTACTGTACATATGTCTTCCTGCGGTCGTGAAGTTGCGTCGCCAGGGCACCGTTCAGCTTACGGCATGTTTTTTAAACCTCGTGGATGGGTCTTCGTCGGCGGCGGAGGACCTTCGGTGTTTCGTCGTACAGCAACCGCACCTCCATCGGTTGCTGCCCTTAGTTTCCCGCATAAGGGCTCGGAGAGCGGCTTCGAGCAGGGGCGGCGTACTGCCTGCGGTGCGGTGAGATGTAGCGCCCTGGGGAAGGCGATAGGGAAGACCCTCGGGGCGTCCACTGCGCTCCTGCGAGGTAGTCGGTGACGTCGCGTGGTCGTTCACCCCGCTGTGGATGCGGCGCGTCGATGGCGAAACCACGCAGTGCTATCTGGTGGTACTGGCAACGGCGGTAGGTGTGGCCAGCTTCTCCGCATTGGTAGCACAGTGGGCGGTGGTCAGGGTCGCGCCAAACGTCCGTCTTCCTCGGAGCTTAGCGCTGGCGGGTGGGTGGATGGTATGGCGTCGATGGCGGTGGCGGCGGTGTCCGGTGGCGCAAGTGCGGCAGTGCGACGTCTTCACGTGAGTGCGGCGGGGAAGCGTTACGACGCACTGCAGCAGCGTTGCTCATCGCTTGTGGCTCGCGCTGCGCTGGTTCAGGTGCTCCCTGAACTTGTCGAATTTCCTGGCGCACGACGTCAGCGATCGGCTCCACCTGAGGCTGCGAGGTTGGCAACAATTTGAGCAGCTCCTCCCGAACGATTACTCTGATAGTGTCGCGCAGGTCGTCGGGATGCAGCGCTTGAACCTCCGCGTAGGGCATCGAGGGAATGCGGCGGTTGCACTGGCTGGTACGCATTTCCAGCGCCTTCGCAATCGTCATGGCCTCCGAGACAAATTCCGTGACCGTCTTCGGTGGGTTGCGCACAAGGCCGACAAATACCCCCCGCATCAAGAAGCGAACGTCCTTTTCCTCGGACATGGCGGGGCCAGCGTGGGGGAACATTCGGGTCGTTTCCTCCGTTTTCGTTTTCGGAACGCTTTTACTCGGAAGTTGCACCCGTGTCTCCAGCAAGGTCGCAGCCCTTTCTTTTCGGACGACATTCGTGAACGTCTGCGAGAAAGTGCTGCGAAAGATGTCCCAGGTTCGAAGAGTGGCGCAGCTTGTCGTCGGCATACTAATTGTTGAATGTTGAGACCCTTTCGAAAGTCTCAAGCCAGGTTTCGAGGTCTTCACTTAGAGATCCGTGAAACGTCGGCGTTTCTCTGGGTGGCTGTATCACGATTGCCGCGGGGGTGCACTGCGGCCGTCATCGTGCTTGTTGTCTTCGTCGCCGTGGCCCGGATCTTGTCGGGTAGGGGTCCGTATTCTGGTGTGAGGCCTTGCTGCCTATACAGCTGGCTCGCTGCTCAGCGTCGACGTCGATGTCCCCTTGACGGCGTGGGCTCTCACGGCTGGAGGGGGGACGTTCTGTACATGGACCACGCAGCACCTCCACCAGATGTCACGTGGTTGTGACGTGAACGAAGCCAGGAGGCTTTCCAAGATGAAACTCTTTATTTGGCCGAACTTGTGGCCGAGAAACGGAAAGTTAATTTGCAGCAATACACATGGTATGCACTGATAGGGGTGAACAGGGCGTCGGCCGTCGATAAACAGACAAGCGCTGAAGCGCGTCGGCTTCTACACATCTATCATCGAACATTCTAGCGTTATCGCTAGCGGCCGCGTAAGTTCCAGAACTAATTCCGATGTTCGCGTTGAACACGTAATCTGATCGGAAGGTTCTAACATTATCTAGATAGTTCCCAGTCATTCGAGAGCGCTTCGTGGAAGGCGGCTGTTACATTGCAATGGGACAGTAACACGAAAATAGATAGAAAGGAGTGGGCGTGCCAATAGGTCCGTCCATTGCATGGCATGTGGGAGACGGTCTGATGAAGTACATTCACAATACACCCTATGAAACGTGTGCTGTTTTTTACACCACTAATCTGGTTTAAAGAAATATGATGTAGTGGATTCATGTTAAATTCGCAAGTTCTCACATTACATGATTCACGACCGTTTAGCGTGAAACACGGAGATGTTTTTGGTACTCACCATTTACAAACCACCAAAGCTCAACCATGAGAACTGCACAGCTCGTATTTTGATACACGAGATGCCGCTTGTATACACCAACTGTGTTTTCCAGGAGAAGAAAACATAAATTGATGCTACAATCAGAGGATATTTATAGCATTTACATAATTTGGATCCGGGAGTCGCAGATGTTTGTATTAAACGCGTGCTTTTATTGGAAACTAGCGGTTAGATAAACATGAAAACAAGTATAAAAACCATCCAATGGGTCCTGCTCACTATTGAACTTCTTATTTTTCTCTAACGTCATTGCCCCCATGGATCGCCCGGCAGCTTAAGCTTCTCAGGACCTTTCAACAAAGTTCTTGACTGACTGACTGACGTCATTGCAAAAAAGTGAAAAATTCACGAAAAAAATATGTAAAATACGTGCATCGATAAAATTCTAAAATACGTAAGAGTAGTAAGAATAAAACAATAGATAGTTGAGTGTGGCGACCTATACTTGAGAATGTTGAACTAGGAGACTTCTAAGGAAGCTCTTCTTAGGCGGTGAATATTAATCTAACGTGCTCAGCAAACCAGCATCGAAAATAACATAGTTCCAACGTACTATATAAGTGGATTCCGCGATGTTCTTGTTGCTATTTCACAACTAATTTATCAAGTGCCTCAGGTCCGACCAGTTAGAGGGTATACACCTTACTTGCTTGGCCCATCAAAATGCAAATATTTTTGGAAACTTCTAATTACAGTTGTTTCCTTGAGCTTCACAATCATAGACACGTTGTCTAACATTTCTCAATTGAATGTTTAAAAACACCGAATCACAGCTAAGAATTCTGAACACAGTTTCACGAAAAAGTCTCGCGGCTCTACAAACACCGGTCAGCCGTCTTCATGAACATCATAGTAATATAAAAACCATCATAGCCATTACTCTTCTATTTTGACAGAATTGTGGCCACGTCACGTCTTCGTAATAGTGTCGTGACGAAGCCATTTCGAGTTTTCTGTTTCAGTGTCGCTTCTCACTTCCTCTAGTGGCTCATGCCCAACTAGCCGGAAGAGCCAAGCAACAAGAAACATCCGGGACTAAAATCACTATTACTGCAAGATTGAGGGGTTCATTTTACGGAGGTGAAACCTAAACATGCAGCACGCAGCGCGATTCTTTAACCCCCCATGTTTTGTCAGCGTAATAATTATTAGGGTAATGGTCATCTGATGCAAGAAAACTCCCGTGACGAAGAGAAGATATCACGTAGGTCTTAGCACCTCATTGTAACATTGAATAGACCTGCAACGAAAAGCGACCAGGCGCAATACCGGAATTTACATGAGCTGCACTCAACACCCTGACATTTGCCTATTTCGAAAATTTCGTTCATTTATGTTAAAAATCGACCTGACCAGCTCACAAAATTATTGCGCCCCTTCCCCGAAATCTGGGTGGTCTACTCTCAAGATCTATTTTGGAATGCGTGGCCTGCATAACTGTACTTATTGAATATTTCTGTCTCCATTTTTTGTATAGTAACATCATCAGCTGGAGCATTTGCAGCGTTATTAAACAGACCGCGGCGGTGGCCGCATTTTCGAGGAGGCGAAAATGCTCGAGGCCCGTGTGCTTAGATTTAGGCGCCCGTTAAGGAACCCCAGGTGGTCGAAATTTCGGGAGCCCTCCACGGCGGCCTATCTGATAAACATATCTTAGTTAGGAGACGTTAAACCCCACCAATTATTTATTATAAGCGAAGAAAGAGAATGTAATAAAAAGAATGCCAGTACCCTTGTATCACGTTTCCCTGCTTCTACAAACGCCAAAACATGTCGCGTGAATTCCGAGCGAAGCCACTCAGCACGAGAGTCTGAATAGATGGAAATTGATTGACGTAGCGTGGCGCCCCAGAAACACTCTAGCATCACCTTGATATTCACCTAATAAACAAAACTTTTATCACTGACAGATTTTGGCAGCGTCGTACGCGAAAAAAGAAAGAAAGAAAGAAAGAAAGAAAGAAAGAAAGAAAGAAAGAAAGAAAGAAAGAAAGAAAGAAAGAAAGAAAGAAAGAAAGAAAGAAAGAAAGAAAGAAAGAAAGAAAGAAAGAAAGAAAGAAAGAAAGAAAGAAAGAAAGAAAGACATCATAGTACGCCTGGGCCACTCCCATTTTCCCGATGTGGCGAAGTCTTCTACATCTTTTTTTTTTAATCAATATTACTTGTTTAGCTCTAGTAACCGCACCCAGAAGTCTCTGAGATGTACGATCTGTGCAAGAGCTACGATGTGCGGCCTTAAACATAATTAAATCGATCTGTCTCATCGCAACTACGATCAATCTAGAACAATCTTGATGCTAACATACAATGACATTGTAACGGTTCTGGCTAGTGTTGCTGCGGACTTTCTCTCCAAACATTTTTCGCATGTGGAACTCAGTACTGCTGCTTTCTTACTTCGCATGACATCGAAGTATCAATAAGGACTTCCTAGCAATATAAGGCTCCGCGGGTCCCATTGAACGAAAATCGAGGGAATACTACTCACTAGGTTCCTCTACACTGGTGAGAGTGTTGTTTTTATCGAACATCCAATATCTGTGCCACGTGCTGCAAATAAAGCGATCAGTTATTCCTGAGCCAGAAATGGTGTGTTATGTGTCTTACTATGATTTATTGTAGTATAGAAAGTGCGTTGCGATCTGCAGGCCCGTGTCGCTCATGTTTGCAGGTTCTTCCCACTGGCAATCGTAATAATCATCAGTGGTCCAAATGGTCCATACTTTCGTATAATTTGTCCAAAACTGCAAAAGAAAGCAGAAATAAAGAAGCAGCGTTTCGATTTCATGCATAAATATATTCGACTCACGATGCAGAACGTACAGTTCGTGTTTTTACCGCGAAACATTCGTTAACATATTGCCGCCTGCACAAACTGTCACGAAACAATAGGAACTGCTTTACAGTTTGCCAATGATCGGCAAAGAAGTGACCCCGACGAATGTTTATTCTCTTAACTTCACGAACTACTTCGCTCCTTCGGCTGAGTAAGCATATGTGGCTGTGCTAAAAATATGTTCCACTTTCCAACTTGCAGGAACTTTTATGATACGCATCTGGTACGAATAGGAACCCTCGTAGGGATAACATGCGTGTGCTTTCTGCTCCGTGTCAATGTCTCGCAGTCGAATTGCGTAAATGCAGGTCATCATTGATCTATTTGGCCGATGAATAGGCACCCGATGTGCGTCTCAAGTGTGGTGTACTGGAATTCCTCGCCTTGTAGGTACGCGTATTTAAGGTTACAGGGCGGATATCTCAACATAGGGTTCAGAAATTTCTGAAAGGAACAGTTTACCCATACACAGCCGTAATGGTGGGAACGCAGCAGAAGCGTGCCACTATTCAATGACCTGCGGGGATCAGACCACGCTTCCGCAAGCGCATTCATACACACAACAATGAGAGATGCATTCCACATTACAAAAGAACAATGAACAAGTTGTCAACCATCAGTATTGAGCGGTCAGTAGCCGTCATTTTTCTCATCATAGTCTTGTAGCCGCGCTGAATTTCCTATGCGTATATTAAACAATACATTACCTTCATTCGGGACTAACTGGTAGAATCCCTGGAAAGGGATTGTATAGCGGGACTGTGGGGGACTCAAGGCCAACTGCGAGGTACAGTGGTAGTGAAAACTGAAATATAGCATTTGGTTACCGTGACATTTTATGCAGCTCTATCGCGCTGATCCCGTCTGCGCAGGTGCTATTTATTACGGCCTGCTAGATGGTCAAGCAATAGTTTGTATGATTTGCAAATTTATAGAAATTATTGTGTTATGCGAGGGTCTTCATGCATTCGCAATATCTTCAGATAAAGAAACTAGTTCAAGGGAAGTACGAAGCTTCAAGTGACGAAAAAATTAAACCAGGTCCGCTTCACGGACACCGATGAAACAGCAAAGAGGGTGGCTTTCCGTTCATCAGGCTGTCACATTTTTATGTTTTGCAAGTGTTTGAGATATAATGTATCCCTGGTACTGAAGTACCTGAACTCAACAAATCTGAGTGACCGCCAGTAGACTGGATGTACTCCGCCAAGTGTGCTCGTGATGCTGGGTATCTTTCTTCCTTTTCTTATTCTGTCTCTCTTTTCCTCCCTTTATCCCTTCCCCGAGTGAAGGGTGGCAAACCGGACGGGCGTCTGGTTAACCTCCCTGCCTTTCCTTGCATCTCTCTCTCTCTCTCCTGCTCTTTGTAAAAGATTGTTTGTTAAGATTTAATGTGGTAGTGTAGTCTTATTGCATCTTGACGATACCACTCATATACACCCGTTTATAAAGAAGCTTTCGCCTAAGATGTTCCGACACATTGTATCACTGCTCTTCATTAAACACTGGTTGTTAAGCTTTGAGGGGGAAGTATAGTGCCCAGCTTTTATCGTATTCTCCCGTGACAGTGGCGTGATTATGGTAACGCGCACGCTATTTGTTGGGCTATATGTTGCCTTCTTCCTGTTTAGTGGAAGTTGTGTGTATTGGTTATTGGTTCCGGAATCTTGCCCTCCAAGGCACAGGTTATTACGGGACAGCTGGTATTAGGTGCGAAGCACCTTAGAGGAAGTAATACTGAAGCATCTCGATACGCCTTAGAGGTTAGGCTTGTCGGCACCTCCTGTCATGACGGCGTGCCATTAATCACGGTCCATCATAAAAACGGGTATGCGCCACATTGGGTAAATCCAACTACTTGCCAATGGTCCACAAAAAATCTAAGCGGAGCGAGTTAGCCCAAAAATAGCCGGCGACGTTTGTGGAGCCGAAACATCCTTCCCTACACGCCGTAGAGAACTGAAACCGAGGATGTATTGAAGAAGAAGAAGAAAAAGAAGGGGAAGCACTTTATGGTAAGCTGCATTCCGACGCAGTTTTTGGATGACGTTAGTGCAGCAGAAAAACCCTTCCCAACACGCCCGGTTTCAGGCTTGGTATCACTAGTGCTTAATCTTATAAGTCTCTCTTACTACACTGCATGCTTCACCCCTCCACAGGTTTCCCATTAGTCAAGCTGAAATACCATTCCCTGCACGCTTTGCCTCTGCCCATTTTTGTTTTTGTTTTTTACATTGGAGCCTATATTTTGACGCTGAGCACAAATAACATCACAGAAGTTGGCGCTCAGTCACTGCTGCGAAGCTCCAAGGAGTTTTCACAGCTTGGCATGTCGTCAAAGACGTCGATCGTTTCGCTTTCAAGACTCCAACAGCATGCACAGGGTGCGCCAGCTATCGTTAGCCAGAGCTTTAAAATAAGCCAACGGACTCAATCACGACGCGACCAGAGGACTGTTGCTTAGCATTGCCTGGAGTGAGTCGGACTACTGCTTGTGTTCTGAGTAATTGCTTAATTAGGCCATTTTAATGAACTAACCTTTGAAGCTATAAAGCTGGGCCAAAGTTCCAACGACAGGGTTGTAGATAGGTTTGCAATACGACCGATTACGCAGTTTCGAACTTCACATTTGTTAATTATCAGTGTTTTACTGCTAACTACAAATGCCCGCGAAGTACAAAAAATACGACGTGATAAGCGTACGATGATTCTAGCGTTCTGTGACGTTCCCCCCTGCAAACGACCATATAGCATTTGCCTGATTGTGCTGTCTCGACGAGGCCACGACGGTGGTGGTAGATGTGCCATGAACAGGTTTGATACCGGCCACAAAAGAGATAACCGCTGCGTCTGCTAATCGCTGTCATGAACCGGCGCGAGGGAATCGTATCGTTTGTACGCGGAACGTTAGGGAGCACTATAATCACGGCGCGCGTAGGCGCGCAAGTGGGCTTGTCACGTGGTATTTTTTTAGTATTTAGTATTTCGCGGGCATCTGTACTTAGCACAAAAAACTATAATAATTAACCAATATAACGTTGGAAACTGTCTAATCTGATATTTTGCAAACCGATCTATAACTTTCTCATTGGAATTTTTGGCCCAACCTGGTTGCTTCAAAAGTTAGTGAATTAGAGTGGCCTAATTAAGCAATTAATTAGAACACAAAAAAAATGGTCTGACTCACTTCAGGCAACACTCAATAACATACATTTGGTCGCGTCGTTATTGGCGTATTTTGAAACTCTGGCGAGAATAAGCTGGGACACCCTGTATATGATGTTAAGCTACGGTGGGGGGAAGAATGGGACGTTATCGTAGATGTGACACGAAGCCGTTACCAGTTTTTATGATGTGCTTTGTAACAACGTTACTTTAATGTTTATATAAAAGGATCCAGATATTACTATGTGCAGATAGGTGAAATGATCACAATAAAGTGCCTCAGAGAGGCTGGCATTAGTTCCTACAGGTGGAAATATGTTTGTCAAAAGCGCCTCATCAGCAATGGCATGCTTATTTTAAGACTAGCATGCCATTGAATACGCAACAAAACTAACATAACTAGATTTTCTTGCAATTTGTAGATGTATTTTACAACCGTACAGATATAAAACCAGTTTACAACACAGTTTACGCCCGTCGTTTGTTTGGTTCGCGAAGTAGAGAATCGTAACCATGCCCGCGCATGCTGTTTACGTCATCTTCATTTTCTGCTTCTATTCTCGAACACGTGCGTCCATCGCGCTATCTCCCTTGGCCCCGATTAGCCTGGCGTGGGCAAAAAAAGCTCGGACAGGCGTTAAAATGAGCACAGAAAGGGAGAGAGAAAGAAGGAGAAAAAAAAGATGTGTAAGGATATAGAAAGAAAGACCAAGAGAAAGTAAGGAAAGAAAAAGAAAAAGGATAGAAACACACATAATGAAATAGATGTAAAGATAAAGAAAGAAACAGGAAGGGAGAAATAAAAGTCGTGTAGCTGGTTTCTGGTTTAACAGTTAAAATTGAAGGACACTTTGTACATTCCAAAGTGTGTTCGGCGAAAGCGTGTGGCCATTCCACTGACGGAAAGACGCACGGAAAGACCGACGGACGGACAGACGGACGGACAGACGGACGGACGGACAGACGGACATCCGGATGGACGGACGGTCAGACGGACATCCGGACGGACGAACGGACGGACATCCGGACGGACAGACGGACATCCGGACGGACAGACAGACGGACATCCGGACGGACGAACGGACGGACGGACGGACGGACGGACATCCGGACGGACGGACGGACGGACGGACAGACAGACGGACATCCGGACGGACGGCGGACGGACGGCGGACTGACGGACAGACGGATATCCGGACGGACGGACGGAAAGACGGACATCCGGACGGACGGACGGACGGACATCCGGACGGACGGACGGACGGACATCCAAACGGACGGACGGACGGACGGACATCCAAACGGACGGACGGACGGACGGATGGACAGACGGACATCCGGACGGACGGACGGACGGACGGACGGACATATGGACATCCGGACGGACAGACGGACGGACGGACATACGGACGGATGGATGGACAGACGGACATCCGGACAGACGGACGGACGGACGGACGGACAGACAGACATCCGGACAGACGGACAGACGGACGGACGGACAGACGGACAGACGGACGGACGGACATACGGACGGATGGATGGACAGACGGACATCCGGACGGACAGACGGACATCCGGACGGACGGACGGACAGACGGACATCCGGACGGATGGACGGACGGACATCCAAACGGACGGACGGACAGACGGACATCCGGACGGACGGACGGACATCCGGACGGACGGACGGACAGACGGACATCCGGACGGACGGACGCCGGACGGACGGACACCGGACGGACGGACACCGGACGGACACCGGACGGACGTGAGCATGAGACAATAAAGGCTTTCGCCTTAAAAGAGAAAGTTAAGTTTCTCGGTGGTGTGATTACCAAGCGATTCCCAATAGATCCCGATACTCGTGATTAGAATAGATCCCGAGCCAATACTCGTGATTTACAATGTGTTGACGGGAACATTTTGTCTATCGGCGTGTCAATGCACATGTGCATAGTCAAGCCAGGAATAGTATTCCGTCATATGTTTTCCTTCAGCTAGTATATGCATGCTTTCTTCTTTTCACAGCGTATAGTATGACATCCTTCCTAATATAGTGTTCTGAAAGATGCGGCTGCATTTCGAAACATTTCACGCCCAACTCAGTGCTTTCGTACTGTAGGTGTTTGAGAAGTGCTCAAATAACATTTCAACATGTGCACGAAAAAACGAAATAATAAACTACTTTCTAGTTTTTTCCGAATAATTTTTTGAATATTTGTTTACTCTTGAGGCGGCTCACAACACGAATTACTTTGTACCGTCCCGATGAATCTGAGATGCCATGCGCAAGACGTGCCTACAACTCCATCTTGTAGAAAAGAAAGAGGATGCAGTGGGATGGGAAATTAATATACGCCTGCGTTTATGGTTTTTCATCAGAGGAATAATATACTTACCCACTCAGCAACGCGGTATATCTTAGCCTGCACGTCACCGTGCTTTGTCACGGCTCAATTCTAGCTTGGTAATTTCTTTTACTCAGTTTCTCTTTCTTAGCTGGCCATAGTGAGCTATGATGTTTTTCTTTCATTGCTGGCCATACGGAACAATCTTTCAAGAAAAGCAGGATGCTTATGGACCACGCAAATTGCCGAACTATATCAATCATTACATGCGATCCGCAAAAACATTGTTTCGTCGTGAAATGAAACTAGTATTCAAAAGTATTTATTATCATAATATAGTGTATTCATTCATTGGTTAGGAAAATGAAGGCTAAAGATAGATGACAGTGTCTCGCACAAAATGCTGTTCAGAATATGGGACCCGTTCGTGAGTCTGAGTGGTAACTAAAGGGCAGTGAACGCTCATCAAATATGAGTGCGCTACATGTTAATTCTCATAGTATTCTCAGAGCTACACTTGTGAAGACGCTTACCTGTTTAAACACGTTTGGTTTGCAATCTTGTTGAGCCTCTACCTCAGCTACATTACAGAATTTTCTTGCAGTAAAAAGTAACGCAAGCACGGTAATTCTGCACATACCAGCCATCAATTTGTATTCCACGAACAGAGGTGTTACTGTGGAGTCCGCAAGGATGAATCCTATATATCGGTTATTGATTGTTTTAAAATTTCTCTATTTTGTCAGATGTTGGGGTCAGGGAAGGGGTGATTCATTACATTTTTGTAGTACCTTTATACATTCTCTTTTGCAGACGTCATGGGCACTTATCAAAGATCATTGTTTTGAAAAAAAAAACGGAATCACTTTGTTCAGTCCAGTTGCTAAACCTGATTGCATTGACTAAGCAACTCATAAATGGAAAGAAACATTGGACATAAAGACGAGGAACCGTTGGGCTGAGGGCCAATTAATTGTACTCACTTGAATTAGGGAGTTATTAAGATGAAGCCTTAAATGCTTCATTAAACGGAAAAATTGACCAGAGAGCCGCGTCAGCGACGTCGGCGTTCCGCGACGTGAGACAAACCACAATATTAAAATAATGTCGCTTTTCATTCGGTTTCGGGTTGCCATGGTGAAATTACTTAGCCCAAACAGTTTCTCTGTATAATAACACTTACAAAATTCTGGTGGTTAAATTGGTGTATTTTCTATAACATAGCGCTCATTATATCAAAACACAAAATATGTATTTATTTTAACATATTTACTTGCTCCAAGTGTTTACAGAGCAAATGCTACAACACAGAAGTGAACAGCATGCGTTCATGCATTGAAACAAGACAACTACTGATATACTAGCGTGCTTAGGGGTATTATTGCGATAGCAATTATATGGACACTCTCGGCTGGTTTTCGCCGTCGGCGTCACCGTCGCCGTCATGTCCCGTATATGTATATGTATCCATATAATTATAAAAACCTCAAAGCAAAGTAAATCAGAAAAATGTTTCCGACGCGCGGCATCGAACCAGGGACCTCTCGCTCTGCAGCGCGCGGCGCTAACCGCTGAGCCACGAAGGCGAACTTCCTTCAACGTTCAAACGGCGAGCTATTTATATACAGCGAGTTTTCAGCATTACCAGCGAGATGGCGCAAAGGCCGCGCTCGGCGGGGCTTAGCTGGGCGCCCCGTTCGTCGCGATGCGCGCTCTCAGGCGCTCCTAGCTCTCCGGCGCGCACTTTGCCCGAAGGGGGGGGGGGGGGGTAGATGCCCGTGCGCGCGCGCGCTTACCTCGCGGTGGCGGAGAATGGGGCTTTCGCCGGAACGATAGCGTTGTTTTTACCGGGCGCGCGAAGGTCACATCGCTCGCTGCAGTCCCCCCCGTTAGCGAAAAGAGCACGCTTTTCAAACACAGCGAAGTAACAACTATGACACTTGTTATTTCGCGCTCGTCTGTACCTGTGAATACGTTTCGTGCGTCGTTTTCGTTAGAGCAGCACGTCAAGTGTCGAGCTGTGAATGGTTTTAGTTCGCTCTCGTCCTGTGCGTGTTGTTTTCGTGCGTCATGTGTGCGTGAGCAGCGCGCTGCACGTTTCGGCCTGCTTGCCATTCGTCGCTTGACATTCCAATTTGTTGCTAACGCATTCATTGCTTCGCCTTGTGGCGAAACTTTGACTTATTTTGGAGACGCTTACTCTTAGGCTGCTTTCAGTACCAAAATTTATTCCCACTTGGTATGAGTTCCCATATCAGATACAGAGTTAATTAGGGTCGATATCAGATACCGAAGTTAATTAGTGATTTTTCGCTATATATCCAAAGGATAGACAACTATTCAGTGCCTTAAAGCAAGGAATCCCTCTTATAAAGACACTGTTTATTCGATACTGAAACGAGCACTGTTTTCGAAAAAAAATGATAATTTATAATTTTAAATCACCGCGAAAAAAGTTTGTTTTACATCTGTCGCAGCAAAATGACAAAGCAAAACGAAACAATCGTGTCCTCCGTGATTCGCCGGTAGTGTGGTTGTCGATGTACTCTCTTGTGGTCTTCTATTTGTACACTAAGCTACGTGATCTTCATAATTATTAAGAGTGAATAAATGTTGACCCTTTGATTTTTCTAATATCTCATTGCAAGCACATGACTCATCGTTTGTTTTGAAACGTGGCGCCTCTTTACCTGGACATTGTGTATTTTCGTGGAACATGCTACATCACTCCAGCCAACGTTTCGCAAAGTAGGCATGTTTTGGACTGGACAGCTGTTGCCCTGAGTAAGTCAAGTCGAAATGTTGGCACCATTGACACTGCCCGTTACATTACCGTTGTTATCAGAATGATTTTCCTTAACCCTACTCTTACCCCTTTTTCTGTTGATCTATTCGGTTTGTGTTTTGCAGTTCCTCGCATCATTACTCAGAACCGCGGCGTCATCAGCAACCTGTAAGTTGCGCGTTATTCGCAGTTAATCCGATATCTTCCCAATCTAGTCATTTATATACTTCCAAGCAATCACTCAAGTACGGCGTATTACTTGCATCTTCTTGAAAGCATTATTTTATATATGCTACGTTTTTATAATTCGTTTGTGTAGAATCAGCGCAGCTAGAAACTGCACATGATGGCTGCGGTATTTAAATATGTCTCAAACGCTCCCTAGCAACGCACTCTCTCTGAGGGTACCTATCTATCTAACGAATACAATGCCTTTGCGTAGTATATGAAAGTCATACAAATGAGTTTGCTGCACTCAACAAAATTATCTTGAAGATGATTCATCAGATGGCTGCAATAAATTGTAGAGTATTGTTCCCTAAAAGAAGCTTGCGCTTTAGATTAAATGTAGTGAAGTGTTTTGTATTGTATTTTTGAATGACATTTCTTAACATTTTTTACAGTATTTAAAATCATCTATAAATATTCTCATCTTTTGCGTTTGTTTTCATGGGTACTACTCAGAAATCGGCATTTTTTTCAGCTCAGCACGTTTCAAGCATTCAAATATTCTGTGTAGACAGCGGCTTAATTATTTAAAAAAGCCGGCAGATCCCACGTACTGTGGGAACCGATGTAATGCGAAGCAGCCAGGAAGGAGAAAATTATGCTTTACATAATTTGCATGTCATGTTTTACATGTTAGGACCTGTCATTTATGTTCGTCATACAGTCACGTCGCACAATACCAATTTTGGTGTATATCAAGCTAACGAACCGAACGCAAGCGCACTATGAGCGTGGCATGTAAATGGCGTTGTAGATGACGACATGCATGCCAAGATTTTCATGTTACTACCTGCCACTTATGTCCGTTATACAGCCATGTCACTCAATACCAAATATGGTGTATATCGAGCTAACGAAACGGCTGCGATCGCGCCATGAGCGTGGCATGCAAGTCATGTCGAACATGACAAGTCATGATTTCTATATTACCACTTGTCATTTACGCTCGTCATCGAGTCACGTCAATCAATCCCAAAATTTGATTTATATCAAGCTAACGAAACGCCTGCGTGCGCGCCATGAGCGTGGCATGCAAGTGATATCCCACATGACACGTCATGATTTCCATATTACCACTTTTCATTTATGTTCGTCATACAGTCACGTCACTCAATACCAAGTTTGGTGTATATCAAGCTAACGAAACGGCCGCGAGTGCGCCATGAGCGTGGCATGTAAATCATACTTTTCATGACAAGTTAGTGATGATTTTAATGATATTACCAGCCATTTATATTCGTCATACATTCACGTTATGCCACACCAAATTTGGTGTAAATCCCATTAACGATACGGCCAGGAGAGCACAAAGTCGTTGGCGGCTAGATAGATAGATAGATAGATAGATAGATAGATAGATAGATAGATAGATAGATAGATAGATAGATAGATAGATAGATAGATAGATAGATAGATAGATAGATAGATAGATAGATAGATAGATAGATAGATAGATAGATAGATAGATACGCTCAAAGTCGCCGAAGTTCGCTAAGCAATGCTTCGCATTTAAAATCCCTCATTTTTAACCTACAGTTATACAGACTTCACCGGTGGCTTGGCCACGAAAAAGGTCGCCTAAGGCTTTCGTAGCCTCATTAGTTGTCAGATATGGAACATCAATGTCTTGTTGGGACTGGTATCACTTAACGTTCAATGACTCATTCCATTGCTTCATTGTGCGGGTAATGATTTTAGGGTCTCGTGTTCTTTTTTTTTTTTTTTTTTGTAGGTACACAACATAAATACAATTGAAAACTGGACCAAGCAATGCCTAGTGGTCACTGATTGTTGTAATTTTTTGTAAGGTAATGGTGATGACATAAATCAAAATGAATTAGTGTGGAGGAAAACCACCCTGTCCATCATTTGGATGTGAACCGACAACAAAAGGCGCTTCTCCGTCCACTTTGTTGGGTATTTGTTTCCGTGAGATCCCTGCAAGTGTTAGGCAGCACCACTACTTGCCAGGGCGGCGAGTGTGGAAGAATCTTTTCTTCAGAGCGCGTCACGTGGCACGTCAACTTTGCACAAGGTGGTACTTTACCCGTCAACCCTCGCGTGCTGCCTGAAGGCACCAAGTTCACCGTGAATAGAAGGCTGTGGTGCCTTCACTGTGTCATTGAAGTTGCTGACGACACTGCCCAGCTTAACCCTTAATGTGTGCATTTCATTCTTCCTACGGAAGATTTGTTTCAACAGCAGAGCCGTTTAAGCTCAAGTCTGTGCGTTTTCACATTTGAAGAAGCATGCGTCGCCTAGCAACCACTTGCCACAAATTCACATGGCTTCGAAAAGGACGCCACCTAGTAATCCGTTGGAAAAAGAAAATAAAGAGGAGAGGAAAGGAGAAGTAGAGAGGAGGAGCAGAAGAAATATGTAGAAGGATATAAAATCTGTTGGCCAGGTGTTATTCCCACCCGGGTACCCGCGGGCTGATGGCGAGCATCGCAACCACTGGGCCGTCCAGTTTTTTTTTTATTTACGTTCTTGAATGAACTCGGCCAGAAGAGCATTATAGGTAACCATAGAATTTATATGCTATGGGCAAGAGAACAAAAAAGGTAGAGAGAAGAAAGAAAAAAGAAAGAACAAAAGAAGAGAAACAAAGACAGAGAGAATGAAGGCAGGAGAAAAAAAAGACGCTTACGGAAATGTTCCGTATGCGATTCTAATAATATTAGGGGTGTGCGAATATTCGAGTTTCGAATTCGAATCGAATATTACTTAATCGAATAATTCGATTCGACTTTCGAATAGCTAGTATTCGAAGTTTCGAATAATTCGACTGGACGAATATCTGAAGCGCACCAAAGGCCAATGGTGCAATTTGAAATGGTTAGGGTGGGGTGGCTAAAACTAAGGCTAACGTAGTTACAGAACACCTTCCGTTTAAACCTTCACTGATGTGCTGGTTCAAAAGTGAGCGCATGTTTACATTAAAGAAAATTGTTATTTGCAGACGTCATATGGCTTCAGCAGGAAAGGCCAGAGAACAGTCTGAGAGAATGTCGAACTGCTAGCGTCAAAACATAACCAGCACTGAGCTCAGACCTCTTAGTTAAGAGGTTCAAAGATACTTGAATGAGCTCCTGACCCCAAGAAAGGATTATCCCTTGAAATAATGGATAGCCCATAGAGCTGAACTTTATCCAGGTGTCCCCAAAATTGCTTTGCGATACCTTCCCATTCCTGCTACTGAGGCGCTCAGTCAGCGCATGTTTTCAACTACAGGAAACACCGTAATATCACGGCGAGAATCTTTAACGAGAGGTCATGTGGAACATTTTATGTTTCTGTATGACTATTTGCAGTCTTTCGGTGGCAGGCAATCACCGCGTTATGTGCGCGAGGACATAAGCAGATTGCATTTCTTTATTCTTTCTTTCAATTTTCAACAAAATCTCTGGTATTCGATATTCGACATTTTTGGCCACTATTCGGCACTACTCGATTCGAATTCGATTCGAGATGAAATTTCACTATTCGCACACCCCTAAATAATATTCTATATCGTGTTATAGGCATTGCATAAAGCACTTTTAAAAAGGTTACACTTTACGCTAATTTTCAACATAATCGCCATTGAGATTAGTGAATTATTAATACATTGTACCACCTTTTTTATGCCTGAACAACAAAACTCTCCCGCCGTGCTGCGAAGGTTGCTTGAAACCTCTTCTTCCAGCTTCTCTCCAATTCTGCAATACATCCCATCCAGGACTTTTATCAATTCAAAGGAGATATGGCAGTCACTTGTGGCTATTTGTAGGCAGCAGGGTGGATGTGTGACAGTATTTCATCGAAATGATTTATGAGACCTTTTGTTACACCATTCATCCATCCATCATTTGTTACACTGGTGATGTGCGCAACGGCATTGTCTTGATGGATTTGCACTCTCTTCTTGAGCATGCCTCTCCTCTTGTCTTGAATCGTCAGGCGAAAGTTCTTCAACGTCTTCATGTAGCGTTCCTCATTTACAGTTGTACCAGCAAGAATGAATTCACTGAACAATAACCCCTTCCCGTTCCAAAACACGCTCGCCATCACTTTGCCGACAGACAACGTAAGTTTGAACTTTTGCAGCTTCAGCAACTCGGGATATTTCCAAAGGAGGGATGTCATGTAGTGGGCCCAAGTCTCCTCCCCAGTGACAAAAAAAATCCAAGAATTGCGTACCATCGGTTTTTTAGGCTTGAAAGAAATTCGCTAGCAGCTTCAAAACCTTGCCGTTTTCGGTCGTCCGTAAGCATTATCGGGTATCACTTGGCATACCTTGGCGTAACCTAAACGGTCTTTTAAAATTTTGCAATAGAGGTCTTTCTCAAATCAGGGATCATCTCAAAAAGCTCTCAAATTGTCACCATTTGATTTCTCAACATTATTTCCACCACCATCGGAATTTGTTTCGTCCGAAACCGATGGTTTTGCAGAACGCTGTTCGTGAGGGATGTTTGTCCGTCCATCTTTGAATTCGCTGCAGCTCTGCGCTCGCGGTCTACGCTCATACTGTCTTTTCTATAAACTTCACATAGTTGGGAATGAATATCCCCCGCCGAAGTGTTACTTGAGCAAAAAAACATTGGCCGCCATCACGCCCTGCGAAAGTAAACGTGCAACGAAGCTTCATCAAACACCATACATGATGATGGGATGGGGGGGGGGGGGGGGGGGGTGTTTTATTATTAATTGAGAGTAATGATAATCGGAATCGCTTTGCGGTCGCTTTGGTAGACCGTGATTGGCTGCACCACCATTATCAGCATGACGAATTTATTCCTTTGGTCCAGCATTGTATTCATTGTGTTGGTGTATTTAATTTCCGTTTTAACCATGGCAGTTTTAGACTGAACAAAATGAGTGGCGATGCGGATCTTTCTTTTATACATGAAAGCGGGAAGCACGCGGGGAGAACGAAGGGCCGTTTGACTTCATTCAGAGCATTCGTGTCAAGTGCAAAACAGTTGCAACCTGATCTTTACCGAGAACGCGTGGGTGGTTGTTCTTATTGTTCAGAGGAGCCTTATCATCCAGTATGCGGTTTTCATTATTGTATTTGTTGTTTTGTTTATTCAAACGTATACTGAGCTTCATGCTGTATATACCTGATGGCAAAGAAAGATATGCCGTTTGGATTGAATTTTTAAATGTCCCCTGTGCACGAGTCTAGAGCGAACACGTTCGTCGGCTCGTCTGTCCACCTCTCCCAATACCCTTCATCAGCACCCGAGGAGAAACCGCAATAAGTGCGTGCATCTGCTAGCAGACAAGCACCTTAGCGCGAGCACCTGTAGGTGGCTTAGGGGCCTGGCGTTTTGTTTTTGACAGAAACATTCAGGTGTAGAGGAATACAGCTTCGCTGTAAAAACACATTCCAGAGCGTCATCAGCACACGGAGGGAGAAGCGAGTGGGAGCTGCATTTCTAACGGGTTTCAAGCCAAGAATGCGTGTCGCACACAGCTGGCCGGGTGGGGACTGACAGACGGGCAACCGAGCTGCAGCCCTATTGTCGCCCGATCTCGCGTAAGATCGTTTCTCACGACTGCAGCGCATTCGGAACCTTAGTTACCGGACGACACTCCTGTGTCCTTATTTATCTTGCGGTAACGTGGTTTTATGGGAATGGGAACGGACGTTCCAGTAGGAAGAGAAAAAAAGAAATAGAAAAACAGCGAAAACACGATAAATGAAGCATAGCATTGCTATGTAGAGTATACATCGAAGGATTCAGATAGGAAAGTGAGGTTGAGGAGGAGGAGGTAAAGAAGAACAGAGCAAAGCATCGCACAGCAATCTATACTACAGTATAGCAAGGGTGTGGGAAAGGTAAGTGAGGGTGAGGAGGAAAGAAAAGCCACCAGCTCCCCCCGTTTGCAGTCTTAATATCGTTAGTGCGCAACTGTCCCTTTTCTTTCATTATAAGCCTTTGTTAGCGAAAGAAAGAGACTTTGGCCATTTCTATCTATCTATCTATCTATCTATCTATCTATCTATCTATCTATCTATCTATCTATCTATCTATCTATCTATCTATCTATCTATCTATCTATCTATCTATTGAACCAATTCTGGGCGCTTTGTGGCTTGCTCTAAATTCGCGCATACGAAAATTGCCATACGAAGGCATGAGTGCATGACGAACCCGATCCAAAGGTCATCGCATGAATGTTTCGACTGGTGTTTCGTTCTGGCAGGTGTCGCATTATTGCACAACAAGAAATGAAAAGCCTGGCTATACTCGCGGAAAACAAGTGAGGCGCAAGGACGAGGCAAATATTTTCAGTGCATAAGCATTTCTATGCCCACTCAACAAGAAAACTGTGCGTCCGTCTGTACGTCTTTCAGTCAGGTAAGACGATCACCGCTATAAAAAATAAAATTAAAAACTTTGCGTTATTGGCAAAATCAGGAGAAGTTTGGAGGGAGAATTGCGCAATGCGATTGAATGAAAGAAGGGAAGAAAGATAGCAAGTAGGGCTCGCACACACCGCGCCTTGCTTTCCCCCATTTTCTTGGACAGGAAGGAATCCTTAGTTTTCCAGCGAAAGCTGTTATGACATCACAACAACGGTGCCATAGTTGTCCGCCGCCGGTGTCCGTAACCGCTATCGCACAAAATAAGAAAGAACTAAATCAGAAAAGATATCTAGGATGCAACGGGGTTCGAACCTGGGTCCGCTCCATGCCAGTCCAGTATTCCACCACTGGGCCATGCCGGTTTTTTTTAGATGCGAAGCATCTTATGCTCGGGGCTATGTCCGTCCCTCCCGCGTCCGCCGTCCCGCATCCGGCCACTTTCACAAAGTAGGGAAGCACCCATTATGCGAACCAGAACACTGTAGTAATATGAAGGCCGTCAACCTCTACCACAGTCATCAGAGTCATGGCCGAGAGCACAGAAAGGCTGCTTAGCAATGGCTAGGCAGGTGGTGTCTGTCGCCCAGGTTGACCCCATTCCTTGATCTTGCTTGCATGTGTTTGGAGGGGGCTTAGTCCGTCCCTCCTTCCCGCGTCCCACACCACCACAGCGCATGCGCGTCCCCTCCTCATCTCTCTCTCTCCTCTCCTACGCTCACCCCCTTTCTCTCCTCTAGGAATCCTTTACTCTACGGAGCATCCCACACCCCCCACAGCGCATGCGCGTCCCCTCCCCCCTATCCTCTCCTACGCTCACCCCCTTTCTCTACTCTAGGAATCATCTACTCTACTGAGCGGCGCCCACGTCCCACATCCTCACAGCGAATGCGCGTCCTCTCCCCCCTCTCTTCTCTACTCTACGGAGCGGCTCCCGCGTCCCACACCCCCACAGCGCATGCACGTCCCCTCCACCTCTCTCTCCTCTACCACAGTCATCAGAGTCATGGCCGAGAGCACAGAAAGGCTGCTTAGCAATGGCTAGGCAGGTGGTGTCTGTCGCCCAGGTTGACCCCATTCCTTAATCTTGCTTGCATGTGTTTGGAGGGGGGCTTAGTCCGTCCTTCCTTCCCGCGTCCCACACCACCACAGCGCATGCGCGTCCCCTCCCCCTTTCTCTCCTCTAGCAATCCTCTACTCTACGGAGCGTCTCACACCGCCCCCCAGCGCATGCGCGTCCCTTCTCCTACGCTCACCCCTTCCTCTACTCTAGGAATCATCTACTCTATGGAGCGGCGCCCACGTCCCATATCCGCACAGCGCATGCGCGTCCTCTCCCCCCTCTCTCCTCTAAGAATCCTCTACTCCACGGAGCGGCTCCCGCGTCCCACACCCCCCACAGCGCATGCACTTCCCCTCCCCCTCTCCTACGGTCCCCCCCCCGTCCTTTCCTCTAGGAATCCTCTACGGAGCGGCGCGCACGACAGGTGGTGCGACAGCTGCATACTCCGCTGGGGGGCGCCACGGTAGTTCCGCGGCATGAAAATGCCGGAGCGCGCGCGCCTCATTTTCTCTCCGGTGCAGCGCCGCAATGAGCACCCGGACAACTGCCGCGAAATGAGAGCGGCGACGTTCCTCCCGCTCAGCAATTTATCTCCCCGCTGCTTCGCATCCACACATGGTTTCCTTTAGCAAGAGATGGGGAATGTTTTTTTTTTAAATGCGAAGCATTTCTTAGCGAACTTCGGCGACTTTGAGCGTATCTATCTATCTATCTATCTATCTATCTATCTATCTATCTATCTATCTATCTATCTATCTATCTATCTATCTATCTATCTATCTATCTATCTATCTATCTATCTATCTATGTATCAAGCTATCTATCTATCTAGCCGCCTACGACTTTCTGCTCTCCTGGCCGTATCGTTAACGGGATTTCTACCAAATTTGGTGTGTCATAACATGACCGTATGATGAACATAAATGGCTGGTCATATCATGAAAATCATGACTAGCTTGTCATGAAAAGTATGATTTACATGCCACGCTCATGGCGCGTTCGCGGCCGCTTCGTTAGCTTGACATACACCAAATTTGGGATTGAGTGACGTGACTGTATGACGAACATAAATGACAGGTGGTAATATGCAAATAATGACGTGCATGTCATGAAAAACATGATTTGATTTACAAGCCACGCTCATGGCGCGCTCGCGGCCGTTTTGTTAGTTTGATATACACCAAACTTGGTATTGAGTGACGTGACTGTATTACGAATATAAATGACACGTGGTAATATGGAAATAATGACATGTCATGAGCGACATGACTTGCATTCCACGCTCATGGCGCGCTCGCGGCCGTTTCGTTAGCTTGATATACACCAAATTTGGTATTGAGTGACATGACTGTATGACGAACATAAATGACACGTGGTAACATGGAAATCATGATATGTAATGAGCGACATGACTTGCATTCCACGCTCATGGCGCGCTCGCGGCCGTTTCGTTAGCTTGATATACACCAAACTTGGTATTGAGTGACGTGACTGTATTACGAACATAAATGACACGTGGTAACATGGAAATCATGACATGTCATGAGCAACATGACTTGCATTCCACGATCATGGCGCGCTCGCGGCCGTTTCGTTAGCTTGATATACACCAAATTTGGTATTGAGTGACGTGACTGTATGACGAACATAAATGACAAGTGGTAATATGGAAACCATGACATGTCATGAGCGACATGACTTGCATGCCACGGTCATGGCGCGTTCGCGGCCGTTTCGTTAGCTTGAGATACACCAAATTTGGTATGGTGTGACATGACTGTATGACGAACATAAATGACAAGTGGTAATATGGAAATCATGACATGTCATGAGCGACATGACTTGCATTCCACGCTCATGGCGCGCTCGCGGCCGTTTCGTTAGCTTGATATACACCAAATTTGGTATTGAGTGACATGACTGTATGACAAACATAAATGACAAGTGGTAATATGAAAATCATGACATGTCATGAGCGACATGACTTGCATTTCATGCTGATGGCGCGCTCGCGGCCGTTTGGTTAGCTTAATGTACACCAAATTTGGTATTCAGTGACATATTAACTGTATGACGAACATAAATGACACGTGGTAATATGGAAATCATGACATGTCATGAGCGACATGACTTGCATTCCACGCTCATGGCGCGCTCGCGGCGGTTTCGTTAGCTTGATATACACCAAATTTGGTATTGAGTTTCATGACTGTACAACGAACATAAGTGGCAGCTGCTAACATGAAAATCTTGGCGTGCATGTCATCTACAACGCCATTTACATGCCACGCTCATGGTGCGCTTGCGTACAGTTCGTTAGCTTGATATACACCAAAAGTGGTACATCGCGACGTTACTGTATGACGAACATAAATGACAGGTCCTAACATGCAAATTATGCAAAGCATGATTTGCTCCTTCCTGGCTGCTTCGTATTACATCGATTCCCACAGTGCGTGGGATCTGCCGGCTTTTCTTTATTACCGGTTCATTGACGTCGCATGTACATCAACAACAGCCACCATTTACAATAATACACATAACTGCGACAATGTCAAGATAAGAAACTAAAAATAAAGAAGGACTGGTTCTTCTTAAAATTCCTTAGGGTATGCCAGAGGTTCAACCCTGGGCAGCCAGTCGGGAACGTACACACTAAACTTTTTTACACCCTTAAGGGTGTAAAAAGGGTGTTTCTAATATTTAACCCTTTTTCCCTTCGTGCAACACCCTTTTTTGCTTTATATACACCCTAAGAGAAGGGTGTGCATGCAAAGAGGGTGTTAAAGCCTTTCATAAGGGTGTTAATGTAAGAGATAAAGGGTGCACATTTATAATTATAATAATAATTGATGGGGTTTGGCGTCCTAAAACCGTCATATGATTATGAGAGAAGCTGTAGTGGAGGGCTCTGGAAACTTAGTCCACGGGGGGTTCTTTAACGTGCACCGAAGTCGACGTACGCAGGTATCAAGCATATTCGCCTCCATCGAGAAATGCGGCCGGCATTCGAGTCCTCTGCCTGCGGGTCAGCACTCGAGCACTATAACCACTAGACCACCGTGGTGGCTGGTGCACATTTAAGCATTAAGCTGAATCCATGCTTGCATGCATAGGCGTGCGCAGGTTTCACCTTCAGAGGGGGGGAGGGGGGGCGAAGGCTCATACCAGCGCCCCCGCTCCTTATTAAGTCAATGTATGGGGCAGACTTTGCGCCCCCCCTCCTTAGGTGACTCGGGGGGGCGCCCCCCCCTGCCCCCCCCTCGTGTGCACGCCTATGCTTGCATGTTAGAATCACGCGCGTTGCGTAACGTGTCTGTTGTACTGCCTTTTCTAAGGTTACAATGTCGGTGGCATCCCAAAAACAAGGACATGTTGGATCCATTGGCACATTGTTATTTCTCGTGATATTTTATTTTCACACTGACAAATCATGAAGAATCCTTGCTTCACAGAACACTATTAGAACAATCGTGAAAATGTACAAGAAAATCCACAAACACTTTCTTATGCACACTGGTACGACATGCGTCCTACTGTTTTATATCTTCCTCAATAAATGTCAGCGAATATTTGTACGAACTACGCTCAGAACAAAGATCGGAAAGTTCGATCCATTACTCTGTGGAAAGAAAAAATATCTTTATGATATATGGAAAACCTTACGCGATTAATTATATCAATGGGCAAATTTCCGAAATGAGAAAGACCCTAAGATGTAGCGCCAACTTGGTAGCTGCGATAATCCGAAATCATGGTGGCTGTTAGAGCGCGCGTCGTTCTCACAAGCTTCTCCAGTACGAGACGTGCTTGATCAAAGAGGAAAACAAGGCACTACTTTCTGCAACCCGTGCGGGAGCACGGAGGGGTGATTATTTAAAAGGGAAGGAAAGAAAGGACAGCAAATGACACTGTGAGCGTGGCACAGCCGGCGCAGCGCCTTTGGGAAGGGCAGAAGAGCATGAAAGAAGTGGTGAGAGGAGGCAAGGAGAGCGGCAACGGCATATCAGCATGTACTATACGTTGTACTCTTGCCCCCCTGCAAGTGACGCCTCTGTAAGCAGACGCGTCTAGAGCCGAGAGCGCTTAACGGCGCCAAAGCATGCCCAGGCGATGTTCAGAGCAGACTTCAGTCTCCCCCCTCCCCCCTTCCCCCCCCTTAAATTTAAAGAAGCAAAGCGAGCGGGGAGTGAGGGGCGCAAAGAACGCACGATGCTTGCGTGCTCTCTCAAGGACAAGGGTGACAAGGGTGGATTTGCGAGCGCCCTCAAGTTCTCAAGTGACGCAGTCATCCTACATTCCGACGTTGGCGCACCGCAGCGCACCGCTTCCTACACGAGCCAATTAGGATGCACATGTTTAGTTTAGAATATTTAATTAATAATCATCGTGTTTTAATGATAAGCGTGGTACAGAAACTCCCGCCTCAAAGCACAATGTTCCTCGAGTCGTAGCCACAAATCTCAAAGGCTGTGGTTTTTTACTTCAAGCACAGATTTTTGTCAGCGACGAATACGTCACGGCCGCCACTATGATTTCCACTTCAAACATAGCGCAAAATACCTGCACTGTTGGCAACTGTGGTAGCTTCGGTAGCTCACTCCTCCATCCCTCCATCGTGTGATCGCGTGTGCCGCCGTGCCGCCGAAGACGATTTCCTGTGTGGTATTCGCCGTGTATTGATGCGTTTTCATTGTTTTGTTGAGCTTGTTCGTCGCTTTCGCTGACCACGTTGCAACGTCGCTTTTTGTGCGCTGCGTAATCCGTGTCTTCTGACTGTACCGTACCTCCAAGCAAAACGATCGTACTCCTTGGGAGAAGGTTCCTTGGTCGCCGTGAAACAAGCAGTTGCCGCATGTCCTGTTCTTCGGTCCCAAGTGCTGCTGTCATGCAGCTAATTACAGGCAAGTAACCGTTTATTTATTCAATTCTGTATTTGTTGAGAGCTCCAGTAATCAGTTATCACGCTCGACGAAAGTCGAGGCCCGTTTTTTGCAACAAGCTGCGCACCCGCATAGTTACGTATTTGAATGCTGGAAATGTGCGCTTGTACTATTGGGAGTTATGTACTGTTTACACCAGAGCAGTGTAGTTAATAGTAAAATTAGGTGTGCGAATTTCTGTATTACTTTACAACTCGTGCATTTTTGCGTTCGGTCTGTGTGATTTGTTCACACGCGGACGTGCGTTCGCGCGCTCGCATTTACAGCATGTTTCGACATCGTAGGTAGGCCTGTTTCGATTCTCTTTAATGTTCGCAAGCCTTAATGTTGACGTTCTAACCGCATTATCCTCTCATTATAGTAATTTCACGCACACACACCTAAGAAAAAAAAAACGTGTTGATATGCGGGATGCGATCGGCTGCGACGAGACAGTGGCCGAACGAGTTCGCCGTGCGCCGTTGTACTTGATTCGCCGTGCATGCGGCTCAACTTCGCTCAGCTCCGGAACGCTGGTTGTTCATTCTAAAGTTTGACGGCGGACATCGCTTTTCATAGAATGCAAATTTAAAGCACGGGTACATTACTGAGACGCGTACTTTTATTTGTTCAACAATGTCACCTGTTTCGTAGAGACTTGGGTGTGTTATCGGCCTTGAGTGTACTAGAAGTTGGAACGTTCTCGAGTGTTTTCTATTGTTGCATTCACATATCGTGCACGATGCGGATTGTTTACGTTCTTACTGTTCTTTATTGAAAAAAATTGGACGCTCCTGCCAAATATTTCATTTTATCAGTTGAATTAGTTCTTGAAATCGGTTGTAAATGTCTGTCCAAGCAATTTTCCCGAGCGAGAGCAAACAGCATGGATAGTCTGAGTTGCTTATGAATTCATATCTTTCTAAGTAGCACAAGCTCAAAGTTATGAGGAGATTTTTTCCAATGTGATGTTTATAATGGTCCTATCCCTTAGTGCTTTTATGGAGACAGATCGCGGACTATAGTCGAGGCTCTTAGCACATATTGCGATCTTGGTAGCTTTAAGTTTTCTCGGCTTGTTTTGGTTTAAATAAAATGTCTTGGAATATTAACTACGGCAAGGGACACATAAGCTGTGGGTGAAAGGGAAAGTGTGTGATTGTGAAGAGAAAGGCAGTGTGCCTTCACGCACGCCGTTTCTTCGCGGAAGCTATGGGTGAAATCGGAGAGAGAGAGCCGGTGACTTCGGCATGTGTGCTGTAAAAGGGAGAGAGGAGAGCGCGCCTTAAGTCGGCCTATTCTAGGGACTTTAAAGTCGGCCTGGCCGTGCGTGCTGCGCGCGGCGGCGGTCGTAGCGGCTAAACGCATAGAAGGCCCGCGCGCCTTTTAAGTAATGTGCAGAACTGAGATGGCCGTAGCTTCGTGTGTTCTGTCGTTACGCGCGCCTGGATTGCGGTCGTAATATCGCTAAACGTCGGCAGTTGCGTTGAAGCAATAGGCAACACTATGCGCTTGCTTGTCTGTGCCCCCATCAAGAATGATTTGATTACAAGTGTTAGTGATAATTGAATTACATCTGTTCATATTTTACCTAAGCGCGAACACAATTCTGAATTATGTTCGCTCACAATTTAGACACGCTTAAATACAACAACGTACCGTGCAAATATGATCTCGCGTTTCTAAAGTGACCTTACATAATGATGTTTTTTTTTTTTTTGCACTTTCGCCCGCTGTCATGGAGGGAGTGTTTTTTTTTTCCTCGCTACACAAACTTGAACAAGCCCTCACACATTGACGTGTTTTTTAGACTGTACAGATTTTTTATAAAAATTCCATGGCACTCAGGCTCCTGTCGTTCTGGCACACAAATTTTATGTCAAGGCGGAAATACTTTTCCGCATCTGAAATTACGTCGATGCGACTAATCAACAAAAGTGTTTAATTAACTATTTAATTGAGGACTTGAGTGCTGTTTGTATTAGAAAGTTGTATTGCATGATAATTTATGACATACCTATTTTTTAGAAATCACGATGGTTGCTTCTCCCACTCCTTTGAAGACGCAACCTTCGTGATTTCTAAAAAATAAGTATGTCATAAATTACCATGCTCTACAACTTTCTAATGTAAACAACGAAGGAACGAAGTGGAAATTTTAAGGGCTCGCTTTTTCTTTGTTAGACACAATATTAGAACTAACAGACGATAAATATTATTGTCTGTTATTTCTCAATAATATAACAACACTCAAGTCACCAATTAAAAAGCTGCGCTCCCATGATCAGCTCACGGCTGTCCGGCGGGCCGGAAGGCTCGGCTGTTCCGTGAGGTACTCGGAAGGCCGGCTTGCCGGTCTCTACGTGGGACTGAACCGGGTGCGCGACCCAGTCGCGTTGCGCAGGCCCAATAAAGTTGTTTTCCATTCCATTTCATCACGAAGGTTGCGCGTGGTACGAATTTCAGTGGCGAAATCGAAACTGATCGGGCCCGCGCGCACGAAGCTCGGACTCCCTGTTGCCTAACACCAGAACGACCCTTGTCAGGGAAGTGACAAAATTTAAATGAAGGCGAGCCGAAGCTGAATCTGGTCGGAAAAATCTCCAAGCATACGGAAACACACAAGTAGACAGCTTGTCGTTTCCATGTGATGGGTGGTGCTTATCTGTTTCTTTCACAAACTATAAAGGGGCGCGAAAATCTAGCTCGCCTGTCTGCAAGAAGCACCGAAATGGCTGCCCCAGAGTTTTATGCTTCCCAGAGAGAGAAAAAGGTTGATATTGCGGTTTTCTTTTGCATAGTCTGAAAGAAATGGATAAGCACCAAACATTACACGCAAAAGGTGATACGCTGACCAATAATCTCTCGCATGTTGCCTGGAGGCATGAAGTCTGCCAGCACGAGAACCTCACGATGAATGAACAAAAGACAACTTAAAAGCTCGTATTTTCTTTTAAAATACTACTTTAATCAAAACCAAGAGACAATATACCCAAGGAAGGTATGGGGACGTTATTTCTAGTCTTAACTGTATTGTGGTAATTATCAGGCAACTTATACAATTATATTTATTTTACAGTTCACAGTGAAATACCAAATACTTAGTGGGCAATCTTCTATTTGTATTGGGAAGACGGGATATCTTGGTGCCCGCAGAAACTACTGTTAAAGATATGAAGAACACTGTAGACGAGGCTGCTCGTTGTGAGATGTTCGACATTTTCTTTCAGAATGTTGGCTGCTGTTTATTCTATGCAGTTCTGGGATGACTTCACAACTCTGACGAAGATAACACCACTCCAGAAGGTTTCACAAGCCACTGATGCATTATCTAAGCGATGAAAAAAGTCTGTTGGAATGAACATGCTATGCAAATGTTGCCAAGAGCACGGAAAATGGATCCCACGAGGCTCAGAACAAGACGTGAGTACACCAGAATGTTAGTGCAGCTTGGCTTGTAGTTGAATTGCAAGCAGCTGTACACGTTAAATTTGCAAAAAAATATTACAGTCATTGTGTTTTTATAGAGACCCACACTTATTTTTCTACGCCACAGACATTCAAGCGGTGCCCAGCGTACCACTGTCATCGATGTGCAAAGAAGTTTAATTCTATGCGCTATCATGGATCGGAAAAATTTTCTTTGTCATGAAACTAACAAAGCTGTTCAAGGAGCTGCTGCCACTGAACTTACAATTACCCTGGTTTTTCTTTTAGCCAATTAAGTCGGTTAGGTTACTGAGGGCATATGTACCTTTCATTATATTGCCACGCGCGTTTCTTATTTTCACTTTGCTCTATTCGGTTTTCGCCCTCAAAGGCTGTCAGCAATGCTCAGTGCAAACCGCGCCTCATTGTTCTAGAAGCTTCGCGATCATTGTAGATCGTTTTGTTAAGATTGCGCGCAAGACGCGACCACTCGAGATTATTCCAGAGCGTACGCGATGACCAGTGATAAGGCTAGAATGTTCGACGCGTGATGCATAAAAGCCGGCGCGCTCCAACGATGTTCAGTTCATCGACGGCCGACGCTCTGTTCGCCGCTATCAGTCTCAGCGTTTATTGCTGTAATCTCACCTCCAGTTTACCGGCCACAAGTTCGGCCCAAATAAAGTGTTTCATCTTGGACTACTGCCTACTGCCTTCGTCAACGTCACGACCACGTGACAATATACCAATCGGTATATTTATTTACTTATTGTGTCTTTGTGGCATTTGAAATGGTGCAGTCTGCCTTATCAGAGTAGAAATAACTCATTACCATTCTTAGAATATTATATACATGCACTGGAAATGAAACATGTCCATTTACGTATCTAATATTTACTTCTTGATATATACCTTTTCTTATTTTTTTTATTCAGTGCCTGCAAATTTATTATGTTTATTTCGTATACTTACCATTTATTGTTATAATGACACAGCTTTAAAGAAAGGTCAGAGCACATGGAGAACATGAGCAAGAAAAGGTGTGTTCACACACACGTGCACACACCCAGATGGTCTGACGGTACTTCAGTCTTGTCAGCTGGGCCACGTAGCTCATGGATACAATCGCCTGAACAGCTCCCTACTAAGAGGCTGGCACAATGGAATTGTGTCCATACGTATTAGGAGGCCAACCTCTCAGACCTGTCAGCAAAGTCCTTTCAATGGGTGTGAAGTTTGCAGTTCATAGCGGCTATGTGTGTCGCTTTTTCTGTCTGTGTTTTCCTTCAAGTGCTACCTTTCTTATAAATTGATTGACAACATGCCCAGACTGCCACCATTACACTGCATGTTTCAAACAGCACAAATGAGAAAAACACAGAAGATGACTGAATTACACAAACGCTTGTGTTGTTTAGTCCTCTTTTATGCGTTTTTGTTTTTTGCGCTGTTTAACGCATGAAATCAAACCACCTGGCCCAACTCACCCTTTTGCTGCAGTTCATCACACTTGCGTCATTGATCCTTACTCCTACTCAACACCCGCTCTTAAAGCCTTAAAGAATATTTTTCAAACAAGAAAATAATTAGGCAGTACATTCATGGCCCTCATGTGTAGAAATACTCACAGCTTGAATAGGCTTACATTCAAATATAGGAGTGTAACAGCTTCATTCCTATTATCCTTAATCACTGCCTAAAATTTTTATTTATGTGTTCTGTGAAAGTTGGCTATCACATTTGTGTTGCACGCAAGCATGGTAAAGTGAACACATTACCCTATTGATCCACTGCTTTCTTGAATGAACACTGCACAAGCTTCTTGAAAGCAAGTAATGAGAAAATAATAAACAGGGGATGTGTACTGGAGCATACGTTTCTACAAGTGGACTTATTTTTTTCATGGCTGCAATTGATTTTTCCTTAGCGCTTGTGTGTATGTGCTTCATACCCTCTTCTCCAATCCAAACAAATGGAGGACAGGGCGACTGCCAACGCGGGGATAGGGGACGATGATAGGTCGCCGCGACGAAATTGTTGAGAGAAAAGGAAACAGGTATTCCGTCAACAAAAAAGGAAAAGAGCGAGAAGAAAAAAGGCGGGGAGGGGGGTACACGTTTCGCTGTATTATGGTTGTCAGTTAGTAATGGCAGGACAGAACTTGTTAGAAGAAAGCCTTAACACTCATCGCTTTCCATTGTCTATGTACCATATCGCATGCATTCAAGAGCCTCCTTTGAAACGTTTCTACCTGTTGGCTGGAGTATATTAAACTTGTGAATATAAGTTATGACTATATTTTCTATCTCTTGGGGTCCGGAAGTTTGAAGAATGTGATGTTTGATGTCGTGGAAGTTGTGCCGTGCTACACTAAAATGCTGTGACGACGAAGACATTACCGAAAACAGTGGCACAGCATATTAATGAAGCAGGTTCTGCCCTCAAAGCTTACATCCTTCAGTCAACCTTGCGGTCACCAAGAGAGAGAAAATACAGAGTCATACTTTATCCACAAGTTTCTTACACTCCATCCAGGGTGTGTAAACGTTTCAAAGGGGGCTCTTGAATCCATGCTATATGGCACACAGACAAAGGAAACCGATGAGTGTTCCCTCTGGCAATTTCTGAACAACCACTGTTAACCGAAAACAATAATACAGCGAAACGTGTACCTTCCACCCCCCCCTTCCCTGTGATCTTCTATTTTTCTTTTTTTTTCACAGAAAGCTTTGTTCACTCACCCAATTTGGTCACGGCGACCTCTCATACTCCCCCCCCTCCCCCCCCCCACCCCGCGTTTGAATTTGCCGACTCCTCCTCCTTTGTTTGGATTGGAGGAGAGGGTATAAAGCATAACCACAAAATCGCTCAGGAAATCATTTGCAGCCTGGAAAAAAGTAGGTCCAGTTGTCGAAACGTCGGCTCCAGTACACACACCCTATGTCCGAATTTCTCATGCCAAGCTTCCATCCTGCCCTTCCTGCCATTCTTTTGAAAGCAGATAGTTACAGATACTGTTGAAATGCTTCACTAACTTTGTTATGAATGCTTGAAATCATTCATTGCTTCCTACTGAAATAATCTTCCATAATTTTAATTTTTTACAGACATCCTGGCACATGCAGCACTGACTGTAGTTTCTGTGAACATGAAGGAATGAACAGCACACACAGCTTCATTTGTGCAAGAGAATGTGAGTATACAGAACATTAAGTACCCAATGTCACTGCATGTTGGCAAACGAAAATTGAAACAAACTGCATGGCAGCCAAGTAGCTATTGTTAGCCGAGGCCAATTGTGCAGTTACGACAGCTATGCCATTGTACCAAAACAAGAGATGCCAATAGATAACGTGTGACACAGATGCTTTTATTGCTCTGACAGATGTAAACGCGTAAATTGTGAGGGTCAGCCAGTATTTTTTTTTGTAATGCATGACATTGCATTTTGCTCTTCCATTCATTTTCTGTTAATGATACCTTGCAGTGTATATAATAGCCTTGCAACATAGGCTCACTTTAGCCAGCACATAATTTCAAGATGGTGTTTTGTCATTGAGAGCATTGTTTTGCATGTCACTTTGCAAGACAGCAGTTGATCCTGCAAGCTTATACTAGTTTTTTATCTGATGAGTGTAAGCAAGAATCATTTTAACATAATTGCTATTGATACACGATTGCGAGGCCTCGGGTCGTTTTTGTGCCTTTTTTGTTTGCTTAGTGACATCCACTACTTTTACGCAGTGAGAAATCACTCAAGAAATTCATACGAGATGATCCTCTGTCAGCGTTATTGTGTCTATGCTTGTGAAGGGCATTTTTGTCATGTAATTGTGCATGTCAGCTGTATACTAACACAGTTTACTTAATTTTAAGTGGTGTTTCGTACGTTTAACACAAATGTTCTGTGTTTTATGTTATCTGTTCATACAACTTCTGGTGGTGTGATGCAACAAGCACATTCATTGTACATTTCACTGTAATATTTTGTATGATAGTTCCTTTCTTGTTAAGGTAATTGGTTTTACTTTAAAGGCACTCGCTATTTTACTGTCGCATTTAATCATAGTTCAACGTGCTTCGTTGTACTTATATGTAAAAAGAAAAGGCATACTTAAAATCTTCAGTGCTCCTGAACGTTATTCATTCCATGTCAGGATTTCAAAATTCTTAGAGTATCAATTGAAAAACACAAGCAGAGAATAGCAGTGTGATGAGCAATACAGTTGCAGGGTGACTGAATTGCACAGCAAATAAAACTAAATTGCAAAACAAAAACCTGACAAAACGACAACAAAATACCGTACGCATACTGCGGGGGCAGCATCATTCACATCTTCACTTCCTCCTGCCGTTCATTTCTTTGTGATGAAGCGCCAGCATTCTCTATTCTTTATCTTAACGGGGACGAATTCTTGTTTTCTTTTCTGTTTTTGTGTCACACCGTTCATTTATGTGAGCTGATGCAGAATAAAGAAGTAATTATATTTATAGCAATTGTTTTCAGTAACCTCTCACGCATTTTCAAGCCTCTTAACGAGGCAAAGACAATGGAGAGGAATGGATACATAAAAATGAGCGCGTAGTCTCAGAAGTGGCGATTAGCCACATTCAATGACACGACTCCTTTAGCACTCAGGAAAATCCAGAACATACTTGCAGTATTTAACATTTAGTTACTTGGCAATGTGACTGCTAGAGAACTCTAGACGCTGCTCCCCTGATTTTGTGGGATACACTATATAGTTTCAATCTCCCACTTAAAAGAGGGTTATGGTGCCCACATTAGAATTGACCTTTTACTCCCTCAGAACTCTGTGGCTAATTAGCTTATCTGCTATGTTTAAGACAAGTTGTGTCTTGTCATGTTCACGAGAGCAACTTTTTGCACTGTACAAGATTTGAGCAAAGCCGCATAGCAAATTCTTATGCACAAAATATTCTTCTCACTTTTTTCGATACAGGATGACATACCAGCAACACCATGTGTGGCGTTCAGTGGGATGTCCCGAAGGATTCAGATTTCTTGTGGCTTATGGTCGATCATTCGAAATGCTTCAAGGTTATGACTGCAGAGGATGGACTTGCAGAGATAATGTGTGCATACTGGCTCTTTATTCCGCGGTGAGACCGCAAAGCTTTCAACACGCCTGTAGTGCTTGAGCGATTTTTTTCTGGACCTCGGGAAGACAACGCCGAGGTCTGTTTTCATTAAGTTTCTCAACATTGTTGTCAAAGCCTCCTGTTCTTAGCTTACCACCGCCTTGGGACAACAATGTGAATCATCTTTCTTCTAGTATTAACTGCGCCATGTATTCTTTTGTTATTTTATACAATGTGCCAGTTTTACCTTCTAAATCGTATTGGCAAGCCAACATGCAGTGTGCTATTGCGATTTCATTTACATGGTAGAGAACGTGTAAAATTTCATAATAAATGTATGTTTGTTTTCAGTTATGAAAAATGTGTTGTTTACATGTTCTTCGCATTTATCCTATGGAAATAGATATGGAAATAGATATTTAATTACAGAATGTGTGAAGAACAGCTTTCTCTAAAAGTGAAAACGATGTTTATAAGAGCAGCACTGTTATTTATGTATAAGCAGAATGTTTGAAATGAGCTAGATAACGCTGAACTCGCATGGTTTCGCCATGCGAGGTTTAACTGCAAATCAAGTTGCTGAAACGTGCGTACCCAGGAATTCGGGACATCGCTTTTAGTTCACCGTTTTTCACACCACGTGGCGTACGGACCTTCAACTTTCAAAATTGGCGCGATGACGCATGCCGCGCGGCAGACAAAACGACAATACACATAAAAAAAGGCAGCACGATATCGACTATCGCTACCGAGAGCGAACGGTGATCGCGGACTGATAAGCGCAAGGCGTACGACGAGCGGTCGCTGGCTGCTCGATCGTGAATCGGCAGTTATACTGCAATGAATGCATGCACACAAGTCACTTGTCTCTACTTGAAAAGGGCGTGCTGCCCATCCTGTCGTCATTTTCAATATATTTCGTCCGATTGTATCGTTGTCGGTCCCCACGGGTTTCTTTAGAAACTAAGGACGTCCTTTCGTGGCTGCCGTTTTCGGGATCTTAGAAAGCTAATTTCAAGACAATAATACCAGCCTACGATATGGTAATGACGGTTTGATGATATGCAGAGACTCGACGTCCCTAATGTTTGTTGGCGTCACTTTACAAATAATCTTTTTTTTCTCTTTTTTTTTTGCGCTATAGAGTGAAGGAAACAGGCCGTGCGATATTCACTGCCAGAGACAATCTTTTTTCATGGCTCAAAAAGGAGCTAAAATAAAGGCCGAGATTGATTACAGGGACGAGATTGCTCAATGACCTTCTAAATTTAAGCATTCTAAATACGGCGCTTTAATTTAAACAACGCTCTTTACGTTTCTAGAGCACATAATAAAAGACGTCCGAAATAACGTACTTCATTATGCACATGACATGCTATACAGCTCGTCGGCGCCTCTTTGCTAACTGTTCGTGAAAGCGTAATGAAACCAATTATACTGAGGTATCCGACCACCCACCGCGGTGGTATAGCGATTACAGTGCTCGGGTTCTGACCCGAAAGCTGCGTGTTCGATCCCGGAAGCGGCGGTCGCATTTCGATGGAGGTGAAATTCTAGATATACTGCATACTGTGCGATGTCAGGACACGTTAAAGAACATCAGCTGGTCGAAATTTCCGGAGTCCTCCACAATGGCGTCCTTCATAATCATAACGTGCTTTTGGGACGTAAAACACTTGATAATATTTGGATGCACACGACCGTAAAACCACCTCTTTGTTTCGCTGGCTCTGCGGTCTGCACAATGGCATCAGGTCTTGGTTTGTGACCCGGCTATTTCGGCCCATTTTATTTAGAACGAGGAACGCGTACAAACGAGTTTGAAGTTAGCGCTCGTCTGGTTTCCTTGCCGCTACTTGTGTCATTGTTTCTTTGCTCGTCTTGTTCAAGAACAGCGTGCTTACATTTTTATATGGTAATGTTTCTTAAAAGGTCACTCGCAAGTACCTATTTAATACTTGCATGACGTGCTTATTGATGAGTATTTAAAGCAACCACTCATCGTGAAATTCAGATGTGTGACGCTGGTGCTATTCTACGCTTCTGCCACAGAATATTACATGTGTTAAGGGGGCCCCTCACACTACATGACATTATTATAGGTTTTTCTTTTCGAAACAATTTCAAGCACAGTCGTGGCCGTGTTGTAGAAAACCTGTTTTCCATGCAGAAGTCCTGGGTTCGACTTCCGTACGAGCCGAATGTTCGTATTGTTTATTTATTATTTTTTTTTGCCCACAGGCAACGCTTATTTTTCGCTCACAACGAAAGACGCCAACACCAGCTCCGACACCGGATTATCTGCAAAACGAGCTGTTTAACGCGGTCAAGTTAAAACAGATCGCTCTTTTGTGGAATACTTAGCCACCAATGAAATCACAGGTGGCTCCAAAAACGCGTGGTTGGTGCAATATCTATAGTATACCATGCCTTGTTCACATTCGTGACGACTCTAATAAGACAAGTGCTCATTTTTTTAAAAGAAAATTTGTGGTTAAGAAAATAATAATAATAATAATAATAATAATAATAATAATAATAATAATAATAATAATAATAATAATAATAATGTGTTCTTCTTATAACTTATTATTATTACTGCTGTTATTGTAAAGGTGTTTATTGAACGCTGGCGTAGGGGTTGGCCGGTAGCTTGATCAACGGCTCAAATCAATGGACCTTGAGAGCGAGCGAGCGGCGCCCTCGGGCAATGCGCGGTAGACACAGACCGCGATGTCACTGGACAGGGTCACCCTATTATTATTATTATTATTATTATTATTATTATTATTATTATTATTATTATTATTATTATTGTTATTATTATTAATATTATTATTATTATTATTATTATTATTATTATTATTATTATTATTATTATTATTAGTGTTGTTGTTGTTGTTGTTGTTATTATTATTATGTGTTCTCCAACCTTTCCCTGAACACTTCAAAGACCAAATTCATGAGTATATCGCGCAAAACATCTATCGTGTCTTTTCCATACTCTGTCTGAATACCGTTTCGTTATGTAAGGTTTATGAGATCAGTGATCTTGGTGTTGTTTTTTGATAGCACGTTAAATTTTTTCTCCTCACACTAAACGTGCTGCCGTGCATGGCCATCGTTCTCTCGGCTGTGTTTGCAGAATCTCTCGAGAATTCAGTTCTCCTACAGCCTTCCACAAATTATACACTGCAATATGTCTTCCTCAACTTGAGTATGCATGTGTGATCTGGAATAGAATTGCTAAATCCAGCAGTAACGCCATTGAGCGAGTCCAGAAAAAATTCCTAAGCATTTACAACCATCGTTTTGCTAGAAATGACTCTGGATCTTGTTCTAACACTGCTGGATTATTATTATTGCCATCACTTTACTGCCAACGAAATCGCGCTGACCAGTTATTTCTTTACAAGCTAGTTCACGGTGTGATATCCTGCCCTTTACTTCTCAGTAGCATTAATTTTCGAATTCCGCGTAAGTTAACCAGAGAGAATCGACCATTTCATGTGCCTGCCAGCTTCTTCCAACACTCTACCATTCACAGAATACAAAGTCTCTATAAAGTGAACTTTCTTGATTTTTATGTTTTTCATGGTCCACAGTCATTGTTTTGATCCGAGCTTTGCACTGCCTTAACATAGTGTTGCACATTGTACAAATTTTCCCCTTTTCCGTCTTTCAGGAAGCCTTCTGCATAGTTGTGTATATTCCACATTATTTTTCACTCCCATTTCATGATTCTCGTGTTGCCTTTTTTATTCTTCCCTCTTTGTGTTGATTTGTTTTTGTCTCTGCGTTTTCGCTCTTTTTTATTTGATGTCTCTTTCTGAAGGCTGTCTGTATTGTGTTGTTTATTTTTTTTTATTTCTGCGTGTGCCTGCACTAAGACCTTATGGTTGTTCCCGTGCACATTACATAAATAATTTGTTATTATTATTATTATTATTATTATTATTATTATTATTATTATTATTGTTATTAATATTATTATTATTATTATTATTATTATTATTATCATTATTATTATTAGTCACCAGTGAAACACAATCTTGCTTTCAAAAAGTCAGTATATATCTTATCAGAGGCGTCACTGATGTGAACGAGGCATGATACTGTAGTTATTACACCAACCACATGTTTTTGGAGGAGCGCATGATTTCATTGGTGGCTAGGTACTCCATAAAAGAGCGATCTGTTTTAACGCGACAGCGTTAAACAGCTCGTTTTGCAGAAAATCCGGTGTCGGCGCTGGTGTTGGCGTCGTTCGTCATGAGCGAAAAATAAGCGTTGCCCGAGGGCGAAAATTCGAGATAGATGCAAATAAATAAACAATATGAATACTCGGCTCGAGCGGAAATCAAACCCAGGACTTCTGCATGGAAAACAGTGGTTCTACAATTCAGCCACGCCGTTGCTCGAAACTGTTTCGAAAAAGAAAACTATAATAATGTAGTGCCAGGAGCCCCCTTAACACATGTAATATTGCGTGGCAGAAGCATAGAATCGCACCAGCGTCAGACATTTGAATTGCACATTAAGTTTGTTGCTTTAAAAACCGACCAATTCCCAAGTGCACAGGCATGAGTAATCAAAATTATCAGCAACAGTATCAACAAAGTGTGCAGCCGCGTATTCGCTCTTGTAGGCTAATGGATCTCAAAAGAAAGAATTATGGCTGATATAGAGGACATTTTGCATGCTGTACTTACAGTAGGCATCGTAGGATAGTTTGAAACAGTAAATATTACCAGTACAGACGTACTTTTCTTTCCGGCAGGGTCGTGGTGAGCGCCGAGAAGTTAAGCGAGGCTAGAAATTGAGAAGGCGATGCGAACGGGGCTCGATTGCGCTTTCTCCTCTTCTAGGCGAAGCTCAAACGCACATAATGTTCTTTTAATTGGTTAATCGCGTGCTATAAAGAAGCTCGTTGATAGGTGTACGCCAGTCTTAAGAAAGTTACGTTGAATACAAAGATTTTATTCATATCGTATAGCTGACATGTTCTACTGACACGTGTTCTCCAGCAAAAATTCCGCATTTCTTCATTGATGAACTAGCTGCAGTTCTACGTGATTTAGGTGAACAAGGCACCATCGCGGCTTTCTCCGCGATGGAAACAATACTGCCTTAGTTTCAAATGAATGAGAACTAACAAAAAATGATGCCAAGCAAAGTATAGGGGATGTTATTAGTGGTAATTATAATGTAAATGTGAAGAATGAAAAGTGGATGAAAAAGATAAATTGCCGCTCTCAGGGACCGAACCTGCGACCTTCGAATAACGCGTCCGATGCTCTACCAACTGAGCTACAGCGGCGGTCATCCCTCCGTCCACTTTATATGTTCATTTAAACCTGGGAGTGTTGCGCATGGTGTTTTGAAAGTCAGCACCGCTAGTAGCCATGACGGCGAGTGTGGAACAGTATTTTTCTGCCTGTTGGCGTCACGTAGCACATGATCTTACTACGAGCTGGCAGCTGAACAATATTCCCTCGCATACTACCTGAAGGCATCCAGTCTGCCAGAACGAGACCCTCGCTATGCATGCAGGAAAGAAGTGGAAATTTTAGAGGGCCCCTCACCAGGTCTGACAATTTTGAGCTGACAGGTGGAATGCGTACGCTGGGCGTTCACAATCACGTCTGCCAAAATTTGCAACGCAACGCGCCGCGGAAATAGGTCAACTTTCAAGCTGAACGCTCCCTGCCCTTCTTCTCGCGGGCGCGCGCCCAGAGAATGAGGGGATGACGTACACGGTGGAGTAGCCCTACGTAGACGGTAGTGCTGTGACATCGCTCCTCCATGTAGACGACTGTGCTTTGACGTCGCCAGCACTAGCACGTGACAACGCGATAATTATTTGACACGACGTGTAGTTTATCCAATTTGTATCTTGAATAGACGAATAAAACTTGAGATCAGTAATAAAGAACACAAACAGAATGTGTGCGTTTTCTTTTTTCTGCGAATCGTAGCGAGATGCGAGACTAATCTACCTCCGTTCCGCATGCGTTCGTGTTCTCGCGCTTTGCGTATCGTGCACGCGCCACCCTTTCAACGAAACTGATTTTCTACCGTGTTCCAGAGCTCATAAGGCTCATTTATCCTCCCGCGTCCAACTAAATGTTCATGCGGCGCACCGCTTGTCTCGCGTCCGTACGAATGTCGCAGATTTCATGCTCAGTAATAGGTTTAAAGCCAAGTGATCGGCGAGGGCGCATTCGGCATAGCTTGCATAGACGAAGCGCATAGAACGCCGCCACAATACCGCTTGCGTCTCGGCGGCTAAGGCTGGTTGGATCACGTGATGCGCTCGTGACATTGTGTGTGCATGACGCGTTTATGCGTATGCATCATGTGATCCTCCCGCTCACGTGCGGAAGAGGGTAGGGAAGGGATTTGGCTTGCGAAGGCTACACGGGGCGAGCGCCAAGGTTTTCAAGCTCGCCTCCTAGCATCATGGTTTCGAACCGCCTCAAAACATCGGTTTTCTCAGCTTCTAATAGACCGATTAAAAAAAGTTATTGTTGCATAATGCTCTTTATAGGGCGCGCAACCACTTCCAGTGTCTAACTAAAATTCGTTATGTCACCTGGTGAGGGGCCCTTTTTAAGGGCTCGTTTTTCCTTGTTAGACACAGTATTATCGGGAGCAAACAGACAATAATGCCAAGGAAAATATCGGGGATGTTATTAGTAATAAATGTAATGCAAATGTGAAGAAAGAAAAGTGGACGAAAATATACCTTGCCGTGGGCTCGGACCGAACCTGTGACCTTCGGAAAAAACATCTGATTTTAAGAAAGTGAAATTAGACAACCACCCGTTTGTAGCGCGAAGCCACAAGGAAATCCATGCAGATTTCTCAGAAAGAAACGCTTCTTAGTTGCCGAAAAATTCGTCCTGGTCCAGGGTTCGAACCCGGGACCAACGCTTTTCCGGGGCGGTCGCTCTACCATTTGAGCTAACCAGGAAGCTAGCAATTGGCAGCGCGAGGGCGAATTCATCGACAACTAGAAGCACATGGACGCAAGTAATGCTCATTTGCATTACTTGTGTCCATGTGCTTCGAGTTGTCGATGAATCGCCGTCATCCTACCCTGCAATTAGAACTGCTCGTCGATTTCATAGGTAAATAAACTCCAATCGATTAGCTTCTTTGTTTCTCGCGGCGCATGAAGCTTTCGAGAAGCTTCTCCGAGCAATACACGCAAATTAAAAGTTGTCAACACTTATGATACAACCAAAACAATTATTGCATGGGACAACTGGTGGTGCGGTGATTCGACCAGATAGATTATTTCGCAGTCTAACACGTTACACTCATTCCATGTGTTACGCTCCGCCTTCAGCTACGTTCGACGCCACGCAAAATAGTATTCCGCCGAGACATTTATCTCATGCAGTACGTGAGGCCATAGGCGTGCTCGCGAAGGGGGCAGGGTGGGCGGCTGCACCCCCCCCTCCCCCAGCCCAGTCATTTAAAGGGCACGCAAAATTCAGCCCCTTACCTTTCCTGAGTCGCCTTTCACGTCAGGTTTTAGTGCGCAGGGTAATGGCTACGCATGGTGTTTTGAAAGTTATGGGGAATGGCGACCAATTAGGCACCCCTGATGTTAGTTGCAAATAACTGTTTACCCCGTAAATAACCGGTAAAGCTGGGGACCGATGGCAGGCCTTTTTTGAGATGCACGTCATCGCTACTCTTTAATTTCTGTGTCGTTGGTTTCTTCGGACTCGGCGACCGGGGGGCGGGGGGGGGGGGGGCAATGCAGCACAAACTGCCCCCCCTCCCCCCTATGGAAAATCCTGCGCACGTCTATGCGTGCGGTGTTTATTTTCTGGCATTATAGAGTATGAGTCCACTTCTACGTTTCCTGAGCACAGCACAGACGGACAGGTGTGACAAAAGTGAGCTTTTTTAGGTGGGAAATACTGCACAGAAGCGCCCCGAACAAATCTTAAAAGTGTACCGTAACACGGCGGGTGCCCCATCAGCGCATTCATTGGCGTTGCCTTTGAAGAGGCTCGAAACCCAATCATGACAGCATGACAACAACGTCGCAATGGACACAAGCATACCTTTACGGCCCCGAGCGCTTAAACATGCAGCAAATTCATTTGCGCAGACTTCTGAGAGCCACGGCGTGTCCACAGCTAGTTAAAGGCGCGATATTCATCTCTACGCAGTCGAAAAATACAGACAAGTATACGTTGTCTAGCGAAATGTGGCCGCAAGCATGATGCATCACTTTCTGGAGCACTGCCTTCTCGCTACACGCTCCACGATAGTAAAATTCGAAGAGCGAATGGTGCGGGAACATGACGCATCAACTTCATTCCTCGCTTCCTTATCAAGGAGAGAAAAAAAGGGAGAGGGATGCACCCCCCCCCCCTTCCCACGCGCACGCTCGACCCCAGCGTGCGCCGAGGCGAGATTACGATCGCAGCGCCCCGACAGCAGCGAGCTGCTGCTCTGCGGCCGGTCGCTGCGGCCTGGGAACTTTTGACCAACACTGTACATTATAATAATATCGTCGAATAATTTACTGATTATCCATCTACCCGCACTTCATGATTGCCTAGATCTATCACTGATAAAGTCCAATCATCACCTCTTAAATACCCTTCTCTTGACACTTTTATAGATAGGTTGAACATATTTTCACCGAAAATCATTCCTGATTACTAATTATCGATACCTCTCACTAAGAACAATTCCATGCTGTTATCTCTCTCGGATCGCAATTTCATACATTGAATACCGTATATAGATCCTTGTAAGTTAAACCCTTCTATTCTACGCTTAAAATGGGTCAATTCGTTATTACAAGTGATTTCTTATATCGAGAGGGTGCGAATGTGCATTAATACTGCTGAGTAAGTCTCAGTCGCTGTTAGTTCTGGGGAGGTCATTACGACTTTTAATAATTATCCATACTAATTAACCTAAAATACTTAAAATAAATTAGCTTTGACAATCACTACTGCTATTTACTTACATGCGACGATGATCTAGTATAACTTGTACATATTGCAGTGCGACCTATAAATATGTATATATTATGTAGGTCCATTAATACTGACCGCTTTCACCCATAAGTTGTAAATAAATTGTTATATTCATCAGTACCTTTAATTACTTATACTCAATGGAGGAAAATTTGTATCAGTATCAATGTGTGTTGTTCATTCTTTTTCTTTGAACTGCGAAGCCATATTCTCATTTTTGGTTACCTACTTTAATTGACCAAATACTTGTCATTGCTAATTATAAACTTAAGATCTCCATAGCATTCATACCCTGCCTAGGTTGAGCAGCTTCAAGAAAAACAACCTTATATAAAAAAAGCTGTGAAACTTTCTCGCATTCTGGGGCGACGGAAAGCACTATGAAGCGCTTTCCCTCCTATCAGGTGGTTTCACTGCAATGCACCTTTTTACAAAAGTGCCCGTCGAACCTCAGAAACTTCGTCAACGTCAGCCAAATTTCACAGATACGAACATTGAGTCATGGAGATTATGCAATTTCAGTGATTTAAGCAGGTGAAGGCGCATTGTTCTTATATAAATTTCTAAACTCTCTCCTATGGAGTTTTACATAGCACATAAAAGTGGTCCTCGAACCCAGAATTTTTATGGGAATAAAGCAAAATTGCTTGCATTGTGAGATAATGGCGCCCAGATTATATACACGGAGTGATTTAAGTGTATATTGTGGCGTTGCACTGTAATTAATGTTTAAAAGTGGTTTCCCATTGAGTGACGCTGCACACTCGGCAGCTACACAAGCGATGGCGCTAGTTGCCGATGTCCAGAATTCCTGGACATGTATATGTCTGCATCCTGCGTGAGGCGTGCACACTGCTATGAGTATCATGTCTTCAATTGAACATTGTGTGCGTGTGTGTGTACACACATGCACATGCATACAGACGAATAACCCTCTTCTGTCTCGACTCACAGAGCCTCGAGTGGGTATACATGAGATGCTTACTCTATGTCAGACTCCAAATATTTATATTAATTGTATGACATGAAAAGGCAGTCTGAATTCTATATATAAATATAAGCAAGCTTACTGAAATGCATTGACGTTTCTAAAAGCCTTGTTTGCGAAGCGGACGAAACGAAGTGCCTTTTCTGTTATTACCTTTTGCAGTACCTAATCTCATGTCTCGTGCGTGCCCATTCGAGGCTCTTTGAGTGTCGATATAGCAGAGTGGGCACACCCTTCCAACACCCACGAAGAAGGGTGCTAAAATGCACGAACACCCTAACACCCTAATTTTATTTTGCTGGACACCCTTCTTCTAGGGTGTTGAGATAACACCCTGTCAGAAGGGTGTAGGCCAAAACACCCTTAGGGTGTCCCTCTGGCGACAAGCCAGTTTACACCCTTAAGGGTGTAAAAAAGTTTAGTGTGTAGTCCTGTTGTTTTAGCATATCTATGTACTGAACAATGCTCTCGCAAAAACCGCCAGGCCTGCGCGGAACGCGCAGCACAGTCACAGCGAAAGCTGGGAGAGCAGCACCATTTCTAAAACCCGTTGCAATCTATCTTGGGGCTACTAATACAAGTACGCTTGAAAGGTACCCACTACTCCATTAATTGATTCGGTGGCTGATGACGACGAAGAATTATGGCTGAGCCCTTTGTAATGGGTTCGAAGCATTCAACGACCCCCCTCGTAATGCAATTCATATTTTGTGACGCCTGGTTACACAAATTGCATTCTGTGACGCCTGGTTGTCGTTTCACTCTTCTGCCACGTTATATTGCGCATGTTAACGCGGTTCCTTCCCGACATAATGCTTGTATAGTGTTTTTGTGCGCCGGGATTTCAAACACAGGCATGACTCAGTGGTAGAACACTGGGCTGGAACGGAGCGGACCCAGGTTCGAACCCCGTTCCATCCTGAACATCTTTTCTTAAAAGTTTTTTTTCTTATTTCGTGCGATAGCGGTTACGGACACCGGCGGTGGCGGCGGCGGACAACTACGGCACCTTTGTTGTGATCTCATAACAGCTTTCGCTGTAAAGAGCACCTGCACGTGTACTGGGCCATGCCGGTGATCGAAACTGCTGCGCATAAAAACCCTATACAAGCATCATGTCGGGACGGAATCGTGTTAACATGCGCAATATAGCGAGGTAGATGAGTAAAATAACAACCAGGCGTCACAGAATGCGAATTTTTCACGAGGCATCCCACAATATGAATTGCATTACGAGTGTGTCGTTGAATGCTTCCAACCCATTACAAAGGGATCAGCCATAATTCTTCACCGTCATTAGTCACCGAGTGAATTAATGGAGGGCACATTTTTGGGCAAGTTGGTGGTTTATTATGTGACACCAGCGAAAAACAAGGAACAAAGGACAAGGAAAAACTACAGAGAGCGCTCGTCTGTAGTTCTTCGTTGTCCTTTGTTCCTTGTTTTGCGCTGGTGTCACAGAATTAATGGAGTAGTGGGTACCTTGAAAGCGTACTTGTATTAGTAGCCCCGAGAGAGTTTGCAACGGGTTGCAGAAGTGGCACTCTTCCAGCTTTCGCTGTGACTGAGCTGCGCTTTCTCCATAGGCCTGGCGTTTTTTTTTTTGCCTTATGTATTACACTATATTGTTGCTGCCCTAAATACCAACAACAGTGTTCTTAAATACCTTCTCGAGGTGTTCTAGCTTACATTCACCTCGACAGAAATGAGAACTGTAGCATTTTCCTGAACAGATTCGGAGACGGGCATTTTGGACCACTCCCCCCTGCTACAACATTGCCGTACTTCTATTGGCTATATTAGAACATGGTCGACAAATTTAACAGTGATATCTCTGCATCTTCTCGTCAACAGTAATTTATCCTAATTAAGAATCACCAACTGAATCCAACTGTCGTTATCCAAATACTACAAATGCTTTTGCGCCTTACGAAGATGAATGAATCACGCATTCTACTGGTCTTTATCTGAATCCTAGAAACGAAATCCTCTTTACTCGGATTACAAGAAAGGTGCCATAGAGAATACATCTTTTAAAGAACAGCCACGCGATTCGGTGTTATCCAGCTTCAAGACTTCTTATTGTCACCCAGTAAGGGCCAGCGAACGCCGCAGCCTTCTGCGAAATTCCACCCCGATACAATCGGAAGACAATATCCCCACCCCTTTGACGTTTTTTGTGTAAAGGTCCTGACGTACAGCGAATGTTAGTGACAGTTTAGACGTGGATCCTGACGTTCGTATCCCGAAAAGAATATTTCAGAAGTCTACTGACCTTAAATACACACCGCGTAGCATTTATCGAAGGCACACATTTTTTAGATTCATATTGTTCCAATTTAAAGGTTATGCATTACCTTTTCGATACGATAGCCTCTACCGTATAGGTCAGGGTACCTTTCTTTTTAATTAAAACTTATTTTCAGCAACGTGAAATCGAAGGTCCTTAAGCGAAAACATGTCGCAGACGTCTTGAGACGTCTGCGACATTTTTTCGAGAACAGTAGGCATTTTACAAAAATGATAAACTGAATCACTGCGCGAGCACGTGTCAAAATTAAACTTGTTGAGATAGAATCGCCGCATCACTACACTTTTAGTGAAAAAAAAGAAGAAGCGCACAATATGCATGTACCACACAAATCTTGCATTAACTTGCGCAAGGACAACAAACATTTAGACCAAAAAAAAAAGATATGAAAAGAGATCACAAAAGATATATCGGGGTGTTTAAGCCATTGCTACATGTTTAAAAACATAGTTCGCAACCTTTTAATAAATTCACATTCAGGCAGTTTCAAAGTCAACACAAGTTAAACGTTTCTTAAATATTGCAGGTATGTGATATTGAAGAACGCATTCGCCGTATCGTTTCCGGAAAAAATGAACTCGGCGGGGTTAATTTCGGAGAGTCTATCGATGAATGTTGGTAAAGATGTTTTCATTCGTATAAAGTAATAATTTATATGTGTAAAGCTCACTCGCTCCAGAAATACCGTGATTTTTAAAGAGCTTACGTGTACTTAGCTCACTAAAAAGAGCATAAAAAATTTTTCAATACTCGGACAGCTTTTTTTTTCTGTAGTACCTCGAGTCTGTTAAGGATCTGAGAACACGTTTTCGAAGAAACAAGCACGTAGTAAGACAACCCAAAATAGAAGTCGGCGGAGCAAAAAGCCTTTTAAGCCGTAATGGTGCACGGTTTGGCGGTTCGTATAGGCTACATTTTTTTCCAAATTGAAAACCTTTGACACATTTGTATTCTATGGGATGTTTTCCTGTATTCATACAACTCTAACCATACACCGCCGAGCTCAAAGCCAAATTGCAGATTATTAAAGAGTTTTTCGAACGCCTAAATAAAACATGTGCATTTGGTTTAAATTAACTTTATGCAAGCTTGTTTTCATAGAGCCACAGTTCCATGTGCCTTAAATGATTGGTTACACGAACTTGGAGAACGGTCATTCATTCAGCACTGAAAAAGGCATTTGTGTCGTCTGCGTACTCAACTACTTTTTCTGAGTTGGGAATATTATATATATAATCATTATGAAGCATAAAAAGATCGCTTGAGCTTCACATTCAAGAGCACAGCGTGATAGCGTGAATCCCCATCTCCCGCTAAAGGGAAGCATGTGTGGATGCGAAGCAGCCGGCAGTTAACTAGCTTGAGCGTGAGGAACGTCGCCGCTCTCATTTCACGGCACTGCACAGGAGAGAGAATGAGGCGCGCGCGCTCCGTCATTTTCATACCGCCGAACTACCTTGGCGCCCCCCAGCGGAGTATGCAGCTGTCACACCACCTGTCGTGCGCGCCGCTCCGTAGAGGATTCCTAGAGGAAAGGACTGGCGGGACCGTAGGAGAGGAGAGAGAGGGGACGTGCACGCGCTGTGGGGGTGTGGGACGCGGGAGCCGCTCCGTAGAGTAGATGATTCCTAGAGTAGAGAAAGGGGGTGAGCGTTGGAGAGGATAGGGGAGGGGACGCGCATGCGCTGTGGGGGGTGTGGGACGCGGGGGGCCCCTCCGTAGAGTAGAGGATTCCTAGAGAGGAAGGAGGTGAGCGTAGGAGAGAGAGGGGGGAGGGGACGCGCATGCGCTGTGGTGGTGTGGGACGCGGGAAGGAGGGACGGACTAAGCCCCCCTCCAAACACATGTAAGCAAGATTAAGGAATGGGGTCAACCTGGGCGACAGACACCACCTGCCTAGCCATTGCTAAGCAGCCTCTCTGTGCTCTCGGCCATGACTCTGACGACTGTGGTAGGGTTGACGGCCTTCATATTACTAGTGTTCTGGTTCGCATAATGGGTGCTTCCCTACATCATGAAAGTGGCCGGACGCGGGACGGGGGGACGCGGGAGGGACGGACATAGCCCCGAGCGTAAGATGCTTCGCATCTAAAAGACTGTTCCCCAGAAGAGCCCTTGCCCTGCCGTTGTCTAGCAACCACGAACGCCTCAACTGCGCACCACTTCACGTAACCTCGCCGAGCCACGCATGCGCCAAAGCATTAGCAATCGAGCAAAGCAGCCGCCAAGCCACGCTCACCGATGGGAACACTGCGGCATGTACGGCGCCTAGCTAACGCAACAGCTGGTGTGGCGTTAGCAAAGGCGCGCGTACATCGCGTCAAAAGTTCGCGCCCAAGCTATCGCGACGGCCTAATATAAACGCGCCAAATTTGAAAAATGCCCCCACCTCCCCGAAGGGAATCGTGAAGAAATGCGAATGCATTTCGCGCGCGCTTCACTCCATTTATATATACGTGCGAGCGAGCGGACGGGACAGTGGGGCGCAGGGAGAAGAGAGAGCGAACGGCGAGAGAAGGAGCGGCGAAGCACTGCACCTACCCTCTCCTACAATCTCCACACACGCGGGAGCTCCGCCGAGCTTCCGTGATGCGAGCACCCTCACACACCAGAGCGCGCTCCTCCTCTCCACTCACACTCCGCTGCTCCGCCCGCACCACCTGCTCCGGTTGCTAGGGGCGAGGATAAGCGCGCGCGCCCGCAGCTGTTGCTATGGGAAAGGGAGTGAGAGCGGAGAGATAACACCTGCCGGCGCGCACACCTCCTCAACCTATCCTCCTCCTCCTCCTCCTCCTCCGCGGACAACGGCGGACAACGCCGCCTGACATAGCCCGACTAAGAAATGCATTCGCATTTAATAAAATATCGCCTAGCGACCGTTTACGTCATGAAACACACCCTGACATAGACTTCGCTTTTCTCGGAAAACACCATAAAAGGGGCTGCTCACAGCCGCGTCGAGGTAATTTGTAGCTATAAGGCGTCCAAAGAACGTCCGCACACCCGAAGAAGTGGCTGCATACCACGAGGTTCGGCGTGCTGAAGATCGAGCGCGAGATCAAAGGCGACATTTTGACCCTTTCATGTGGCCAAGAAAGCGACTGCTGCGCAACGCAGAGAAGTCGAGGATCTTGAATATGCCCCAGCGAGGAAGGATGAGGGACGCGGCAAGGAAACGAGTCAGGTTCAAAACCGTAGCAGCAGCCGAGTTCAAAACCTAGGAGCAGCCAAGAAAGGCCCTCTGGCTCGACCAGCTTCGCTGTTTCCAAACCTTCCCTGGTCGAGTGCAGGCTTCCCCATCTTTTTAGGGGCGAAGCTCCTTAAAGCGGCACCCGTTCGTCCCTCGTCGTTGTCGTAGTCGTAGTGCGTAACCAGTCTTACGCTTTGACCTCCAAGGTGGTGCCGGTGGGAGATTTATCCTGTGCGTTGTTGAACAATAAAAAATTCGCAGCGTGCGCGTTAACTAAAAGCCGAATTCTTCTGTCTCTCATTCCCCATTAGCAGCCATTGGCATGTTCCAGTAGGAAACGTTAAAAAAAAAAGCCGACTTCTGCTGTCTCTCATTCCCAGTAGCAGCCATTGTTTACCTCCAAGGTAGTGCCTGGTGAGATTTCTCCTGTGCGTGATTAAACAATAAAAATTTTGTTCAAAACGCCGTTGATTGATGAAATAAACCAACGAAAGACGCCAGATGTTTTCTAAAAGCAAAACGAAAAGACGCCAGATGTTTCTAAAGCAAAACGAAAAGACGCCAGCTGCTTAACGAAAGACGCCAGGTGTTTTCTAAAGCAATGGTTTTATAATCAAAACCATATCGCGATACAGGTTTGTAGTTGACGATGCTCGTTGCCGTCGGTGTGTGCTCGTATGGATAAGGATGCCGCTGCAACCAGTGCAAGAACCACTTAGCTTACATTTCACCGACCACAAAGCGGTCATAATGAAAGAACAACGGAAACCAGCAATAAAAGTTTGATAAAACATTTAATCAATCGTTTCACCTCATTTTTATCGGACGAATTAACGGAAGAAATTTCACGGTTTAACCGATGATTACTTCCAGGAGCTTCGCCCAATCTCATCATCATTCACCTCGTGGATCTGCCGTCAATTTTTTTTCCTTCGAAGCAAGATCGAGCGTGGGCGCGGCTCTGTAGTAGAACACCTACTAGCCATGCAGAGGTCCTCGGTTTGGTTCCCACTCGAACCGAGGTTGTTTTTGTTCTTTATTTGCATCTTATTTCAAATTTCCACTTACGGACAACGCTTAATTTTTGCTCACAACCAACGATGCCACCGCCGACACAGACACCGGAATTTCTGCGAAACAATCTCTTTAACCCTGTGGCGTTAATAAGAAGAGTCCTAAGATCAATTATTGTGGTGCGGTTTGCTTAAGTTCTGTTTCTGATGGCGTTAGGCTCCCCATTTTAACATACCTTTTTCTAGCAGGAAAGAAATTCATAATATGTTTAAGGACAATGCCTAGTATTTCGTAGTCCAATTATTGTTGTTCTTGAATATCCCGTTTGATGTTATCAAAAGCCGTCCTCATATCAAGGAACAGTCCAACTGCATATAGTCTGTTTTCGATATTATTTTGTATTCCTTGTTCTGAGTTTAATACGGCTAATTGGGTGGATTTGCCATTCTGGAATCCATACTGAGCACTCCTTATTATTTAGTATTTGGAAAAAAATCTCTTAGTCTGCAATTGATGGCCGACTCAAATACCTTTATTAGCACTCGTAAATCATAAAATTGACCTATAATTGAAAATGTCATTCAACGCATCACCTCTGTGCACAGCAAATAAGCGCGCAGGCTTGAGAACAATATGCAAATGACCAGATACGAACCCGCAATTAATAATGAGCCAACGGAAGCATTGCGCGCATTTCGTGAACCTCTGTGCCTCGTCGAGAGGGTAAAAAAAAAAATTGGCCGCGTATCTGCGTGCTTCGCTGCAAATGTCGTCGAAAGACGATAGTCTTCTGCTGGTCGTACTACAATGTTCTGCCTTGCCTCAGACAGCGCTTTCTCTATGTTGAATCGGCCGCATCTGGCTGGCCATGATAAAATAGAGGAGACGCTGCGTGAGACATCTGGCAGTGCTGTCGAGAAACGTCACCTTGCGCAGAACCCAGGGCAGTTCGTGTATAGCGTCGCTTTTTGAGCGCAGCCTAAGAAACGCTGGGGTATTCAGAATTACGTATCTATGTATTTTCTTTTAAAGGAACATACCAGCTACTACTTATGTATTGATGTTGCGCCTCAGACATGCGTAACATTTGCGTTTTGATCGACAATGTTCACAAGTATGAACAAAAATACTTGTGCAAGATGGCTGTGCGCTGAGAAAGGGGTTAAACTTTGGCCGCGTACGTGGAACGGGTCACGGACAGACAGACAGACAGATGGACAGGCAGACAGACCAAAATTTCTGCGAAGAAGTATCGCAAGAGAGACCGTCGTCTTAAAAAAGAGCACGTGTGCTTGAGAGCTGCCCGCCAATTTGTCCGCTTTGCCGGTGCTGCGTTCCCGTGTGCGAAAAAAAAATCATAGATTGGTACAGCTACCCTGTTGGGCGGAGTAGACTGAAACAAGAGATGAGTGGTGGCCTTTCCCTCTTCCTAGCCCTTACTTCCGTTTCCCACCCTTGCTGCACTACACTGTACAAAACAATGCTATGCTTTACACTACACCGTCCTCTTTTTTCCTCATCTTGACCCTGACTTCCCTTTTCCTACCTCGCTATTTTATTCTATACAAGACTATGCTGTATTTTATCGGATGCCCTCTTGCTTTACAGCGTCTTCACCCTTACTACATTTACCTACGTCTTTGCTATACTATACAAGGCTATGATGCACCGCCCATCATTTGCTTCGCACTGTCAAATCACTCCTCCTCACCCTCATTTCTCTTTCCCACCCTTGCTGTTCTATACTATACATGCCTATGCTGTGCTTTCTCCTCTGCCCTTTTCCTTTCTCGTATCGTCGCCCACAATTTTACCCCACACCTTTTCTGTAGTATAAAAGACTATGCCATGATTTACCCTCTCCCCTCCCCCCTTTACTTGTTCCTCACTTTCACACCACTTCTCACCGTCACTTCCATTTCCTTCCCCTTTCTATTCTATAGTATGCTTCTTTCTTGGATTGGCCTGCTTTGCTATAACTAGGCCGGCGGCCTATTCAAAGCAACCTGAACAAATAAATGAAAACCATGACCAATCCCTCTGTCACAGAAATCGGTATAACACGAAAGTGAAACGTCTCTTTACAGAGGTATTTGAACGTTTATAGCGCGTTGTTTCGCGACAAGAGCGGCGGAATGAATGCTATAGCAGCAAATTGTAATGCCACGCGTAGAACGGCAAGCAGCTCAAAGATTCACATTCAGTCTTAAGAAACCACAGTGAAGCAAAAAGGATACAGGGTGTAGGATGAGATTTATGGTGCTGATATATACATTGTTGTCCTACATATAAATCAGAAATCTTCTAGGTGCTCGAACACTTCTATCTATGCGTCAGGTCATTATTTCCTGTTATATGAAGCAGTCTGGCCACGACACTCATTACTGCGCGCTGTTTGATAGGAAAATGGTAGGCGTTCAGTGTGTTTTCTTCTGGCGCATAGACTTACGCTTGTTTGTAGCGTTGATTGCCTGCCAGTTGAGGGTCTTTCCACATATCAGTGGGATCGTGTAGATTTCTACCGCTCAAAGTACAAACAATCTTACAAGAAAGTTATTACTGGAAAATGTGCGGCAGCTTTCATAAATTTTGAAAATTTCACGAAAGAACAGAGACATCAAAATATTTTCGAAGGTTCTTAGAATGACCTTAGAAGCTGTGAATATGTTCTGATCACATGTTTGTTAGAATTTTTTCTGGCCCTCTTAGGACCAAATGTTTCAGAGATTTTTCAGAAGTCCCTCACAGCCATCGCACGCGCAAGGTTACCTCGGTAGCAAAGTGATACCATAAAGAACAACTATAATAAATTCTGTGGGCGCTTAAAGTTGAAACAGTTTACAACAATAGCAGCTTCCAGAAAATTTTAATGATCCGACTAGCCGCAATATAAACACAACGCTTTAGATTATATAGCAAAAGTTTAGCACAGATGTCCACTGTTTAAAAAACAAGAAAGAAAACCTTACCACAGTTCCACCCAGCGTGAAATCTGCGAAATTAGTAGAGTTGTCGTTTTTCTGTGTTTCCTTGGTGGTCTTGCAGTGATGTTTTGCTATTTTGTGTGGGCGTCTGTGATTATTTTATTTGTAGACTAGAGATGAACGGGAAAGGACCTATCAGAGCACCTGTCACACCCACCTCTCCTGCTACAGTGAATTTAGCCTTATTCACTCTCGAGCCGCCCTTCCCAGTTTCGAAGTGTGGATACCACTTCGTCCGTGACCGATGTGGTTATGTCGTCACTGGATGTCCCTGGAAGGTGAAGCGTGACATGTAATGCGGACGCTGGTGAGGACGGATGCAGTCCTAGTAGAGCTCCGCTATTAGAATATGGAGAATTCTAAAAGCAGCAAATTAACCATGGCCAACTCGCGCTCACCATAACTCTGTTACAAATGATAGATCTCGAATGATATTTCCGGTTCATTTATGCATTTATGCATTTCGTATAAATGTATAATGCGTTTTGTATACATGTATACTATTTGTACAAAGGTATGCATTTATATATTTTGGACGTATGTTCCCCTCTTTCGCAAGTGCCTTCTTCTATACACTGCTGCTCAATAAAAAATAGGAAAATGGCGAAGTGTCACGGCGTGCACGTAAGCAGCTCGTGAAATGTCCTGTAAATACCAAATGTACACAAGTTTAACCTTTAAAACTTGTGAATAACATCTCCGAATGCTTCATAGCTGATTCAAACGCATAAATGCACGCTGGATCACCCTCAGAGCTGCTCGCAGTAAAGAAAGAAAAGCGTAAATGCTGATGCCCATAAGTTTGCAGGAAGCTTCAACGAGGCCGTGAATATGGCTCGTGCTACGCTGTCTACTCCTGAAAGACAATCGTAAAAGCCTATTCCAAAATGTCAGTCAGGAGACTAATGCTAAAAGTTAAGGGAAAAAACATAAGCAGCACTTTTTAATTACCACCGCAAAGTTTTTTGACGGATTGGTCTATCTCGTGAGAGATGCTAAGCCAGACAGATGGACTGGTGTGTGGGTGACCGCATACGCGAACACTAGTAACGTCAACAAGCGTTACAACGCCGCCTACCGAAACAATGCGTTGAACGTAGCTGCCAGGCATCTTTAAAGAACTCACCGTAGTGTAGAATATCAACAGTGAACTCAGACATCTCACATCTGCAAAACCTTTTACCTGCTAAAAATTGTTACCATTCTGCAAAACGCTTGCCTGGTTGTTCCGCTTCTGAGCGAAGGCCCGTCTTTGGTTACGTCGACTGCTCAGCCTTGCGGCTGTCTTCTACTCGCTACCAATGCTACATAGGAACTTCACAACGATACACTTGTACGACAGCAGAGAAGAATTGTGTACTGTACCATACGTCAGAGTGAAGCGTAAAATAAAGAGCGAAGTCACTCGCTGCGCCCGCAGGAGGCGTGCGCCGACACCTCCGCTCTCGAAGGCGGCGCTCATCGGCGCTGGCTGCGCACTACTCCGGGCTTAGATGGGGTTCCCGTCAGCCTCATTAACGAACTAGGACATAGCACTAAAGAAGCACTGCTGAAAGCCGTAGAAAAGTGCTTACAGGAGAGGGAAATACCAGACAGTTGGCGAAAAAGTAGAATGAACTTAATCTATAAAGGCATGGGAGAAAAGGATAACATTCGCTCGTATAGACCGCTAACCATTACATCGGTGCTATACCGGTTGGTGATGCAGGCAGTAAAATTAAAAATAGAAACGTGGGTAGAGCAAAATGATATTTTGGGAGAACTCCAGAATGGATTCCGAATTGACAGGCGGTTAGACGATAACCTGTTTGTTCTTACACAGTGTATAGAAATATCAAAAATAGAAAACAGGCCCTTATACGTAGCTTATCTAGACATCACCGGGGCATATGACAACGTTAATCAGAAAATTTTGTGGGATATATTGAAGGAAGTGGGCATAGGTGACGACTGTATACAGCTTTTGAGGGAAATATACCGAGAAAATACAGTTTGTGTAGAATGGGAAGGAATAAGCAGCAAGGACAGCGTTGACATTAGCAAGGGGCTGAGACAGGGATGTCCTTTGTCCCCGCTGTTATTCATGCTGTACATGGTGAGGATGGAAAAAGCGCTAGAAGGTAGCAACATTGGATTTAATCTGTCACACAAACAGGCAGGCGCGATGGTTGAGCGGAAGCTTCCAGGTATATTTTATGCTGACGATATTGTCTTATTTGCGGACTGTCAAGATGATATACAGCGGCTGGCAGGTATATGCGGAAGGGAAGGCGAGGCTCTAGGACTAGGTTTTAGTGCAACAGAATGTGGATTGATGATATTCAATGATCACGAAGGCCATGCGGTCTTAATACAGGGCCAAGAAATACCGAGGGTAAGCGAGTACAAGTACCTCGGAGTGTGGGTAAATGAGGGGGGATAGATATATGGAAGTACAAGAGAAAGCATCGGTAACAAAGGGAAAGAGGAATGCTGCAATCATGAAGCACAGAGCGTTATGGGGATACAATAGGTACGGGGTGCTTCGAGGGCTATGGAAGGGTGTGATGGTTCCGGGGCTTACATTTGGAAACTCAGTGGTGTGCATGAAGTCAGAGGTGCAATCAGGAATGGATGTAAATCAAAGGACTGTGGGACGCCTCGCGTTGGGCGCTCACGGGAAGACGACAAATGAGGCTGTAAAGGGTGATATGGGATGGACTGGTTTTGAAGTGAGGGAAGCTCAGAGCAAAATTAGATTTGAAGAGAGGCTGAGGAAAATGAAGGAGAGTAGATGGGCAGGGAAGGTTTTCAGGTATTTGTATAGAAAAAGCGTCGACACGCAGTGGAGAAAAAGAACTAGGAGGCTCACCAGTAAATATACGGCTAGCAGTGTGGGCGACATGGCAACAAGGAGCATTAAGCGAAAAGTCAGAGAGGCGGAGAGGACTTATTGGATGACAGCGATGGAAAAGAAGCCGGCTCTCAGTGACTACCGAAAGGGAAAAAACGAAATAAGGAGGGAGAGGTTTTATGATAATTCAAGGGGAAGCGCTTTACTGTTTGAAGCAAGGTCGGGTTGCCTGAGAACGCGTAGCTATAAAGCGAGATTCTGTAACGAAGAAGAACAATGTACATGCTGTGGGGGGAACTAAGGAAACGATGGAACATGTACGGATTGAATGTGGCGATATCCACCCAGATATACGTGTGGGCACGAGTCTACATGAAGCCCTGGGTTTTAGGGACAACAATGCAAACTGAACACGCCCGCGATAGAAATAAGTAAGAGACGGTTAGAGTATTGGTGGCAGAAAAGTAGAGATAAAGGACAAAAATGAAGAATGGGGAAAAATAAGGTCATTCTGCCTTAAGAGGCAGAAAGATGGACCGTGAATTTATATTTTTCTTTGGTATAATAACATAGATTTAATCAATGTAGATAAGGCATTAGGCCAACATAAAAAGAAAGTTTTTTTTCGAGCCTGGTGGCAGACATGTCACCGCCCCGTTATAAAGGGGATGCTCATAGCATCCATCCATCCATCCATGCATCTGCGCGCACTCCGCTGCGCTTTCCGGACGCGCGCGTCAGGCGCGTAGCCTGCGCTTCTCTCTGTGTTAAAGCATTGAGCTGGGCTAGTTGGTGTTGATCGACTGCTTCCATAATTGCTAGCGAACACGCACAAAGGACGACATATCCTGTTACTTTCTATGTCGTCCTTTGTGCGTGTTGGCTAGCAATTATGGAAGCTTCTCTCTGTGCTCTCGTGATGTCACTCGCATCGCGCGCGTCTTTTCTTTCCGCTGTCACCCTCGTGTACTTTGGCGCTTGCTTTTGCCGACGCGTTCAGAGACGTCAGCAGCCTCCTAGTATGACGTGTGCGCGCTAGCGCTCGCGCTCGCTCCGTTCGTGTAAAATGTAGGTGGATGACGGTCAGCAACACTCTCCTAGTGTTTTCTGTCGTTCAGAACGTCCATATGTTTACGTAAAGGGTCCTCAAATTCAACGGACATTGTACATTCGGTACATGGTTGCCATCACAAGAAGTTAACCGAGCTAGCGTCATTACGCCGTCAAGCACAGTTAAGGGTACCCCTTGCTATAAGCAGAAGCAAAACAATTGATTTGGTGCACTCGATTTTGATTATGGATCACCTTAGTGGATATTGATGCTCATTAACGGCAAACCGAATATAGTTGGCTTGAATAACAATTGCAATGGGCCAGTGCACAAAGCATTTCAGAAGCAAAGAAGCAAGCGACTTATTGACTCTGATACAGCGACATAGCGTAGAGGGAGCAGCGTGCTCTTTTCTAGGCTTTCTTCCCTAACACCAGCAGTATTCGCAACTCCATAAAATGCTCCGTCTGCTGCCAACACTGGTCGAAAAAAGCAAAGATGGCTACGCTTAACAGGGCCAACGCGGCACGTTCGCTTGGTGCCGTGCTGAAGTTTCTTGATTGTGGCGTCGGATCACGTTGCTTCGTCGAAGGCGAAAGTGTGCTGGCCGCCAAGCGCTTCATTCTCATCGGCACAAAAGATTCCACAGGCGAAACAGCGGCAATAGTTGCGATGTGCGTGCAAACATCGAGCCTCTTCGGCGAACCGCGTCAGATTTACTTCAAGTTGAAGAACCTGTCCAGCGCCCGAGGTTGAAGAAGGCAACTGCTCATGTGTAGCGGGCCTCTCCGAAAGGTGCAAGCATTGTGCACTGCGTTGCTGCAGTTCACAAGTGGCAGGCCTTCACAGCTTTCGAAGTAACTCTGCGCTGCGAGTCATGTTGCCGACTGCATGTATCCCATTCAGTTCTGTTGTCCCATCAAAAGCTGAGTACGCATGCCGTTCACTTGATTACAGAACGGAGCTATGCCTGGGTCAGTGTATCTTGAGATAAGACAAATTGTAGTTTCGCTTGTAATAGGAGTGCTCCTTTCTTTTCCTTCGTCCATTCATGTTATTATGTTTCTAATAAATAAGGTCGTGTGCTTCCGAACACTCGCTTGTTTGTGTTGGCAGTATTTCATATTCGAAGCAGATATATACACGCACGCTATGCAAGCACGAACATAATATGTACACGCACGCACGAACATATACATACACGCACGCGTGAACTGAAGTACAGGGTGGTTGAACGCAAACCCACCCCCCAAAAAAATGTCAGCGGTAGGACCATGGTAAAGTATTAATAAATTTAACAAACTCATAAATCAAAGTAAATTAATTTTTAATTAACCACGTTAGGTTTCCGGAAATTAGCGATCGTTTATTCAGTAGGATGGTGATAAATGCATTACTCGAAAACACGCCTGTTCCAACAAAATTTCCGCTGCACTGTGTCGGAAAGGAACCAAGCGATGCGCCCGCAAGTCGAACGCATTAAAGGCTGGAACAATCGCTTCTTGCAGTTCCTCTTAAATTTCTTGCGAGCTGACGAACCTAAACTGTCAGCGCGCCGCGTTTAATGAGAACACAGCACCGTCTCCAGACACCGCAGAGCAAACGCAGGCATAAAAAGCCGGCAGATCCCACGCACTGTGGGAATCGATGTAATGCGAAGCAGCCAGGAAGGAGCAAATCCTGCTTTACATTATTTGCATGTCATGTTTGACATGTTAGGACCTGTCATTTGTGTTCGTCATACAGTCACGTCGCGCAATACCAATTTTGGTGTACATCAAGCTAGTGAACTGGACGCAAGCGCACCATGAGCGTGTCATGTAAATGGGGTTGTAGATGACACGCATGCCAAGATTTTCATGTTACCACGTGCCACTTATGTTCGTTATACAGTCATGTCACTCAATACCAAATTTGGTGCATCTCAAGCTAAAGAAACGGCCGTGAGCACGCCATGAGCATGGAATGCAAGTCATGTCGCACATGACATGTCACGATTTCCATATTACCACTTGTCATTTATGTTCGTGATACAGTCACGACACTCAATACCAAGTTTGGTGTATATCAAGCTAACGAAACGGCCGCGAACGCGCCATGAGCGTGGCATGCAAGTCATGTCGCACATGACAAGTCATGATTTTCATATTACCACTTGTCATTTATGTTCTTCATACAGTCACGTCACTCAATCCCAAATTTGGTGTATATCAAGCTAACGAAACGGCCGCGAGCACGCCATGAGCGTGGAATGCAAGTCATGTCGCTCATGACATGTCATGATTTCCATATTACCACTTGTCATTTATGTTCGTCATACAGTCATGTCACTCAATACCAAATTTGGTGTATATCAAGCTAACGAAACGGCCGCGAGCGCCCCATGAGCGTGGCATGTAAGTCATACTTTTCATGACAAGTCAGTCATGATTTTCATGATATGACCAGCCATTTACGTTCGTCATAGAGTCATGTTATGCCATACCAAATTTGGTATAAATCCCATTAACGATACGGCCGGGAGAGCACAAAGTCTTAGGCGGTTAGATAGATAGATAGATAGATAGCTAGATAGATACGCTCAAAGTCGCCGAAGTTCGCTAAGAAATGCTTCGCATTTAACACCGTACGTTTGTCCATAATAAATCTATTTCAGGTTGCACTAGTGCAGTTCACGTGGAAGAAACGTCCGTCAGTGAGAAGGGCGTAGCAAGAAATTTTTTTCGGTGAGGTAGTACACCCATCCTCTATTTATATTCGCGCGTGCGTTTGTGCTCGTGTATATACACACATGCGAAATCAAAAATTTTCGAGGGGAAGGATTACAGCAGCTTGGGTATGGGTAGCACACCGTCTTGCACAGAAAACAAGCATACGTGAAAAATACACTCACACACATAACGCAACAAATTTCCTGAAGCGCTTGCTTACATAAACGAAACTATACTCCGCTCTCTGAGAAGGCCGAATATTGACAATGATGCACACACGCTAAATAATGGTGTGCTCACCGGGGAGAATGAAGTCGTCGCGAGCGAAGTGATTAGAACAAACCACCATAGTGTCCGTCACCTTCTTTCCAATGTAAAAGCTTCTTATTTACGCCGTTCTCCGTCGCGCGTCGTCTGCATCCTTCTGGAAGTGACGGAACGATACGGCCACGTTTCCACCGCAATGCCACGCATTGCGGCACACAGAAAATGGTCTTTGGACATCGCTTTCTTTTTCGGGCTCGCGCGTGTGGCATGGCGAAAATAAACGAACTATGCGGCCGCTTCTCAGCGCGCACAACGTGATAACATATCGCCTTTCAAGGTTCACTCTGTTAGTGCCGTTTCCAGGCGCGGCCGCTCGGTGGCGAGCGCTCAGTCGGAATCGCGAAGAGATGATATTCATACATGGGGGGCTCAATTGTAAAGTGGACTGAATAGTGCAAACTGATAATTTTTTGTTATGGCACTACTTACCCGCAATGTTACTACTTACCTGTAACTGGCAGCATCACACAGGCGAAAGGCGAAATGAAGTGGCAAATTATTCACTAAACTAGTAAACGAAAATTATTCGAATACATAAAATTCAATAAATTTCAAATCTTTTTTTTTTTGTAATCCTGTCGTGATCCTCATCAAATGCAGCTATACCGTCAGCATGCGGCAACAGTCATAGTTCTGATTTTTCTAGCTTGAACCATTTGATGCTGCTGGTTGTTGTATAACCTGTAGGCAAATAACTATACAGGGTATTTCAAGAAACCGGGCCGAAAACTCTCAAAAATAAGGGGAATGAAATGTTTGCTTGCTGCCTTCTACAGCGAAAGCTGTTATGAGATCACAACAAGGGTGCTGTAGCTCTCCGCCGCCGCCGCCGGTGTCCATAACCGCTATCGCACGAAATAAGAAAAAAAAAACGAAATAAGAAAAGAATGTTCAATATGGAACGGGGTTCGAACCTGGGTCCGCTCCATGCCAGCACAGCAATCTACCTCGAATTATGGTAATTAACTACCTAATTAGTGTAGAGATGTGGTTCGGTCAATTGGGGCTATTACAGTCCTTCCTGCGAAACTAAAACCAAAGCGCCAATGAGCACATCTGGAAAATAGCACTCCTGCTTTTTTTTTATTTTATTTCTTGCGCTCACTGCTTCCTTCCTTTCCAGTATACTTCAGAGTCACATGTGCCTCACAGCACGGTGTAATAATATACATCGACAGGTGCTGACACGCTCCCCCCAAAGCTTGGAAAAAACGCAATCCAGCGCGTCTAGATTATGTTGGGGCCGTTATCAGTTGGCTTGCAGCTTAGTAGATGTCTTCTTATATCGCGCTACGACGAGAGGCTCAATTGTCTCGGCAGCAATGCGCACGCTGCAGATTCTGCGTCGTTTTGGTTACATGTGCGGCCGCGCTGTTTTGAAGCCGGGCTGTTTAGGAGCGAAGCTCCTTAAGCCCGCTCCCCACCTTCGCCGTCACCGCCGTCGAAGATCCCCGCCGCACCACCGCTCGCACCCCTCTCCCACCTGTCTCCATCTCCCTCTTTCTTCGTCTCTGCCCTCTCCCTTCAAACCAGCGAACGCGCAAAACCATCGCTTCGCCCTGCCGTCCGCGCAGTGGTTGGTCCGTTGCCTGGGCTGGCTCGAGCTGCGCTGCGCGCGGCGCACACTCAGTCACTCAGTCGTTCCCGCCACCGAGCGCAGCAGACCCTCTCCCCACCCACTCTCCACCCGACCGCCTTCATGAAAGCCAGCAGCGAGATCAGGCGCATAGTCTTTTGCGTCCCATTTCTGAGGAGCTTAGCTCATCGGTTGTATTCGTACACGGAACAACTGGTAGTTTTTTTAATAATAATAATAATAATAATAATAACAATAATAATAATATGTAGGGTTTTACGTCCCAAAACCACAATATGATTATGAGAGACGCCATAGTGGACGGCTCCGGAAATTTCGACCATTTGGTGTTCTTTATCGTGCGCTGACATCGCACAGCACACGGGCTTCTACCATTTCGCCTCCATCTAAATGCGACCGCCGCGGCCGGGATCAAAACCGCGACCTTCGTGTCAGCAGCCGAGCACCTTAGCCACTGCTCCACCGCGGCGGACACTGCTAGTTTTGTTTTTCTTCGCGTGCGTTTTACGCTCTTGTATCGATGAAAGTGGCATTGAATTGCTGAGAGGTGTCTTAAATGGGTAGAACGTAATATGTACCGAACTGTTGTTCTGGCTATCGGACTTCTGCGGAGCGTGATCCTCTCTTCAAAGTGCCGTCCGACAGTGATCCTACAAAGCAGTGGCACGATGGAATTCCGAGGGCAGACAGGACTCGAATGCCTACCGGCCATGTCTACGCTAAGCATTTTTAAAAGAACATGATTTCAACCACATATCATGCGGACTTCAAGGCAAGGGTGCTACTTGACGCGCCAAAGAGGCCTGTTCTATCTACAAATATCATTCCCATCTTATTTCCGAACTGACTAAAGTACATCACACGGTCAAGTAAACCCGGAAAGCCACCCGGAAGAGAGAACCTGCTGTGTAAGAACCCAAACGATGTCGGCAAGAAGTCGACAACATCGATGCGACGTATCGAGGTTAATAATATAATAATATAATTACATATAAATGTTGATGTTGATGTTCTCGAATCGATGTTGATACTATGATAATATATATAAATATATAGTAATATCCCAACAAAGGGATTATAATGATTGCTGGGGCTGGGAATTTACTCTTGAAGATCACGATTTGGTTTCGAGGGATGCTGTAGTGGAGGGCTCCAGACTAATTTTTACCACCCGGGGTTATTTAACAAGCACCTACATCTAAGCACACGGATGTTCTTTGCACTTCGCCCCCCACCGAAATGCAGTCACTGTGGCCGGAAAATATTTAGATGGAGGGATGGCACGCTGGCAAACGTTTTTTTAAATTATTTTTTCTTTTCATGGATGAATGCCTTGAACAGACGAATGTGCTAGTACGCGCGAGCGGTATTGGATGGGCTTTGAGTGCTGCCCGATCGATTCCTGTTCACGACATTCACACCCTGCACGAGGCATTTTCATGCCAGCGAATCATCAAACCTGGTACACTTTTCATTTTAATCTGAAATAACAAATTTCCTTCAAACTCACACCACTACGAACGGAAACGCTGGGGAGACAGAGGAATTTCAAGTAGCCAGCACATCATCGCTGGGTCCGCTGACTGCGGCGCCATCTAATGGCTCGCAGCAGAGTGCACCCAAGAGTAGCGGAACATCAACTGTGGCAGCTCAGGCGCGCGCAGTGTCAACACCTGAATATTCTTACACCGTGCTCAAAGGCACATAGTTAATCATCAGCTGGAACAGCATCATCAAGATAAGCAGCTGCTTAAGTTGGTGCATTGCGATTCGGACGCGTAGTGGGTCTTTCCTGATTCACGAAAGGAAGAATTATAGCGTAGTGGGCATTTAGTGACTGTACTTGCAGTACGCATTCGAGGATAGTCTGAAACGGCCATTTTTACGCGCACAGTCATTCGTTTCCTGACGGCAAGGCCGATCGATGCATGGCACCAAGAAGCGAAGCAAGGCTAGTTACGCTGTCGTGCACTCTTGAATGCGAAGCTCAAACGTACTACAAATTTTTCATCATTCTCCTCGCTATCATAACGCCATCAGCCTCAGCAGTACAAAAGTGTTCAGCTACGTAGGTGCGCCCAATGCCTTACTGCCTCATAGTGGGTGCTTCGCAATTGACTGCAAACTCACATGGATGGTCAAGCGGGCCTCGAGCCTCGAGATCTTCACGATCACCTAATGTCTGCTGTGTTCGCGTGTCTAAAGGATTGAAAGGGAGTAAACTTTATTTGCAGAATGGTCATTGCTGCTGGCGCACGGGCCTGGACTGCCAGCTGTCCATCACCCGAGGAACATGTTCCCAGGTTGCTTCCAATGGCACTGGCCCACTGGACGGCCCACACATTGTCCTCGGTGGCGCCTTTGAGGAAGGCCGCTTGCCATCTCTCAGTGAGGCTCACCCCATCAATTGTTCTGCAGTTGTTTTCCTACTTCCCCTTGGTCATTCTGAATTTGCATTCCAAAAGCACACAGGCCATACTGGCCCTTTCATATTCTTACCATGAGCAGCCGGGCGATGGGACTAGGTATTCAATGAATTCATGCAGATTGTTTCAGAGAAAAATTCAACAAAGGGTTTATTTAAGGACAACAGAAACACTCAAGGAAAAGTTCAATGAAGGGGCAACGAAAGAGAGAGAGAGAAAGGAAGGAGAAAGGCTGCGAGGTTAACCAGAAAGGAGAAAGGCTCTAGCGCTGCTGTATCTGAGCAGCTATTTACGTGTGCTTAACATGTTTTTCTTCGTGTTCCTAGAGCATAGCGCCCCTGGACGACCACAAGAAATTAGGTACCATTCATTTGAATAGCTTCACTCGCAGCACTTTCAACAGCACTATACAGCACAGAAATGTCTGTGTCTCCGACTATGAATTAAACAAGGAAGGAAAAGGTTAAAGTTAATATATCGCGTAGCACATGTTTTACTTAAAACATTTTTTACTGTTGGCACAGTACGCCACTTAATTCTACGAAAAATGAAGAACTGGTGTTTAGTTTTATCATCCGCATGAAGTCAACACCAAACTATTCCCCTTAAGTTATCCGTCTTAGCAAAGCGAAGACACGGCCGGCTTCCCTAATCAATATTGTTTTACGCATTAAATGGCCTGAAGAGCTGCAGAGAGGAGCTCTATGTTATATCCGCAAGATCTCAATCACATACAATAAAGATAACCCCAAAAGTTTTTGACAAGGGTATTGCTCATACTGCAGGGTATATTTATGCTAAGGTAACCAGGGCCCAATTCAGAAAAGTTCCTTAAAAGGAATTTCTACATAATGGAAATGTACATTCCGTAGGGCATTCATGAAGTGAAAAAAATCCGTATCATTACAAAGGCGAAGACATGAATGTGATAGCAACAAATTGGAATGTTGTACGATGTAAGGCTAACGGCTCACTTCGTTAGCATAAATCAGCACAACCTTGAAGGACGCATGGGCTTCGCCTAGAGGAGTACAACGCAATAGAAAAATCTGGCCCCGTTCACGTTGCCTTCTCATTCGCTAGCCGTGCTTCGCTTTCCGGTGGACGCCTCAATATTGCGGGATGTTTGTGGATGCCCTTTCAAGCATTGACGTGGCACCATGGTAGAGTACCTGCTAGCCACATAGAAGGCCTGGGTTAGACCAAGGCTCAGAACATTGATTTTAAGAGCGGAGCTCTTTAAGCTCTTTGTTTAACCGGGTAGTGCGAACAGGAATGATCATCAACACGAACCGGTACGTGCTCATTCATCCTCTTCAACTCCTGCTTCGCTCCCACAAAACGTGCGTCGATTTGTTCTGCGTGGAATACAACAAATATTATGCGCGACTATGTTACGTGACTAAACATCAGGTAAAATCATGTAACAGAAAATTACGGAACTAAAATGACGGGACATCACGTAACAAATGGAACGTTACTGAAATTACGGAACATCACGCAACTAGTCACGCGACAAAGAAACATCACGTGAGAATTAGTCATGTGATTAAAATCAATGTGATATTACGTAACAACCAGTGAAGTCACGAAAATCACGCAAGATCACAAAACAACAACTCAGGCGACTAAGATCACGCAACGTAGCGTAAGAGCTAGTGACGCGACTGAAAACACAGAAGATTACACAACAACTAGAAAAGTGAGTTAAACACGCAACATTTCGTGACAGAAAGTCACGTGACTGAAATCGCTTTGCATCACGTGAATAGTAATGTCACATGTTCCCGCAGTAACCACGTGAAAATATAGTTATTAGACTAATATCATGTAACCTTACGTAATAGCAATTCATGTGACACCTTCCCGCCATGACCACGCCTAGTCACGTGACATGTACTCTCCAAAAACCCCGTAACAGCTAATCACGTGACTAAAATTATCTAACATTAGCCACGCGACTAAAATCACGTGACCTCATGTAACGAGTTACGTGACATGTTCACGCCGAAACAACGTGACACGTGCATTGTGTTGGGAACCCACTGAAACTTCAGAATAATAGCCTAATGTAGCCATACTTTGTACTTCCAGCAAAAATTAGCATCTGTATCCAAGTCTTGATATTACTAGTGAAACTTAGCTAGGTCGAACACTAACTCCACTGTTCGTTCCAGCCTCGCGCCAACAGTGAAGCTGCGCACTTTTTATTATTTAAGTGCATCGTGATTTTTCACTCACGGACAACAACGCCACCACCGCTGACAGCCACATAGGGATTTTTTAACACTATCGCGTCAAAATGCTAGAGTAGGGAAACGAGGCCTCTGGAGTGAGCAAGATAACCTTTGTGATCTCAATAGCTTCAACGCGATTATTGCAATAGGAACACGATAAACACAAATGTAAAAAGTAGTCTGCCGATCCTTGCAAAGATACGGCGCACGAAATCGAGGGCGAACACACCCCTTCGGAGAAAGTACTGAGCCACACTCTAAGCCGCAAGGGATCGAAATTAGAGTAAATGCTGCAGTTAGTGGCCATAACAAACAGTTAGTCCGCGAAGGAATTAACCGCAAAACGTGTGTGCCGGTTGCAAACTAAGAGAGCAACTGCCAGGCCATGAGGCGCAACGTTTACTCCCATAGAACTTTCTGGCGCAGTGGCGGCTTCGAACGAATGGTCAGCATGCACGTAAGCAAATAGTCCGCTAAAGAAATCAGCTCTCAACAGCTTAGTGTGTAAAAATAATATATTTTGCGCTTTACGTTCCAAAACTAAGGTATGATAAACAGATGTGTAAGTGTTCCCACACAAAAATTATCCTCGTGCCCAAGTTGTACCAATGCGTAGCGTGGTGTTCTCGTCGTATGCGCTAGAATGGCAAGCTAGCCCTCGACGTGAGCATTGGTTACGCGAATACCATGCTGCAGATAAAGACCGTTGAAGTCACCGATGTTAGTGAATGGAAGGTCAACAAGAACGACGGAAGCAAGAGTGAATGACAGCACCATAGTGTCGCTTGAACAGACAACATTCCAGCCCTTATTACATCTACATAGTCATAAGACAACTCTTCTGAGTTTTCCTTTATGCATATCTCATATAACTCTAGATAACGTGAGGCATAATGTATGTCATTTCATTTTATGTATTGAGCTATAGAGCCTCGGTGGCCATTACCTGAAATATCATAGAAGCGTATTTCGTAGAATCCTTTAAATTTCTCTAAACATTTTTGGCGTAGATGCTGTTAAAAGAAATATGTGGCATGTGGCTTTCTTTATCAATGGACTGTGTTTTTTACATGTTATAGGTCACATACTGCGTTTAACCTTTGCAAAATAAACATTAGAATGAGTTTCAAGGAATATGAACGCATAAACAGTACACGAAATACCATCAAGTTCTAGTACTGCGTACGTAGTGCACGAAATGGCGTTGCGCACGTAAGAACTACTGCGCATGCGCTCCACTCGAAACGTGGCTTTCTTACGCACACAACGCTGTTGCGGACACTACGCACCCAGTACTAAAACTGGCTACTAATTGCAAAGAGCTGAACATTATTGGAATTAAGGTTACATTGTCTCGACTTCTTCGTCTTTAGGATAGCATTCCATTTGCAGAAAAAAAAATTGTGCGCGATGAATCAGACCCAGGAATGGTCTTGCAAAATGTCACTGCTCAAGCAGAAATTTGTTCCCGAGGTGTAAACAATTAAGAAACTTGTTTTCCGGCACAAAGCAGAGTATTCTTATTTGCAAGTTTTTCATTCTGGAACATCTCACTTAAAGGGCCTGTCGTGACATGTCATTCTGTAATTCACTTGAGTACCGTCATTGCACTATAGTTGGTGTTTCCAGTTGATAAACCTGAATTAGTATGACCCCCCTAAAGTTATTGAAAAGTTGAAAGCATCACGTGCAATATTTTGTAAATGCTGGACCTCTCCATCCTGAATAAATGCTGCTGCCCAAGGTTATGGCGAAGTCGAAAGTACCACGTGCAATGTTTTTTTTTCTGATCCCGAAGTGACAACACGCTTGCAAGTTTTCTCCAGATATCCACACATGATGAATGATGATGATGAAATAAGTTTATAATGTCCAGCATGTCACACAAAATAATGTGCTCCTTCTGTGCATCCCACGCCGGGGGGTTCAAATGTGGAAATTGGCGGACTAGTTCGAGCAAATCCGGAGAGGTCAAATTTTAAGCGTAGAATTATGTCGTTTCGTGTCAAAGTATAGAAGTAGTTCGTAAAGTGTCAGAAAGTGTGAGACAAAGGAAGCCTACCCGTACCTAGTAATGCAGCAGCAGTGGCGTACCAACTCGTTCGCGAATGGGGGGGGGCCAAGCCTTTCTCACTCCGGCGGATATATATATATATATATATATATATATATATATATATATATATATATATATATATATATATATATATATATATATATATATATTGTGGGAGTCACGGCCATCGCGCGGCTGGCACGACACGTGCTGCGCACCAGCGATGCGCAGGGGACAATCTAACCGTTCAAAAGGAGCGCCCGGCGCGCCAGCCGGACAGTTGGTGACGGGCCGGTGTGCGCGCCTGCGGTGTGTGCCCCGCCGGGGCGTAGCTCAGTGGGCAGTGTCGTGGCCCGTGGCTTTCTTATGTAATTCGAGCGAGTTCTTTTAATGTTCTTCCACTAGTAAATCGTTGAGACTTTCCTCCGCTGTTTCCATTCATCGGGGTAGACGGCCCGAACCCTTCAATATATATATATATATATATATATATATATATATATATATATATATATTGTAATGAAGATGAAGTGCATCATGAAGAGTTCTGCAGTCACATCGTCAGCGCTAAGCAGCAGAAGCTCGTGCAGGACGTTGTCGCTGTTTACGCTGGCTAGGCTTACGCTCCTGTGCTGTCTGATCATACAGTTTCGCTTGTCAAGGCTGTGTCTCAGTTCATTATTATAATATATATATATAAACTCGGTAAATGGCTGGCCCCCCAAAAAAATTACGTCATATCCACGAAGTGAATGATGATGAGTGGGCGAAGCTCGATCGTTTTCATCCATGGCAGAAAGAGAATGTGTGGTCTGGAACGCGCTTATACTTCATGGTCATCAGCGTCATCGTCATCGTTATCACGTGTAGTGAGTACATTCCACTATACTGGAACGCGCTTATTCTTCATGGTCATCAGGCGTCATCGTCATCTTTATCACGTGTAGTGGGTACATTCCACTATACTGGAACGCGCTGATACTTCAACGTTATTACGTGTAGTGGGTACATTCCACTATACTGCGTCATCGTCATCTTTATCACGTGGAGTGGGTACATTCCACTATACGTGGCTACCTACCTACCTACCCACCTACTACTACTACTACTACTACTACTACTACTACTACTACTACTACTACTACTACTACTACTACTACTACGACTACAGAGGAGGGACAGACCCACACCCTGACATTGAGTCAACCAATGAGTCGTTGATTGCTCGAACCCATTACAAAAGCCTCAGGCATAATTATTCGTCGTCGTCAGCCACAGCATCAACATTGTGCACAAAATGTTTTCCTATTGTGTAGCGGGTACAATGCTTTTCCGAAGAATGATGCATAATATCAGAGTGGACGCTGCTCCTACACAAAAAGTATGATTAGGGTAATGTGGGGCAAAATGTGACAAAAATTTGAAAATAGTGAATATTTATTTTTATTTGGCTCGTTACCATTAAACATTAATGCAGAAACTTTCCTGTGGGTACAAGGTATGTGCTACATAAATATGACCATGTTGCCACTGTTCAAAAGTTTATTTTAAAAATAAATAAGAAATGCTACCGAAGTCTCATTTTGCCCCAACCTGCGGGGCAACACGATGCGCTGCGTGGGGCAAAATGAGACAGTGTTAAAAAAAAGAATCATCCCTTCAGTTTTGGAGTAGAAGGACTTGAAATTCACTGAGTGGGCCTTTAAGCAGTCTTAATGAGCCCAGCCCTTGCACTCCACGCATTGAATCTAGACAAAACCCGGTGCTGTGTTTCTCCGAAACTCCTTGCAGATCAAACACCGCCAGTCTTTCTTTGTGCTAATGTTGTCTTTGTTGAACGCTTGCACTTCAATGAATTATTCAACGATTGGAGTCTATATGTGTTCTGACTTATCTTCTTAGCCTCTTTTTGCCGTTTTGATGCGGAACTGCTCAGGCGTTTCGTAGCTTTTAACTTCGTCAGCCTGGCTTCGTGATGCAATGAATTTTAAAACTGTGCTAGATTCGGATTTTAGAACTCTTGTTTTATTTTTAATTTCGGTATTGGAGAAATGTAATTAAAACTCGATCCCAAGACGTGTTTGTGAACGACTTGATCTGGAGATTCTACCAAGTTTTTCATGCGCCTCTTGAGAGCATCCTTGGGAACGCGGAACAACCTCGATGCAGTGCGAACGGAGGGGGTCATGTCTTGAACAGCAATCAGTGCTTCTAAATGCGAATGCATTTCTTAGTCGGGCTATGTCAGGCATCCGGCGTCGTGCGGCGTTGGCGTTGTCCGCGGCGAGAGTGTCCGCGCGCCGGCAGGTGTTATCTCTTCGCTCTCACTCCCTCTCCCATAGCAACAGCTCCGGGCGCGCGCGCTTATCCTCGCCCCTAGCAACCGGAACAGGTGGTGCGGGCGGAGTAGCGGAGAGTGAGTGGAGAAGAGGAGCGCGTGAGGGCGCTCGTATCGCGGGAGCTCGGCGGAGCTATATGTGAAAAAAAATAAATAAAAAAAATAGAAAAAAAATTTAAAAACAGAAAAAAAAGCAAAAAAAACACAAAAAACAGGCGCTGCGCCGTGCTCCTGACTGGGCTGCAGAAATTAGGCGCCTTTTTCCTTCTTCGAACCACAACCACCATATATAAATGGAGTGAAGCGCGCGCGAAATGCATTCGCATTTCCTCACGATTCCCTTCGGGGAGGTGGGGGGTATTTTTTTTCGTGTAGTTTTCCTCCCAGGAAGTTCTATATGATGTTCTTTTGTACGTCCAAACTCTCCTATACAAATAAATATAATATATAATGAGTGTAAGTAAATGGTGTAATTAATAAGACAATCTCTAAGGCAATTGGATGACTTTTTGTCGCATTTTGCCCCTCTCACATGCCCGAATTCAAAAAAAAATTCTGCATTGTCCCCGGCCACCAAATGACCCAAACTTTTGGTTGTATGTAGCTAGTAGTCTGCGACACATACACATCATGCGACGCATATACATGCGACACATATACATGCGACACATCAACAAAGTGCACATAATGAGTACCAAGTGTGTAGCGGGTACCGCGCTTTTCCGAAGAATGACGAATAATCGCATAGTAGACTATTTCCCACTACACAAAAAATATGATGATTTATGGCGTAGGGGGGTACTATTCAAGTGCGCTTGTAGTAGTTGCCCCAAGAGTGTTGAAAAAAGGCTCTAGAGAGGCCACTCTTCCAGCTTTCGCTGTGACTGTGCTGCGCGTTGCGCGCAGGTCTGGTGGTTTCTTGCTCTGGCCACAGTAAAAGAGGCCAGTGCAGGTGAGACAAAAGTTGGTTGTGTGAAAGAGAGGTGCCCCTATATCACCCCAAATTTTGTTTTAACATTCCAAGTAAGCACGTGCATCGAATTCAGGATGCCGTCGCAGTAAACAATGCGAAAACGCGGCAACACTACAAGCTAAGGGTTCGCCACAAAGTATCACAAAGTCCACCACGGTGGCGTAGCGGTTACGGTGCTCGGCTGCTGACCCGAAGGTCGTAGGTTCGATGCCGGCCACGGCGATCGCATTTCGATGGAGGCGAAATGGTAGAGGCCCGTGTACTTGTGCGATGTCATTGCACGTTAAAGAACACCAGGTGGTTGAAATTCCCGAAGCCCTCTACTACGCCGTCTCTCATAATCGTATCGTGGTTCTGGGACGTAAAACCCGAGATATCATTCTGAATGTATCAAAAAACGTTGTCGTGCTCCTCTTCGAGCTTTTTAGTATCCCGATGTTTGTCCGCCATCACGGCACCATTTCGAAATATCCTTCTAGCTATGTGTCTGTTGCAGACTTGTGCACATCTAAATACAGTTAAATATTGACCTCCAGGTGGTTTAGAAGACCTTTAACAGGAATGTAGTATAAAATAGCTTCAGGAAAAACACTCATTGACCTTTTCATTCAAATGTGCCACTTGTTTGAAAAAACGTCTTCGGGGAATCGGTTTCATGCGAAGCAGTCGGCGACGAATTGTCAATATGTAACTCTTAGACTTGGGGCCAAGCACTGAGAGGTGGACAGACCTGTTTTTAAAAGTGCAGTAGTTGTGTGCACATCGTTGGTTGATGGAACGTCGACTACATTGGCGTTTAAAGGGTGACGTATGGTCTGACTTAACGTCAACAGTCACGTTAGAACGCAGACGTCAGTATCATCGAAACAAAGTGCGCGCTACTCTGGAATGATGTCAATATCATACGGAACATTTGCTAGCGAATTCTTCCGAGGTCGAGAAACGCTTGAACGTAACTTGCTTATCAATAGAATACAAAAGTAATGTTTATTAGACTGCTGTTGAAGCCCAGCCAACATCGGAACCACAAATGTCATTAACGCCACATGACGCCTGTATCATAAGAGTACATATGCAAAGCTTATTACTTTGTTATAATATCAGATAGCCCACATGACAACTATGATCGACGTTGTAACCACGATACGCCTCCATACGGTCTTTTTAACACAAAAGTGTTTTATGCCGGGGTCCAACACTGACGTATTTTCGTCACGGATATGACGTTGTAAATTGGTTACGGATATGACGACTCATTGTTTACGGAATTAACGCCTGGTTGTTACGTTACTGTTCTAAAACGCTTTATTACGCATGTTAATACGATTCCTTACCCGCCGTGAAGCCTTCGTAGGGTCAGTGTGCAATGGAGTTTAACCCATTAAGGACCACGAATAAACTACTGGTCCGACTTTATTGACATTTTGCTTATTTAATTAACCACAACAGATAACCACACGTGCAAATTTTCATAGAGTTATGTGTGTTTTTTCAGGAGTTATGATACTGTACTATAAAAAGTACTCTGGGCCTTCGAGATAGCAACGGGCAATGTGACTTGATGCAAGAACGGCGAGTACGCTGGGCCCTTGCGAAACGAATAACGAAGTTATCTTGGCCCATGCAACTTAATCAAGGACCAGTGCTTTAGGGAAAGCGTAACGTCACGCTTTTCACCACAGCATTTCGATGCATTTTGGCAGAATTCAACTGTTTTGCCGGCTTCTTGTGAAAATGTCCGTATGGATAGAGGGTAATAGCACGCACAGTGGAATCTCTTGGGTACAACAAGGCGCAGTCAGTGTTTTGCTGTTATGCGACTAAAGGACAATAGTCAACGCGTAGAGGGTCTGCTAAAACCTACAATGTGGTAGCAGACCCTTTATGCGTTGTCTGCGGCTATTTCTATCATTTGGGTATATAGGGGCTGGTACCACTTTTTCTCAGGGATGAAAATTCTCTAGTCATTCGCAGCTTGATCGTAGAGCTCACACCCCCTCATGGCATTGTTACTGCGGATGAAGGAGGAGGACAGTGGCACTACGTTTTTTTTTTTTTGCTTTTCAGTGAATGGCCACCACGATACAGACCATAGTGACTCAACTGTGTAGTCTTTAGTCAGCTTAGCAATTATGCTGTTATCTTTGCCATTTTCGAAACAAAGCTGCTTTCCTGAGTCAAAACAAAAGATATCTTACCCACCTTCATTTCGTCCCATGTTTTTTTGTCGTTAGCAGAGAGCATCCATTCGTACCGTCGTCATTCCCCTCCTCCTCCTAAGTTCCCATGTTAGTGTCAGAATCGCCAACTAAACATCAAGAGGCTCTCGTATATTCACAGCAGCATCTTTCGCAGCCTCATGAGTCTGAGATAACCGAAAAAACGGCATTCATAGCAAAAAAAAAAAGCCTGTTGAATCTATGATGCTACGCACAACAAGAATTACATGTATGCTCCCACGAAGTCCCAGTGTACTAAATGAAGTACAGCAACATTTGATTACTCCTGACAGCAAAACTATGCGCTCTATAGGCTTCTCGCGCTTTGCAGGGATTGAATTGCTCTTCCTGAAGCAGAAGCAGTCCATTTTTTTTCAACATATAAAATTTGAAATTTCAAATTAATTTAGAAAACGTAGTACTGACCACGTGCGTTTAACAGGCTCTCATTTTCCTAAAGATTGACGACTCATAAAACAGAAAAAACACAACCGAGTCAATATTGCAAATTAGGATTTTCTTGCTGCAACCTTTGGCATCAGAAATTGCAGTGAGCAAGATCAGAATATTCTGTTTTGTATTTTCTATGCCCGAAAAAGGAAGTGTACTTTTTAAAGTACAGTGGGCCCTAATGGGTTAAAGCACCGGTGTAGCTCAGGGGTAGGGTACCGGGCTGCCACGCAGAGCTCCTTGCCAGAGGCGGGTACAATTCCCATTCTGTCGTCGGTATTTTTTTATTTAGTTAGTATTTTTTTTTTCGCGCGATAGTGGTTACGGACACCGGTGACGGGGGGCGGGAGCGGCGGACAACTACGGCCTCATTCTCTCTTGCGCAGCGCCGTGATGAGCGCCCGGGCCGCTGCCGCGAATCGGGAGCGGCGACGTTTCTCCCGCTCAAGCCAGCCCGCTGCTTCGCATCCACACATGGTTCCCTTTAGCGGGAGATGTGGAAGTTTTTTTTTTGTTTTTTTAAGGGTTTGCGCATGCGCAGTAAGGGTGGCCACGCGGCACACCACCACCACCACCACCGGATTAAGCTTCGCCATAAAAAAAAGCTTAAGCTTCACATCTAAAATTCCCCATCTCCCGCTAAAGGAAACCATGTGTGGATGCGAAGCAGCGGGGGAGATAATTAGCTTGAGCGAGAGGAACGTCGCTGCTCTCATTTCACGGCGGCGGTCCGGGCGCTCATCGCGGCGCTGCACAGGAGAAATAATGAGGCGGGCGCGCTCCGTCATTTTCATACCGCGGAACTACCGTGGCGCCCCCCAGCGGAGTATGCAGCTGTCACACCACCCGTCGTGCGCGCCGCTCCGTAGAGGATTCATAGAGGAGAGGACGGGGGGGGACCGTAGGAGAGGAGAGAGAGGGCACGTGGGAAGCATCTATCTATATATCTGTCTGTCTGTTTGTCTGTCTGTCTACCTCTCCATCTATCCCCCCCTACGTCAGGGCACTGTCGTAAGGGCGCCTCCTTAAATTGAGGCATACCAAAATTAGTATAGCGGGGTATGAGGGTTGGACAAATATGCTTTGTTGGTCTTAACGTGAAAATCCTGTAACGTACATGGGTGGATGGATGCAAAATTTTATTGGTAGTCCTGAGGTGCACGACTCAACGCGCAGCGGGCCGCTCCCACGTTGGGGCAGTCAAGCCAAGCCCGACAGCCGCGTCGTGGGCCCTCTGTACAGCCCACAGTTGAGCCCCGACATCGAGGCTCTCGGTCGTCAACCTCTTCCCTCCAGACACGTGTGGCACATTCCATTATAACACGTGCCGTGGTATGCGGGTGTGCACCACAGGTGATTGGCAGTTTATATCTAGCCAGGAACTTTGAGCAGAAATATTGGCAATTTAAATGCGCGAGCGTTAAGAAAAGTCGACAATGGCAGCGTTAACCCCATAAATGCAAAAATAAATATCAGGATCGCAGCAAGAATCGAACCCAAGCATTATCCGTGGCAATCAAGTGTTCTACCACAGAGCCACGTCTGGCCTCGAAACTGCTTTGGGAAAAAACCGGCAGATCCCACGCACTGTGGGAATCGATGTAATGCGAAGCACCCAACAAGAAGGACGTCATGCTGTACACAATATGCATGTCATTATTTACATGTTTGGACCTGTCATTTGTGTTCATCATACAGTCACGTCGCGCAATACAAATTTTGGTGTGTATCAACCTAGCGAACTGGACGCAAGCGCACCATGAGCGTGGCATGTAAATGGCATTGTAGATGACATGCATGCCAAGATTTTCATGTTACCACCTGCCACTTATGTTCGCTTAATTTTTTACCTCGAATCGCAACGAGACGCGAGACCAATGTGCGTCCGTTTCGCATGCGTTCGTATTCTCGCGCTTCGCGCATCGTGCAGACGCTCTCCGCGTTCCAGAGTTTAAATTGACGCACACTTTGTCAATTCCAAAGTGTGTTCCTCGAACGCCTGTGCCCATTGAGACGGGGTCGGTAAGAACGGAACGTGATGCGCACGTCTCCCCTCATTGCATGATTAGAGACGCCAGGCACAGCGACGCTTCGCAAGCGACCGGCGTCCGTTTGCGCGCCCCGGCGCTAACCTGGCACCGCGCCAAGGCACGGCTGGAGGGACGGACGATCGGACAGACGGACGTGAGCATGAGACATTAAAGGCTTTCGTCTTAAAAATTTGGTGCATGCTATGCTAGTGAAACGGCCACGAGAATGTCATGAGCCTGGCATACAAGTCATGTTGCACATGACATATTATGATTTTCATATTACCACTTGTCATTTATGCTCGCGATACAATCACGTTTCTGAATACCAAATTTGGTGTATATCAAGCTGGCGAAACGGCCACGGGAGTACCATGACCATGGCATGCAAGTCATGTTGCACATGACATGTCATGATTTCCATATTAGCACTTGTTATTTATGCTCGTCATACAGTCACGTCACGAAATACCGAATTAGTTGTATATCAAGCTAGCGAAACGGCCATCAGCGCGCCATGAGCGTGGCATGTAAATAAGGTTGTGCATGACATGCAGGTCATGATTTTTATATTACCATCTGTTATTTATGTTGGTCATGCAGAAATGTCGCATCGTACCAATTTTTCGATATATCAAGATAAGAAAACGGCCTCAGGAGCACTACGGCCATGGCGTGTAAATCATACTCTTCATGACAAGTTAGTCATGATTTTCATGATATGACCAGTCATTCATGTTTGTCATACAGTCATGTTATACCATACCAATTGCGGTATATATCCCATTTATAACGCTACGACCAGGAGAGCACAAAGTCGTAGGCGGCTAGATAGATAGATAGATAGATAGATAGATAGATAGATAGATAGATAGATAGATAGATAGATAGATAGATAGATAGATAGATAGATAGATAGATAGATAGATAGATAGATAGATAGATAGATAGATAGATAGATAGATAGATAGATAGATAGATAGATAGATAGATAGATAGATAGATAGATAGACACGCTCAAAGTCGCCGAATTTCGCTAAGAAATGCTTCGCATTTAAAAGATCCTGTGCATGCCTTACGTTGGTGCAACGCCCATCGTGACTGTAGTGCTGACAATCTTACTTCATAGACATTACATACTTTTGTTGCACGGTGAACAGCCAAAGTTTTGTAAGTTGAGTTTTAGCTGTGGCGCCCACGTTTGTGGAAGCCCGGCGTACCGAGTTCGTGTAAGAAGCTCATTTATGATACAGGCGTCATGTCACGATAACGTCGATTGTTGTTTAGCGCCATCATCTGAATTTCGTCTGCGTAGCGCTATCTAAAGCTACCAGCCTCGCTAGCATAAACACTTCATATCAGCTTACCGCTTCTGGGGTCGGTAATACCCATGTTGCTGTTGACATTGTTACGCAACTGTAAACAACTGGTTATATAACACACAAGTGACTATTCAACATATGGCTGTGCGTATAACATTCGTACATGCCTTAGGGTCATTTCCGAACGCTTCGCTCAATAAAAAGTTACACCACAGTCACCTTTCCACCGCATGCTTCGCATCACATCGATTCTCATGGTACGCGGGATCTGCCGAACATTTTTAGTTAACGAGATGTTTCGCTCACAAAGAAACTCTACGAAACATGACACCAGACAAAGACAAGCCTGCAGTTGCATATCCGTTACGCTGCCGAGAGAGAGAAGCAGAGATACGAAACACTTTTGCGAGATGGTTTCGCAGTTATGCGGTTTTTTTTATATCAGGAAGACCCGAAAAGTCTTCGTAATTTTGCTAAACGTGATAATATAATGTAACCGTTATATAAAGTCCGATACACCTTACGGGACCGGTTGTCGTATGGTGACGTCGTCGCTCGGCGTAACGCAGGCAAAACCACGTATACAAATTGAAAAAGAGGAAGCAAGCAAGAATTAGCAAGAGAGAAAGAAATGAAAAAAATAATAAGAAAAATAGGAACAAATAGAAATAAGGAGAAAAATACAGAAAAAAACGGAAAAAAAGAGACCAGGAAAGAAAAAGAGAACCGAAAAAAAAACTAAGAAGGCTGCCCAGCTCCGCAGTTCCTTCATGCTTGGAACCACTAGTGAGAAGTTGCCTTCACTTTTTTATAAATATAACAGACACCTGCAAAGCTTTATCAATATTCGTGCTACACGTAAACAGACCCAATAATAATTTATTTACAGGTTCAATAATTAAGCGGGGAAAGTTACACCTTGTAGGTTAAAGCTTGCAAAAGATGCGAAGTGGAAATTTTGGCGATGTGTTGTTTTATGTGTAAGTGGGGATCTAAATAAAAAAGATGGCCTCGGTTTTACAGATACGATGGCTAGCCTTGCTGATCGCAGGCCTTGTTTTCTAGGCGTGTACAGTATAACGATGTGTATTTGATGCCTAATCCCATGAAAAAAAAATATTACTATTATTGCAGTGCAAATCAAGAAGTGCGGAGATAAGGAGCGCGTTTTTTACTTGGCCATGGATTTCATTAACCTGATGGCAGTGTTGCAGGAGGGACTGCTAGCTTCCATGCTTAACCAGCAGGCGTTTCTCGTGAGCTCCTCATATGCTTTTATCAATGTTGATGACTGGCCATTACACTCTGTGTTTCAAAGAAATTCAATGAATTGTCTCGCGTCTTCCCTCTCGCGATACATCTTCACGACGTGCACAAAAGAACAGCACATTAGTCTTTGCCGTATGTGAAAAATAGTGATCTGAAGAAAAACAACACCAATGCCATCAATCATTAAAGAGGTGCAGCAGGCTCCCCTATGAAAACATTAACGTCTACAAGCCTGAATAATTGGTGGGGAGCTGTGGCTGTCAGCTAGTCTTTTTTTGTTTGTTTGTTTCCATTGGCATGCACTAATCTTTTAACTGACAGTTTAATACCGTCAGCGGCAGTAATACACAAAGAAAACAGTGATATAATAGTGACTATAAATACCTCTAGTAGCTAAAGCTTCGCGCACTTCGTGTTTAATCAGTTGGGAAAATCTTGAACTTGCGAAGTGAAAAATGAAATTCGTATTTGTTTTTATTGTGACTCTAGCAGTCATTTTGACGGAATCACGTACAAGGGCAGAAGGAGGTAAGGATTACGGTTACGTCTTCTAGAATTTTGTAAATATTCATGAAAATTATGGCGAAAAATTCTGTATTTTGTGATCATGTATTATATAAACAACTTACCTACCATAATTATCGTATCAGTAATGTCAATCCATAATTAAGCAAGTGCAAACTTTGAAAATACACATCTTTTTATACGTGCCTTTGCGCTGTGGTGGCTGTGCAGGCCACTGAAATCTGCCTAAATATTTATACACGCACTGACGTGTTCTCCTTCTTTTCTGAAGTTCATCGTAATACAACAGTACTGTAGTGACTAATACGGTTCTTAGTAGAGGAACGACGAAGAAGACGGTTGTTGTGGTTGATGCTCGTGCTGGTTCTGCTGAGGCCACTGACTGCTGTCTCGTTGCCGCTCGTCGTATAAAACGGTTGCCTTACCTCGACTACTTAACTCCTGACGGAATGTACGAGTTCAACGTGATGCCGCTTGGCCTCTGTAATGCGCCTGCCACTTTCGAACGTCTCATGGACAACGTCCTCAGAGGCCTGAAATGGAACACATGCCTGTGCTATTTGGATGACGTCGTCATTTTCCCGAAGGACTTCGACTCTCACCTCAGCCGCCTCGCAAGCGTCCTCACTTGTCTTGCGGACGCTGGACTGCAGCTGAATTTGAAGAAATGTCATTTCGCCGCACGCCAGCTTACCATCTTAGGACATGTTAGCAATCATGGTGTCCGTCCTGACCCTGCCAAGCTTAGCGCTGTCGCCGACTTTCCCAGGCCGTCTACACTAAAAGAACTCCGCAGCTTCATAGGCCTCTGTTCATATTTTCGCCATTTTGTGCGCAATTTCGCCACCATAATCGCTCCCCTGACACACCTACTTGCCGACAACCAAGACATCTCGGCGTGGTCTCCCGCATGCGACAAAGCATTGGCCTCTTTACGCCATCTTCTGGCATCCCCACCTATCCTACGCCACTTTGACCCGGACGCTGCGACCGAAATCCATACGGACGCCAGTGGAGTAGGCCTCGGCGCTATTCTTGCCCAGCGTAAATCTGGATTCGATGAGTATGTCGTTTCCTACGCTAGTCGCACCCTCACCAAAGCGGAAAAGAACTACTCAGTCACGGAAAAAGAATGCATTGCCATCGTTTGGGCAATCACGAAATTCCGACCTTACGTATATGGCCGCCCATTCGACATCGTGACTGACCACCACGCATTGTGCTGGTTGTCGTCATTAAAAGATCCATCTGGTCGCCTACCTCGTTGGGCGCTACGTCTTCAAGATTATGACATCCGTGTAGTCTATCGGTCAGACCGTAAACATTCGGACGCCGACGCTCTCTCTCGCTCGCCACTTCCCCATGAGTATGTTACTGCGTCTATTTCCGGCTGCGAATGTTCTTCACTTGAACATGCCAACATGTCCTCTGAGCAACGCCAGGATCCATGGATAGCGTCTCTTCTAGAGTACCTGTCCCAGCCGTCTCCACGTACCGCCAACCGCTCACTTCGACGAACTGCTCGCCACTTTACAATCCGTGACGGCCTTCTGTACCGTCGAAACTACTTATACGATAGCCGCAAATGGTTGCTTGTAATCCCTCGCCACCTACGTTCCGACGTATGTGCCTCCTTCCACGCGGATCCGCAATGCGCCCATGCTGGTGTGGTGAAGACGTATGCCCGCCTCCGGATTCGATACTACTGGCGCGGAATGTACCGCTTTGTTCGGCAGTACGTCCGTTCACGTCCCCTGTGCCAACGCCGGAAGAGCTCTCCTCGCACGACCACGGGGCCACTCCAACCACTGCCTTGTCCCTCTCGGCCTTTCGACCGCATCGGACTCGACTTGTATGGTCCCCTACCGTACACACCGAATGGAAACCGCTGGGTCATCGTAGCCGTCGACCACCTTACGCGCTACGCTGAAACTTCGGCGCTTCCAGAGGCCACCGCGTGTGAAGTCGGCTTGTTCATTCTTCGCAACCTCGTTCTCCGGCACGGTGCACTCCGCGAGCGCCTCAGTGACCGCGGGCGTTCCTTCTTGTCCGAAGCCGTAGAAGCCCTCCTCCGCGAATGCAACATCGTGCATCGAACTACCACCGCATATCACCCCCCAAACCAACGGGATGACCAAGCGCTTTAATCGCACGCGATGTGACATGCTCTCCATGTATGTTTCCGATGATCACACGAATTGGGACCGCATACTGCCATTCGTTACGTATGCTTAAAACAGCGCCATTCAATCTACTACTGGATTCTCCCCGTTCTTCCTCCTTTATGGTCGGGAACCTTCCTAGTTCTTGGACACTATCCTTCTGTACTGCCCAGACCCTTCAGAATCGACGACTCTAGCCGAAGCTGCCACTTATGCCGAAGAATGTCGGCAGCTCGCCCGTTCGCTTACCACGCACGATCAGGCTCGCCAGAAACACTCTCATGACCGAAGCTTGTCTCCTTCGTCATACTCCTCTGGAACAATCGTGTGGCTCTGTGTGCCCTCATCTGCTCCCGGCCTTTCCGCAAAGTTCATGCCGAAGTATGATGGTCCTTATCGGGTCCTGCGCCAGACGTCCCCAGTCAACTACATTGTTGAGCCTATTCAGCCACCTGCAGATCTACGGCGCCGCGGGCGCGAGACTGTGCACGTCGATCGATTGAAGCCTCACTACGACCCACCAGTCCTACGTGTGCCATAGGTCGCCAGGATGGCTCCTTTTCCACCTGGGAGTGGTTGTAGTGACAAATACGGTTATTAGTAGAGGAACGACGAAGAAGACGGTTGTTGTGGTTGATGCTCGTGCTGGTTCTGCTGAGGCCACTGACTGCTGTCTCGTTGCCACTCGTCGCATAAAACGGTTGCCTTACCTCGACTGCTAAACGCATTCTATCAGTACAACTAAAACGACACGCATCTTTAAGACCCAGTGCATCAAAGATCGAAATTTTCCCTAAGATTCAGTTAAAGGTATGCGCGGATTTCGAATGGCGAAAACTATTTTTTTTCTGTCTAGTGCACGCATAACTTCAATTTGGTAGGAAATTGAATGCTCAATATGCGGGCTAAATTGAATTAATTCTCGAAATGCTGGAGGCGTTGGCACTATGCACGAGGGGCAAAACAAATGCGAAAGTTTTCGACGCGTGCCTACGTGGTTTTCACGGCCTTTGTGGCGGTTTCGCTTTCCCTTCGTTTCTGAGGAGTGAATGCGCCACTAGAGCTGCGCCCGTCCGTGCCGCCGCCACCACCTGTCTTGCTCACGCCGATCTGAAATATCTACAAATTAGAGGGACGGAATGCGCTTCAACACAATGAACGCAGCATTGGGTTTCATACTGAATGCACCTTATGGGTGCACATCTCGGAGGCCGTGCGTGAACTCTGATCGCGTTAGCATTTGAATAAGGTTTAATGTGGGCACCTGTCTAACGCACCTCTGGAAGTCGGAAGTATTCCTTGCATTGTTCTGAAACAAGACAACAGACGTCTAACAAACAAAATCACTACCTTTTTCTTTGATAAAAAACATGGTTGATCTCTCCGTCATATGAATCGGTATAACACGAAAGTGAAACGTGTCCTTACAGAAGTAGTCGAATGTTTACTGCACATTGATATAAGAGATCTTGCACAATGTCTCTTGGTGTGTTTACACTTATAGCACCCTTTAACATGAATGCATCCACGTTGACGCTTGATGGTACATCTCTATCCCGACGACTAACGTCTATGATGAATGATTAAAGAAACCCTTGTGGTCATAGATGCTTGTGGTAGCTGTACGGTGAGAGCGGAGTCATTGAAAGCGTTGTGACAGCCAGAAGAGCTTCTATGATTGGGCGCCGAACTTGGGCTAAGCTCGCCTACTCGCGGCATGTTAGAGTTATTGAACAACGCTGCCCGACCAGAGGGAAACGCAACGCGCGTCGTGTCTTCCCCGTTGGCCGGCTGCGATTTTTCGCGGGGCGAGCCAGGAACATGGCTAGGGACGCGGACTTGCGGCCACGCGACGCACTCGCGCGTAGCACAGCATTTTTAAAGACGGTAGTCTTTATTGGGATACCTAAACGGAGAAATTTTGGTCTGTCTGCCTCTCTGTTTGTCGGCACGTCGCACGATTCAGCTAGCTGGCCAAAGTTTAACCCCGTGCCTTACGACCTTCAATCTTGATCGAGGGGCATGTGTTCATACGGGTGAGCGTGGGCAATTAAAAATCAAATATTACGCATACCTGATGCACAACATCAATACCTTAGTACTATTCACAGTGTTCCTTTAAAACAAAATCTATAGATACGTAATTATAAAGATCCTAGTGTTTATTACGCGGCGCTGAAAATGCGCCGCTGTGTACAAAACAAGTCTCCGCCCAGTGATTTAACTTCGACGCTGTGGTGCTGCCACATGGCAGCAGCATAGTTCAACACAAGCCGATGTTCCCCGATGGCGCTGTAGATGGCGTCCTCTTCTGTTTTATCAATGCCAGCCAGATGCGGCTGATTCATCATAGAAGAGCGCTGTCTCAGGCAAGGCAAAACATATATGGCCGCTTGATGAAATACGACCCACTCTACAAGACATGATCAGAGAACGCAGAGAAAAGACCGACGACCAAATTTCAGCGGAGAAACGCCGGCGTCCGTCTAAGCGTGCCCGGAAAACGTCCGAAAAACGAGCCCAGCGGCTAGCCCAGCTATTAAATTGGTACTCATGTGGTACTCATGCAGTGCAGTCGGCACAAGACTATCGTCTTTCGACGACATTTGCAGCGAAGCACGCAGATACGCGGCCAAATTTTTTTTTTTTTTTGTATGGACGGATGCTACGAGTGTGGATGCTAGGGGTAAGGTCGCCACCTGGCAGTGTGTTCATGCGTCGGAAAAATTGCACGTTTACTATTCGAAACACGCCGAATGGGACGGACACGGGGAAACAACGCTTTGAAGAAACTAATCGTGCATTTCACGGTCATAATTAGAGGCCGGATTTTTAGGCACTAAAAAATCGCGTTTTAGGCGCCAAAAACAGGCAGGCAAAACACACTTTTAGGCCCCCAAAATCGTAAATATAGGCACAATAAATATTTACAAAAACTAAAATTTTCGAAGAAAGACGTGTGCGACCTGTGTCTACGACAGGAAGCAAACAAATATTATAGTTTATGGTAGCACAAAGGCGTCAGTGGTTCAACTAGCCATGCTATTGTCCGTTTTCCCGCATGGATTCCAGAGCACGGTCTCTTCTTTTATTGTCCAGCATTGGTGAGTAAAGTGTCGGCCGTCGAATAAACAAACTCCTGTGTCTCTTTTTTTTCGGCATGGCTGCGAAGGGCAGCCCAGGAGCCTATAGCCAGACCGCTAAAAGGCAAGAAGGGTCTTTTAGCCTCGTATTGGCCGGGTCTAATCGCGCAGGATCAATTTATCCTCTGTCTGTGAACACCTTAAAGGGCCCCTTACCAGGTTGGAGCATTTCGAGCTGGCAAGCGTAATGCATGCACTGAGCGCTAACGATCACTTCTGCCAAGATTTGCAACGCCCCGGAAAGAGGTGAAATGTCAGACTAAACGCCACTTGTCCTTGATCTCACGGGCGCGCGCACCAATATGGAGGAGGTGACGTACAAGGAATGGTCCTGCGTACGTCAAAGTAGTGCGTGACACTGCGAGAAAGATTCGCGGCGACATGTGCAATTTTTGCAATCTGTTGCTTGAATAGAATAATGAAAGCTGTAGAAATATTAAAACAACAAATGGAATATGTGTGCGTTTTTATTTATTTTTTTTTTTACTTCGAATCGAGCTCGATGCGAGACTAAGCTTTCATTTGCGTCGGTGTTCTCGCCGTTGTCGCGTCGTGCCGGCGCCAGCCCTGACAACTCTTGGCGTATTTTTGATGCATCGTCCCTTACAGAAGTTACAGCGGTGCGACGCGCTGTGTCGTGGTAAGGATACATCATCCAGCCAGCCTCTCCAAGTGCTTAGAAGGATCCATCCCACAGAAACAGGCAGTACACCAGAGAGAATGCCGAAACGATACACGACCTGTCTTGGCATGTCATGCGCACACCTTGCGTGCGCATGACGTGTTGATGCGTCTGCGCACGCAATCTTCCGGCTCCGAGTTCCTCCGATACCGAAGAAGGCAGGGAAGAAATTTGGCTTGCGAGTGGCAAAGGTTTCAAGCTCACCTACCAGCATCATGATTTCGCGGCGCGTAATGAATCAGTTAAAAAGTTCTTGCGGTACAAAGTTCTTCATTGGGCACGCAACAACTTCCAGTGTCTAACTAAAATTTCTTATGTGACCTGGTGAAGCGCCCTTTAAGAAGTAAATTACAAACGAAACAAAAGCCAAGTGCACATCTGATTTTTTTTTACTTGCACTCTACATTTCGCTGACGGCACTCCATGCATGGTTTCGCATTCGTTCTCCATCTTCCTGCTGCTGCACAGAGGCACCTACTGTTTTCTGCCCCCCCCACCACACTCAGGTCTTCAAGGAGGGGCTTCAATTTCTTGGGAACACTGGAGTGGAAAACCGGCTGTAAAAGCCGCCCGCCACGTCCTCGGCCACGGACGCCACTCTCCTCTCCTCTTCCCACGATTATTTTCCTCTCCCCATTGCACTGTATACGCTGGGACGTGCTCCCATTTAAGATTGCAGAAATAACGCCTTTTCCTCTCCTCCTCCTCCCCCTGCTCCAACCGCTCGCGCCATGTCAGTGCGGTGGGGTAAAGTGGCGGGCGCGTCCCATTACACTGCTGCTAGCGGTTGCTTACCGGAAGTTTCTTGAACTAGGGCACTAGGTTGTGGCACCCCATAGAGTTCCGAAACGTCATTTTTGCCCGGTAACATGAATTATGGTATCAAACTGTACTCGAAAGCAAAATTTGAGTGTAAATAGTGCTCATATTGGCGCCGTTCTTGAAAATAGGCATGTATAGGCGCTCAGACATTTAGGCACAAACCCCAAAAATAGGCATTTATAGGCACTATAAAAAACACTATAAAAGCCCTCCTTAACCCCTAATTCGTGCTCATATATCAAAGTGGCACGATAGGAACGCAAGGAAAAAAATAGGCATTTGCCTATAATCCGGTCTCTAGTCATAATGCATTACTTCTCTCAGCAAGAGCACTGTGAGAGGGCAGTGCTAGATATAAAAGACTTGTTTTTATACCCTGCAAAATATGTGACCGTGGCGCAGTGGATAGCGTGCCCGGCATCTCTTGTCGCGGACCTAGCGGTCGAAGGTTCGACTGCCGTTGACGGAACTTTTAAATGCGAAGCATTTCTTAGCGAAATTCGGCGAGTTTGAGCGTATCTATCTATCTATCTATCTATCTATCTATCTATCTATCTATCTATCTATCTAGCCCCCCTACGACTTTGTGCTCTCCTGGCCGTATCGTTAATGGGATTTATACCAAATTTGGTATGGCATAACATGACCGTATGACGAACATAAATGGCTGGTCATATCATGAAAATCATGATTAACTTGTCATGAAAAGTACGATTTACATGCCACGCTCATGGCGCGCTCGCGGCCGTTTCGTTAGCTTGATATACACCAAATTTGGGATTGAGTGACGTGACTGTATGACGAACATAAATGACAGGTGGTAATATGCAAATAATGACGTGCATGTCATGAACAACATGATTTGATTTACATGCCACGATCATGGCCCGCTCGCGGCCGTTTCGTTAGCTTGATATACACCAAACATGGTATTGAGTGACGTGACTGTATGACGAACATAAATATCAAGTGGTAATATGGAAATCATGACATGTCATGTGCGACGTGACTTGCATGCCACGCTCATGGCGTGCTCGCGGCCGTTTCGTTAGCTTGATATACACCAAACTTGGTATTGAGTGACGTGACTGTATGACGAACATAAATGACAAGTGGTAATATGGAAATCATGACATGTCATGAGCGACATGACTTGCATTCCACGCTTATGGCGCGCTCGCAGCCGTTTCGTTAGCTTGATATACACCATATTTGGTATTGAGTGACATGACTGTATAATGAACATCACTGGCAGGTGATAACATGAAAACTTGGCATGCATGTCATCTACAACGCCATTTACATGCCACGCTCATGGTGTGCTTGCGTCCAGTTCGCTAGCTGGATATACACCAAAAATTGGTATTGCGCGACGTGACTGTATGACGAACATAAATGATAGGTCCTAACATGTAAAACATGACATGCAAATTATGTAAAGCATGATCTGCTCCTTCCTGGCTGCTTCGCATTACATCGATTCCCACAGTGCGTGGGATCTGCCGGCTTTTTAACACGAAAGTGTTTTATTCCGGGGTCCACCAAGATTGTAGTGACGCATTTCCGTCATGGAAATGACGTCGAAAAAATACACATGATCAGAAGACAAAGAAAGAAGTTCTGTCAACGGGAGTCGAACCTACGACCTCTAGGTCCGCGACAAGAGATTCCGGGCACGCTATCCTCTGCGTCACGGTCACATACTTTCCGAGCTTTAAAAACGAGCCTTTTATATCTACCACTGTCCTCTCACAGTGCTCTTGCTAAGAGAAGTAATGCATTATGACCGTGAAATGCACGCTCAATTTCTTCAAAGCGTTGTTTCTTCGCGTCCGTCCCATTCGGTGTATTTCGAATAGTAAACAGGCAATTTTGCCGAAGCATTAACACACTGCCAGGTGGCGACCTTACCCCTAGCATCCACACTCGTAGCATCCGTCCATACCAAAACTAGCTGTGCGACGCGCGAGTGCGTCGCGTGGCCCTAACTCCGCGTCCCTAGCCATGTTCTTAGCTCGCCCCGCGAAAAATAGCAGCTGCCCAACGGGGAAGACACGACGCGCGTTGCGTTTCCCTCTGGTCGGGCAGCGTTTAGTAACTCTAACATGCCGCGAGTAGGCGACCTTAGCCCAAGTTCGGCGCCCAATCATGGGGGGGTGCTGCGAGCGCACGACGTGAGCAGACGTGCGGTGTTTCGGCTCCACCGATTTTCGGCTGGGGCCGCGGCCCAAGTCTTCCTATCCAGGCAAAACTGGCATCGTGCGACTCTCAAAACCAAACGGAACAACTGGATACCCATTTCGTCCAGGTGGGTTCATTATCTGCAAGTTCACGGCTGTTTTTCTACCGACCACGGAGGCGCCGTCGTTAGCGACGCCGACGCTCGGCCTGGTGGGATCGGCCCTCCGAGGGGAAAATGGCGAATTCCACGCTCCAACTACGTGGATATGACCCTGAGGCAATGCTGTGGACCTCGGTTTCCACCGCCGGTCCCCCAAGTTCAACTGTTCTTCCGAAAATTCGGAGTCAAGCTTTGCTTCAAGCGGCGGAACGCCGCTCCCAGGACAAAGCCAAAATGACGGCGTCCGACGCTGCTCCGGCAGCTGGCTCGTCGGTCGACAACGTGAACGCTCCCGCGACGAGCGCCTCGGGACGCAAGGGCAAGGCGTCCACGAAGTGGAAGCCGCGTCCAATGCTCAAACCCGCTCCCGAAGACTACGTCATAGTCGTGAAGCCCAGAGAACGTGTTTCTCTTCACGAGGCGTTCACGGAAACCGGCTACGGCACAGACATCTCGGCGTACCTCGGACCGGAGCGAGCCCGCAGTGTCTCCGTGCTGCCATCGCGAGACCAAAACATCATTATCGTGCATATCCCGGACATCGAGGCGGCCGACCTGCTCATCGGGGACTTTGCAGTGAAGTCTGAAAAAGGATCAATCCCGCTGCAGGGTTACCTGAGACACGACGACGGCAACACCTGCCACGGCGTTATTGTGGTCCGTAACACGGACACCACGGACACGCTTCAACACCGAGTCTGCTGGCGTGCCGGCACCATCGTGGAAATCCGCAAATTTGGAACATCTAACAAGGCACGCATTACCTAGGTGAAGCCCCGTTACGTGCATTATGACAACATGGTCGTCGCTGTGCAAAACTATTACAAAACTATTCCGGCCTGCGGCCAGTGCGGGGTCGTCGGCCACCGTGCGGACGCATGTCCAAATCTGCAGCCTAACACTTGTGGACTCTGCGGACTCGACGCGCCGCTAGTGGAGGGGGTGCGGGCCCCCTCACACCTGTGTTCCCCGGTGTTCTGTGTGCGGTGGCGGCCATGCCACCAACTCTCGCGAATGTGCGGCAAAATTCCGTACACCCAAGATAACCTCCCAAAAGGGCGGAAAAAAGAACCTGGCGCTCAATAAGACCAGCCGCCATCCTGGGCCACCCAGCGACCAGCCTCGCCGGGAAAACTCCAAAATCGACAAGCCGGCACCGCCTGCTGGAGGTGCTGTCAAGCGTCCGTCGACGGCATCGCCACCAGACGGCGGCTTGGAGAAACGCGCGACGGAGACACACGGCAAGACCGGGGCCTGGGTCAACGCCGTTAAAAACGGACAGCAGGTGGGCGGTTCGGGCGGGGCTGCCTCTTGTTCTTCCCATCCCACTCCCCTCCCAACGGCACGGAGTGCCGAACAAAATCAAATAGCAGCACTCAGGGCCCAAAACGAGATGCTGCTAAAGAAAATTCACGAATTGGAACTAAAAATCAACCAGCCTCCCTCTCCCTCCTCTTCTCCCGCGGCTGAGGCAATGGAAAGTGAGGCCGTGGCGCCGGAGGCGGCAACAAGCGCGGAGGCAGCATTCGAGGCCCGTTTTGAGGCCCGTATCAGAACCATTGATGCCCGATTCGCCGCCATGGAAAACCAAATTTCAGTAATGGTTGCCGTCATGTCCAAATTGCAAGAGACAATTCCCGTGATGGTAGCCCAACAAATTGCGCACTCGTCGCGCCCTTCGCGCAGGATCAGCGGTCCCCTACAAGGACGTATCCGGCCGCTGTCTCAAAACTTCTAGACGAAACCCAGACGTAGATGACGACGACAGCTGCTCGCTCTCCGGTATTGAGGACTCCCCCCCTTACTGCGAGTGCTGGCTCCGGAGCAGCGTCAGTTAATTCCCACCTCAGCGTAACTGATCATGGCGAGCAGCTCTAAGATGAGGCGCTCCGCAAAACTCAATTCGGCCACCCCAGTTCACATTGCACAGTGGAATTGTCGAGGTTTCCGGTCCCGCACCAAGAGGGCGAACCTTCGACTTTTCCTTTCAACCTTCGACTCGCTCCCGGCGGTGGTTGCTCTCCAGGAGCCAGGGAGTGGCGCCACCCTTACAATTTACATCACCTTCCAGCAGGACCCCTCTTCCTGCGTCTGCGTGCATAAAAGTTACACGGCTAATCTAGTCGACTTGGAACTTCAAACTGAATATTCGTATGTGATGGTGACACTTCTTCCACTCAAGAAACATGATGCACCACTCCACGTACTAAATATATACTGTTCCCCCAGACACAAAAATGTAACGTTCGCAGCACTCTTTAGCCGTGCTCTAAAGGCTGCGGGCAGGGACCCCTGATGATTGTGGGCGATTTCAACGCCCACAGTACTCTCTGGGGGGTATGTGCGTGAGGAGAAGCGGGGACGCAAGCTAGCGGAACTTGCGTCCACGCTGGGCCTCACTCTTCACACTGACCCTGCACATCCAACGCGGGTGGGTAACTCCGTGACTCGGGACACCTGTCCGGACCTTACCTTCACCAAAAACATTAGACACGCAGACTGGGCCAACACCGAGGAAACCCTCGGCAGTGACCACTGCATACTCAACACCACCGTCACAACCAAACCATTGGCAAGACCCCACGCCCAAGCCCGCCTACCCGATTGGACAAAGTTCCGGAAAAACTACACTAATTTGGCCCCTATCCACGAAGCAGGTTACCACGCGTGGTCACAAGAATTGGTTACACAGCTTCGTTCGACGGAAACTCAAGTTCAACTCTCGGAGGCTACGCCGGCGGTGGACAACCACCTCCTGCACCTCTGGGAGGCGCGGCACAGCCTCGTCCGCAGATGGCGCCGCCAAAAACACAATCGGAAGCTCCAAATTCGCATTGCCGAGCTCACCCAACGAGCGGCAGAGTACGCGGCCCAGCTCGCCGACTCGAATTGGGTGGACCGATGCAACACGGCTGCTAGACAAATGTCCAGCCGGAACACTTGGCGTCTCTTTCGCGCCTTGATCGATCCGACCCAAACCAGAGCCGAGACACAAAAACATCTCCAAGGGGCTATCCATGCCTTCGACGGAGACACCTCAAAATTAGCATGCAAACTACGCGATCAATACCTCTGTGTCCAACATGACACCCAAGGGCCAGCGTTCTCGTATGCAGGTTCCGAGAACGCGGAGCTGGATCAACCGTTCCGGCTCCATGACCTGAAGGCGGCCCTGACTAAAATGAAGCGAGGAACGGCGCCGGGGAGAGACAAAATAACTGTTAAATTACTTGCCAACCTTCCCGACTCTGCCTACGACGCACTCCTCGCGTACATAAACTCAATTTGGCTTGGTGGGACACCCCTCCCAATCGAATGGAAGACTGCCCTGGTCACTTTCATTCCGAAAGCCGGCAAAGCCATAAACACGGACAACCTTCGCCCCATCTCCCTCACGTCTTGTGCGGGAAAGCTGATGGAGACCATGGTGCGAGATAGGCTGTCCGAGTTTTTGGAAAACCAACACGTATTTGCAGACACCGTGTTTGGGTTCCGCCCGCACCGGTCCGCACAGGATGTCCTGCTTCAATTAGACCGCGAAATTCTAAATCCCGTCGAATACCCCCTCAATGACAAGGCAGCACTCGCCGTCGATTTGAAGGAGGCTTTCGACAACGTTACACATGACATCATTCTGACGCACCTTTCCCAAACCAACTGTGGACACAACACGTTTCAATATATTAGACAATTCCTCTCTAACCGACAGTCATATATCCGGATACAAGATGAAGAACACGGCCCCTACCAATTAGGCACGAGAGGTACCCCACAGGGCGCGGTCCTCTCACCCCTACTGTTTAATCTGGCAATGATGAAACTACCGGCTCAGCTGGAGAATGTTGCAGGCATACAGCACGCGCTGTATGCCGACGACATTACCATCTGGGCTAAACACGGATCGGTAGGAGACATAGAAGCCAACCTGCAGCAAGCGGCGGAGATCGTAGACGCCTACGCCCGCCGCTGCGGCCTTCAATGCTCCCCGACCAAATCGGAATTTGTGCACATCCGCCCCTCGCCGAAGTGCACTACCAAAATTCAACTCTCCTTAGAAAGCGGACCCATCCCAGAACACGATGAGATCAGAGTACTGGGTCTGTTTATTCACAAACACCGCCGAGTCGATACAACATTGGCCAAACTACGTAAGGTGGGGGACCAGGTGGGCCGTATGGTCCGCCGGGTTTCCAACAAGCGCGGGGGGTTACGTTGCAAAGACGCCTTGCGGCTGGCGCATGCATTCGTAACCAGTCGAGTCCTCTACTCGACTCCTTACCTCCACCTACGCAAGTCTGACGAGAACGCCCTCGAGGTGATTCTCAGGAAGATGTACAAGCGTGCCCTCGATCTCCCGATAACCACGTCCAACCAGCGCCTTATGGGCCTGGGGATGGTAAACACTTTCACTGAGCTCCGGGAGGCACACTTGACCAACCAATACACGAGACTTTCAAAGACTACGTCGGGTCGCCGCCTATTAGCCCGACTACACATCCACCACCCAACAGAGACGGAAGAGCGCGTACGCATCCCAGAAGTCTGGAGATACGCCCTGCACGTGCGCCCTCTTCCGGCCAACATGACACGTGATGACCATAGTGGCAGGCGCCTTGCGCGGGCGGAGGCACTGGCCCGCCACAACAAACACGGCATCTTTTACGTGGACGCCTCCGGCCCTCACCATGGGGGGTGGTACACGGCTGCAGTCGTCCACCAAAACGTCGCGGTGAATGGCATCACATTCAGAGCACAGAACATAACACATGCGGAGGAAGTCGCCATCGCGCTAGCTGCCGCAGACGGGAACTCGCGCGTCATCATTACCGACTCGAGAGGGGCCTGCAGAAATATTCAACACGGGTACGTCCCTCACCTGGCGTATCGCATTTTACAAAACAGCAATTACGTCGGGGCCCCCGCGTCCCGCAGGATCATATGGGCTCCAGCTCATATGGGCCTCGAAGGCAATGCAACGGCAGACGCCGCTGCCCGCGCGCTCACTCTCCGGGTAACGCCTTCAGACCCTTCCGAAATGGATCCCGAACCTAATCCGGCCTTAACGTTTCGAGAGATTACTGAATTCTACCGATTCGGCCACGCAATTTATCCTAAACCCTTTAAGGGCCTTACAAAGGCAGAGGAACGCTTACTCCTCCGCCTTTACACCAAAACACTGCTGTGCCCGGCAGTTTTAAAATATTTAGATCCCGCCTGTGCAGGAAAGTGCCCGCACTGTGCGGAGAAGTCTTCGGACATCTTCCACATGGTGTGGGCATGCCAGTCAACCCCTCGCCTCACCCCAAAACCGAACCCCACCCGGGAGCACTGGGAGGCAGCCCTGCTCCGCTGTTCCGACCTGGCCAGCCAGAAGGCCCTGGTCAACCGAGCCCGAGTCGCGTTGGTCGCCAATGGGCTTCTGTAAAGAGGAGCCCACCTAGTGGTTCTGAGGGGTGGCCCGCACCGGGCCATCTCCCACCCACTCCCTGTATATACCTCCAATAAAGTTTCTCACTCTCTCTCTCGCCCAATCATTGACACTCTTCTGGCTGTCACACCGCTTTCAATGGCTCCGCTCTCACCGTACAGCTACCACAATCATCTATGACCACAAGCGTTTCTTTAATCGTTCATCATAGACGTTAGTCGTCGGGATACAGATGTATCATCAATAGTCGACGTGGATGCATCCACGTTAAAGGGTGCTATAACTGTCAACACACCAATAGACATTGTGCAAGCTCGCTTATATCAATGTGCAGTAAACATTCGACTACTTCTGTAAGGACACGTTTGACTTTCGCGTTATACCGATTCCTATGACGGAGGTATCAACCATGTTTTTTCTTTGTCTTCTGATCATTTGTATTTTTTCGACGTCATTTCCGTGACGGAAATGCGTCACTCAATTCTTGATGGACCCCGGCATAAAACACTTTCGTGTTAAAAGGCTTCTAAAAGTTCTCGTGCCGTTCTCTCTTTAGTCCTACCCAGGATCTTGACATCGTCAAACCTTCGCGCACTTGAGCAGGCTCTGCAATGCGCAGACAGGTGGGCATTCATGTTCTGGTTCAAATTATGTACGTGCTCCCTCATTCTGTCATTGACGCAGCGACCAGTTTGCCCTACGTAGCACTTGCCGCCAGACAGGGTGATTTCATACACCACCCCGGTGGCGCAACGCACGCACAGCTTGGCATTTTTTTACATGGCAGCCTTTCAAATGGCTGCTCATGATACGGGGACACAATTGGGCGAGCCTATTGGGAGCAGAAAAGACAATGGTACACTGTACCTACAGGCCACTTTCTTGTAATGGTGCCTCATTTTGTGCTCATAAGGCGCAACTTCAGGCCTTGGGCCGCTGAGCTCACTGGATCTAGCACCATAGCTTGCGCAAGGGGGGGGAGAGGGGGGCGAGAAGGGGGGGGGGGGGGCAAAGCCAGCCGCATACATTGACATAATAGGTAGGGGGAGCGATGGGGGGGGGGCGCAAAGTCAGCCCCATACATTGACATAATAGGGAGGGGAGGCGCTCTAACGAACCTTGGCTCCCCCCTGAAGGGGAACCCAGCACACGCTTATGTCTAGCACCATTCGCAGGAGTACCCTCTTTAAGCTTTTGTAGGAGCGTTTCAGCCACAGACATGAAGAGAGAACGAGAGTTGCCGGCTTTGGATAGCTTAATCAGCTGTCTTTCAAAACTGGCCTTTTAGAAGCCTTTTTTTTATCCAAGAAAAAAGTTGTGACTGTGTTAGTCAGACGTCTCTTGCCTTGTTTGCCGTGGAACATGCGTTCTCTCAGTCGTACTGTTGATGTGCAGTCTTAGCCTAGCGCCCCCCTGTAGCCTGCGGGATGTCGCTTTCATATAGCGTTTGCAATAGCATATGCATTCTGTGTGTAATGCATTAATGCATTAGAGTTGTTAGTCGCGCCTGTACATTCTGTGTGTCATGAATTTATCTATTAGAGTTGTTAGCAGCGCCTCTACGTTTGGTGTGTCATGAATTTATCCATTAGAGTTGTTAGTAGCGCCTGTGGTTTGTGGTTTTGTGTGCCCGTTTTGTCTTTCCGCGCTACATCATGATTATTAGCCATGGTTGAGGTGTCCATGAAGAACCGAAGAACAACAGAATGAGCATGCGATACGAATGCGGTCTGATGACGCTATGGTGCTCATCATCCATCGAGGGGAAAGCAAGCTTCCTCAAAGTTTCTAGCATTCTGTGGTTTTTACGGCAGGTTTTTTTTTTTTATAATGGAAACAACCATGGAAATATTACGTAGTGTATAATGCATTATTCCTAATTTAGAATTTTTGAATAACAAACACTGTGAACTTGATCGCAAATTTAAATTCCCTCAGTAACGGGTAGCCCAATTATCATAATATTTCGCCGTTCTCTTCATCGTATGTCATGAGGTTTAAATCAAATAGCTGATGGTATTCACCATGTAAATACATACGGATGCGTACGGCTTCTTGAATGTGAATTACCTATTTATATTTTTGAACCAGGTATGGGTCAAGGAAAACCCTGCGAGGCACCTAAGCAAGAACCGCGGCAACGTGAAGGAAATCGAACAAACGGCGATAACTCTCATTGGGACGTCTTCAAATGGGGTTATGACCTCGACAGCGATGAATGCACTGTGCATAGGTGGAATGGTGTCAAACCGTTAGAAGAGCTGGGCCTATTCGACACTTGTGATAACTGCACGCGCATATGCAAATGTAAGCATAAGAGTGATGCACGTGCAAGGGTAATATAACAAGCCAGTATTCGCGGTTGCTTCAAATATTGTGAGCGCAGTCGCTGACTATATTACTGGTATGCTTAGAAACCAATATCGGTTAACCTACCTAAAACATGCTGAGCAGCTAACTTATCTACAACGAACGGCGCACGTTCTCTATATTTTAATTCTACTAATTATACAAATAAGTTTTCATTCGTGCCTAGCCCTCAGAAGTATGATGCTGTACGTTTCATATTGTAACAAGGCAGTAGTGGGTTTGCTCGGCAGCATGCCGCAAGAAGAGGTCTAGAATTCAGCGTTTAGACGTCTACGGATTCTTACGTTTCCTACATACAGGATGTACTCGGATCTTTGCGAAAAGTTCAGGTGAACATCACCGAAGCTGATAAGATTGCGCTATAGTGAAAGGAACTGCTGACGACACGTTCAATCTATTGATCATGAAGTATTGCGCTACCATCAACGCTGTTGTCGATGAATGCCAGCATTTTCAGCAAGCGAAGAGTCGTCGCATCATCCGACAGTTCGTGTTACTGCACAACACTGCAGCCACGTCGACCTGTGAAGACCAACTTACGTTTGCGCCGGCTACGTCATCAGGAAATGTCCCCCGTATTGTTTGCCGTGAACTGTAAGCAAGAGTTCCTGCAGCCGTCCCTTCAGACATTCCACAGGCTAACACGTACGCTGTATCACTCACACAAGTAGTATTACGCCAGATTTCGAATCTCGGCATAGCACCTGTTTGCACCATTCGCACTCCCGAGAGTACTGCTGCCACCGTAAGCCAAATCCCGGTGAACGTTTAACGCTACGGAAATTTTGCTGACTGGAGGACGACTGATCATCGGGCGATATGCTTTCACTGCTCTCGCGTGGGACACATTGCGCGCCAAGGTCGTCGACTTACTCCTGGAGCACTGGGACCCGGGGTCGATTTGAAGACAACTCTCGCACATGTCGTCATAATCCCGACCTTACAGGCTGCTGATGCCTACGTTCCAAGCAGAAGGTTCAGCCGATCGCCGTCACAAAAAGACCATCGACCTCTCGTTCATCACCGCTTGTTCGTCGATCAACGTCATCAACGAGGCCCGCAGCTCCCCTGATTTGGCACTGCATCAATGACCCGGGCTGCAAATCCTCTGATGACGATTCGTACGTGCTGTAATGTTTTTGAAATTGTGGGGGATCTTAAAATGGCAGAAAGCTAAGCTAGTTGGTAGGTATTGATGAGACAGGTCGTGCAATCACGGACGCAAGAGAGAAGTCAAGACACAACAACCACCGATGTAGTGGACGACCTTACTGTTACAACCCAAGACAGACAGACAGACAGACAGACAGACAGACAGACAGACAGACAGACAGACAGACAGACAGACAGACAGACAGGCAGGCAGGCAGGCAGGTAGGCAGGCAGGCAGGCAGGCAGGCAGGTGAACTTTGCGTCCTGGGAATTGGGTTCCTAAGAACCCACCAAGGGCATCACCCGCGACAGGGTCGTGAACACAAGGTTCCCGATCGCTTCGTGTGCTCCCAGTGTTGCTGCGCAAGTTCTGTGCTTGCGGTGCATTGTAAGAAGTCCGATCCCTTCACAGGCTCCCTGGACATCCTGGAGTTGCTGCACAAAGTCTGGACTTGCGATGCACTATAATAAGCGCAGGCGGGGGCACCACCACATCGCATGAGGAAAGGTGGCGAGTTGATCGCATGTCGAGCAGTTACAGGAAACATCCGTGTACCAGGTCATAGTGACTGGTGATGGGAAGGATCTAGTATGGAGGAGTCAGAGGGCTATTTATTTCCTGCCTCCTAGCTAGCTCTCTGTGCGGATGCGGAAATGATTTCCTGCCTATGCCGTGTTGTGAAGTTACCTTGTGAAAGGTGGTTAACGGTTCCCCGTCGGTGCCCCCACCGTTCCCTTCCCCCCGCAGTGGGTGGGTGGCTTTTTTGCCCAGGGCAGATGGAATAAGAAACGGTGGGGAGGAATTCTAGACGTTAGCGCTGTTGAACTTAGAGACTGTTGAACTTAGAGAGAAAGGGTTTAGCCTGCGCTTTCCTTTTATCCTGATTATGTACCGGATTCATATTTTATGTAAGTGGATAAACCGTGATTGTCGGCTTTACAGTGCCTGTAAATGCTGTCTCCATAGTCAAAGGAGAGGTGATGCCCACTCTGGCTAGAATCGCCTTGCCCGCTCCAGTGCACGAAAGCGTGGAAATCTAGGCAGTGTGCTGTACTTCTACTAATTCATCGAGGTTATTGTGTACACCCAACGCCTCGAGTTTCATGGTACTCGTTCGAGAGGGGAGCCCTAAAACCCTTTTGGCAGTCCGTTCAATAAATATTTCTACTTTGGCCCTTTCGGCAGCGCTCAGTGGTGCTCAAATTTCATTCATGAGCACTCCTCTCCGGCAAAACCTGCGCTGATTGCTCTTGCCCCTGTTCATTGTGCGGTACTTGTTGCCGGTGGGAGCACATCTACATTTCTTGGAAGGTGCACTTCTCGTGTGTGTACTGCCGGCCATCAGACCATCGCATTGTTCGCCGTGCTTGAGCAGTGCCCGCATGACGTGATCCTCCATCTCGACTTTCTTCCGACGCACTCCACTAATCCCTGATCCACCGGTGCGCGATGATGAAGATGTTATTTCACCGATTACTGACGTCGTCTTGAAGCATTCCGTTGCCGTTCCGCGCACTGTGATCACAGTATGCTGCAACCTGAATTGTTTACCTCTTTTGACCTTTGGTATAGCCACCCATGCTCTGCCTGCAAGTATTACACTCGGCGTCGTGTCGTAATTGCAAGAATGCAACACTGAATTAACACTTTACAGACCTTGTCGTCCTCTCAAATCGCTCACTGCACGCGAGCTTCCACGTACCGACATTGAGAAAATATAGCGCGAGATCTTGCACCCACTGAAGCACAAGATCAACGTAGTATCTTGATATTCTACGGCGATATATTGGATCTTGATAACCGCCCTTTAGGCCACACACCGGCTGAGACCCACCACATCAACGCCAGCCCAACTCATCGGTTCCCTTACCGTGCGTCGGCTGCCGAATGCGCTGTAAAGAAGTCGAACAGATGCTTCCCAGATGTGCCGTAGAACAATATTTTAGTCCGTGAGCATCTGCGGTAGTGCTTGTCAAGAACTATAAACGGCGATTTCGTGTTCATTACACACACCTCAGCAAGATTTTCAAGAAGTGCGTTTACAACTTGCCACTAACAGGTGATGTACTCGACTGCCTTCATGCTGCCAATTTCTTTTTATCATCCTTAACCTCCCATCTGGTTATTCATCCACAAGACCGCCAAAAACTGCATAGTAACCCCTGATGAGTCGTACCAATTTAAAATCAAGCCTTTTGGACTTTGGAATGCGCCTGTCACCCGAGGTTGTCAGGTTTGGCTACTTTGCGCCAATTTGGCTACTTTTAAGGCCGGTGGTGGCAGAAAAAATTGTGTTGGCTACTTGGTTACTTTTTGGCTAGTTTCTTGTTGCCTCAGTTTGAACAAAATTGTCAATATCTTGTGACGTCGCGGTAACTGGCGTTGGAGTATGCGGTGTCAAAATATGGTGTAAAAGGTGTTTTTCTAGCTCCCAAAGTGAAGTTGGCACTTACATTATACAAAAGAAAAGTCTGATGCATTAGTGGCTGGGACTCAGGTGGAAGGTGTTGCATGGCGGCTCATTTCGCAGACCACCAGTTGCTGTACGGGGTTTTAATTGGAAGTGAACAGGATAACCGAAAGCGCTCCGCACCCAAGGCGCTCTGCACTCATCGACATTAGAAATCGGATATCTGACGAACTCTGTCGTTTATAGGATTAGGTGCGGACTGCGACTCGAGAGTATTAAGGGAAAGCCGTAGACACCCTATCAAACGGGATTTTTGACCGTTGCCGGCAGCCGTCCCACGGCGTCGGGGACAAGTGATGCAAAAAATCATCATGTGATGACGTCACCAAGATGTCACAGGTCGCAAGAATTTGTGACATCAATTTTTGCGCAACGTCATGTGATGTAACGCCACACGATGTCGTTGTCGCGCCCTCCTTTGGGCGGTGAACCGAAGAGCGCGCGACATCAAGAGAAGAAAATGAAGACGGTTCTTGGCAGTGGTGCGTCAAGCCACGGCTCGTGTTCACTCCTCCCTGATACACTGACTGAGAAGAAAATGACGTTGGCTTTCGCATTGGAGCCAATCAAGACAATCTGAAGTTACAATCACCAGATTTCGATGCCGTGTCCCCCCCCATTAAACTTATTCTTACACAGAGCTGGTCTGACGATATCGCCCCTATGCCAATTCTGCGGAGAATTAGAAAATATTGCGCATTACTTTTTGTCATGTCGCAGATACTCACTTATTAGATCACGAATGCTCATTACTCCGCTTTCAAAAATAGGCTTAAACTTAACTGAAGACATTGTGCTAAGCTTTGGTGCCTCAGGGTTGGGATACTGCCATAGGGATGCCTTCGATGCTGTGTGTAATTTCATGCAAACCTCTAAACGTGTACCATTTTAATCTTGCCTTCAAAAATATTCGTTATTAAAATGCGGTAAAATCAAACTAATCTCATCAAATCAAAAGTGCTACGATCAGGTTAATACGGCAGTCTGGAATACGAGCTCAACAGCAGAATTTTTTAAGTATAAATTTGATGTATTACTTATTATTACTATTTCTTCTCTTTTTTTCTTATAATATTATTTAACCTTTTAACATTTTTCGAATAACCTTTTAAATTTCAACAACGCATTCTTGGCCCATCCCCCAGAGTGGGTACGTGCCATAGACCAATAGGACAACCAAACCAAACCAAACCTTCGAGTCGCGTTAGATGAATGCGCAAGGAAACCTGTGAGTATTTTTTTTATTGTTCGGAATTCATCTCTCGAGAAACGATTGCAGAAGTGGTAATCCGTTCTTGGGCTAGTTCGTGCATTTCATCAAGTAAATATATCCAGCCAAAAAATGAACGTGAAAATGAAAAAATGAAGCGGAGAAGAGGACAAGAAAGCGGCTAGTGAAGTGACTACAATTTAGGCTTCAAACACAGAAGCTGTGGTTCTGAGCACACTTATGCAGTACCCATTTTAATTGTCACTAGTACGTTTATCCATTTTATGAAAAGCCACGCAAGGCGTGTGGAAAGAATTATTTCTGCAACACCGCAAGGATCTCCAGCATCCTGCAAAATATCATTGTTAAAGTTACGAATTCATGTTTCAATCTCAGAAACCAGAAACCATCTCTACCATTAGCGTTTTTGTTAATAGAGTCCAGAATACTAACGGCTTATAGCTCATTTAGTCGGCGGTAATTGTTGTCATGACGTCCACATCCAACGCACATTTTTATATTGAAATTTCGTAATCTTCACAACTTTTCCTGCAACCTGCATACGATTATAGGCCTAAATCAACCAAAAGCTAGAAGGATGAACTTTCCAAACACTTTTTGCTATAGAAAGTAGATGTTTCATATAACCAGTTCTTTACAGTTGCGTAACGATGCCAACAGAAACATAGGTATCACCAACACCAGAAGCCGTATGGTGATATATAGCACTTGTGCTTGCGAGGATGGTAGCTCTGGATAGTACATCGTGGACCAAATACAGTGGATGGCGCTAAGTATACAATTGACGTCAACCCGACTTGACGCCTGCCTCATAAGAGTACACATGCAATGCTTCTAAAGTTAGATAGCCTGCTCTGCAACCATAATTGACGTTTCACCAACTTTACGCCTGCATAGGGTCTTTTTCCAAAGCAGTTCCGAGACCTGGCGTTGCTCTGTGGTAGAATACTTGATTGCCACGCAGATTGCTTGGCTTCGATTCCTGCTGGGACCCTGATATTATTTATATGCGTTTGTCGGGTCAACGCTGCTGACGTCAGTTTTTCTTAACGTCCTCGCATATAAATTACTAATGTCAGTCCTCGCCGTTACTGGGTAGATATAAATTGTCAAACACCTGTGGCGCATACACGCATACCGTGGCCCGTGGTATAAGGGTATGTGCCACACGTGTCTGCAGGAAAGGGTTTGACGACGTATGCGACATGCGACAGGATTTTCACGTTATTCATGTCACGACCAGCCAGACATATTCGTCAATATCTCCTACCCTCCCATACATATTTTCGTGTTCACCAAGTTAAGGAGGCGATCACGAGAGCACCCAGACGTAAGCAGATAGATAGATAGATAGATAGATAGATAGATAGATAGATAGATAGATAGATAGATAGATAGATAGATAGATAGATAGATAGATAGATAGATAGATAGATAGATAGATAGATAGATAGATAGATAGATAGATAGATAGATAGATAGATAGATAGATAGATAGACACGTAGATAAAAGCGCAAAAGTGCTTTCAGTACGCAAAGAAATGCCTCACATTTAAAAACCCTTATACAACCTCTTAACCTTTTAGTGAGAGCGAAAGAATACTGCAATCGCACGCTGTGTAAACAGAAAAGCTGTTAAATGTGGAATATACTAAACTTTTGAATATGTAGGTGAGTTTTTGTTCCGAAAAAGCATGAAGTGATTTACTCTACAAATTTATGATTCACACGGAATGCGAACGTTGTTGTGGTATTTTTTCTCTGTAAAAGAGTGCTCAGAGTCCAATAGTGGTGCAAGGCTGAAACCAACAGCCAAATTATTGTTCGACCTAGCTTCTTTTAAGTATTCTCTTGTAGTACCAATGTGCCTCAGAAGACCCAACAAGTTAGCACTTCTGTCACTAGCCTCAGGCGCCACAACATGTCAAGGTGATCTGCGAAATGCAGCAACACGGGAACACCAGACAATATTTTACACGTTTACTGATTTCGAGGTTGTTTGCAGCCCTCAAAGTGGCTCTCCCTTCGGTGGAAGGTCTCTCTGAGGTAGTAGTAACCCTTACAATTGATACGTTGGTGTCGACGTCTTACGCTCTGCAGGGGCGTACTACCTCACAGTAGTAAACAGGGCTTCTCCAACGACATCCTCACCGGAGCTCACTATCCACCCCGCCTTTCGCACATGCCCCATTATGCAGTGGAAGGCTCACGGCCATTCACACGAATGTTTCAGATTTCTAGCAACTGTTGTGAGCGTATCTATTCCCTTTCATCGTTATCTCTGAATCACGCGTCGGGACATTTCATACTGGACGGGTACTATTTGCGTCATTTACAACGACCTGATGACTGCAGCAGATTACCCATAGGCTTTCGCAAAGATATCCCGGCCTCCAAGATTGATATTCCACCCGACAGTAACTATAGATATGTGTGTTCCATGAGAGCAATAGGTAAACAAAAATACAGTCTGATGGGAGTATACATGAAGCTAGGCAGGCTTCTTGACACTTCACGTCTTGTAAATTTGGTTTCAAGGACAGCTTCCCCACACATCACTTGTGGAGACCAACCACGTGATCACGAATGTGCCTGCAGAACTGAGGAATAGCCTCCCGACATATTTCATCTATGTGCGGCAGCCAGGCAACAATCCTCAAATATAGAACCCTGGGTCTCGCCGGTCCTGAAGTCTTGTAAAAACGGAGCATAGATGGCAATATATCAACCAGTATCACTAATTTCGTGTGTAGCGAAGTTGATGGTTGATGACAAAACTTGCCTGTGCTCGGCTGACATGTTGCGTTGAGAAGCACAAGGTCCTTTAGCATGTATCACTGGATTTCGGCAATGACTGTGTGCACAAGCCATTTAAATTTTGGTAAGCCATATAGAACACCTACGAGCCTACGACTTTTCAAGAGTGGCAATATTTCGGGACTTTTGAAAAGCGAATGACTACGTCTTCTTGTGTGCGATAATTTGACGTGTTGTGGCTATGGGAATAGCATGGCATCTCGTTCACATTGTTCGTGCGTTTCTTAGTGACCACTCAATGAAAGTGTAGTTGGGGACAGTGCTGAGTAGGTCAAGGGAAATCAGAGAGGCATACCTTGTCTGTCTCCAATATTATCCAATGTTGCCATTGCTGGTCTACCAATGTCCTGAAGAAAGCCAGCAAGCACGTTCAAATATCAATTAGCATGGATGACATATCAATAAATAAATAAATAAATAAATCAATGAAATTTTTATTTTCAACATTTCGTCACAATCTGTTGGGAGGTCCTTTAGGCGAAAAGCTGTTGTAAACAGCTTGAAATGCCTGAACGCCCCTTTTGACAGCACTATAAAGAGCGTACAACAAAAAAAAGTATATAAGAGTACTTGGGTTGTATTATTCAAGACATATAAGAAATAAGTTTGTGTACAACAGTAGTCATCTGACAAAGTCATTGAATAGTAAAAAAGCAGTAAAAGAACGAAACTTCATGTCATAAGCAAAGCTAGAATAAGTACCATTAGTATACCAAAAAAGAGAGATTTAATAGATTGACGCACTTGTTTTCACTCACAGGCGTCATGGATCACTGGAAAACAAAAAATGCCATCTCATTTCTTTCCGGGTTAAGGCATGAACATCAATACCTTCGTTTTCATATTTATTGAAATGTGAAGGGACATTGTAGACTAATGATTGCATTAGGGAATTCGTACGCCTTTTCGGGACAAGCCATTTATCCTAGCTACGGGTACGTTAGTCACTTAACTACCGTTTTATCCTGACACTGATTTTAGAAGTGAAGAGAAATTTTTTGGAGGAAAGTAAGTACGAACACAGCAAACGAAAGTGATACAGCTCAATAACTCTGATTACGTTAAATTTGGTTAAAAGGGGTAATGTTGTGTGGAGATATGGGACGCTACTAAAATTCGAAGTGCACGTTTCTGAAGAACAAGAAGTTTGTGTATATTAGTATTTGTAGTGGTGCCCCACACAAGCATGCAGTAGTTAATGTGTTACATATAGCGCCTGATAAATCTGTAATTTCGCCTCTTCTGGAAAAAATATGGTGACATCGTGACGAGGCACCATTTGCTGATACCAAGGATTTTGACAATGTGTCAACATGGGGTATCCAATTCAGTATAGTATTGAAAACGACACCAAGTACCTTATGTTCGATAACAATCTCAATTCAAACATTATCAAGCAGTAGTTCTTCGCATAAAGGTACCTGTCTGCCCCTGGTCCTAGACAGGATTGCTTTTGAATTTTTGTTATTAATTTTAAGGCCGTTGCGGATGGACCATTCTGAAAAAGTGGAAATGACCGCGTTCGTCCTATGACCTCGCCAGCCCCTGGACCAGAGACAAACAGGCTGGTATCATCCGCGTACAGAACGATTGTTGCCTCGTTCTGCGTGTCTATCATGTCGTTACTGTAACTGTCAAATAGAAGGGGGCCTAAGACGCTGTCCTGTCGGGACACCTCACCCTTTTTCCCTGTCGGAGGAAATACTATTTCCTATGACAACGCACTGCCTACGATCAAGCAGATATGAACACATCAAAGAATGAGCCACTCCGCTTACACCATAGGCAGTCAACTTTGTTAAAATAGTATTATGTTGTAGACGGTCAAATGCCTTACTATAGTCAATAAATACTCCGAGAACAAATTTTTCGTTTTCAAGGCTATTGATAATTAATTTCTTTTGGCCAAGCAGTGCGGTTTCGCTAGAGCGTCCATTACTAGAGCGGAAACCATGTGGACAGTCATTAGAGCGTTATATTTCATAAGGAAGCCATTAAGACGAGATAAAATAATTTTTGCCCGATGCTTGGAAAATATTGGCAGTATTGATATCGGTCTGTAATTGCCTAAGTCACTTTTGTCACCACCCTTTATATGACTGACACTTTGGCTGTTATCATTTCACTAGGGAAAGAACCAGATTCTAAGACCAAGTGAAATATGTACGTTAAGTAGGGTGCAATAATATCAATCACCCATTTTCCAGAACAAACTTGGAACCCATCAATATCAGTTGTTTTTGTATTTTTCAGTCCGATAAATGTTCGACAAACTTCCCCTGTAGTTACTGGTAGAATGTCCGATTCCTCTGGGCTACTATTGCTTCTTACGGTATTGTCGAGGGTTGTCTTGGCTGCTGTACAGAGCTCTGCAGAACTCCTCCGCTGCTTCAACAATCCTATCCATATTGCTATAACTATGCCTTCCTTGTCTCTTAGTTAATGCATCTGGTTTTTGCCTATGCCCAGCTTTGTATGCACATATTTGAGGTTTCGTCCGTTCCTTAAAGCATCCTCAATTCTTTCCATATTATATCTTTTAGATGTGAAGCATCTTATGGCGAAGCTTAATCCGGTGGTGGTGGTGGTGGTGTGCCGCGTGCCCACCCTTACTGCGCATGCGCAAACCCTTTAAAAAAATGAAAAAACCTCCTCCCCCCCTCTCTGTCCTATAGGCATCCCTCCCCGCGGCAACCACACCCTCGCTGCGCATGCGCCTCCCCTCCTCTCTCCCCTCTTACACTCCCCCCTCTCTCCTCTAGGCATCCCTGCCCGCGGCGTCTACACTCCCACTGCGCATGCGCGTCCCCCCCTCTTTCTCCTCTCCTACGCTCCCGCCTCTCTCCTCTACGCATCCCTGCCCACGGCGTTCACACTCCCACTGCGCATGCGTGTCACCCCCCTCTCTCTCCTCTCCTACGCTCTCCCCTCTCTCGCCTCGCGATGCCGACGCAGGCAGCGTCTGCTAGCGAGTTTCTTGGTTGAAAAAACCGACTGCTCGCGCTGCACAACCGTTCACTGGCCACCCCGTATATATGGCAATAGATCTTGACCTCCAAGGTGGTGCCGGTGGGAGATTTCTCCTGTGCGTTGTTGAACAATAAAAATTCGCAGCGTGCGCGTTAACTAAAAGCGGAGTGCGGGTCTCTGTGTCCAGTCGGAGTCTTCTGTCTCTCATTGCCCATTAGCAGCGATTGGCATGTTCCAGTAGAAAACACTTAGAAGCACGGAAATTTGGGCGAGTTTGTACTGATCCATGACGACATTTTGGAGCGCGAAAATAGACACGATACACGAGAAAGACTGAACAGGACGAGCGCTCGTCCTGTTCAGTCTTTCTCGTGTATCGTGTCTATTTTCGCGCTCCAAAATACCGTCATAGGAAACACTGCTCCATCACTGCCTGCTTTGCGCCTCCCTAGTTTTCTCTCCTGCGCAACGCTGCGATGAGCGCCAGCGTCAACGCCGCCGCCAGTGTAAGCGTCAGCACTCGCTGCTTCACATCTACACATGGTTCCCTTTAGCGGGAGATGGTGTAATTTTTTATGTAGGCTCCATTGCGCCTATCAGTTAACTTCGAAAGCTCTGCCAGTTTTTTTTTTATTGTCGGTAGTATTTGAGGCTTTCATAGTATAACGTTTCTTAATGAGGTTTTTCGTCTCCTGGGAAAGCTTGCCACTGCCATGTCTAATGACTGTTCCCCCCGCCTTCCTTTGCGCACGCTTTAATGATACTAGTCAGATTATCGTTCATTGCGTCTACGCTAAGGCCGGGTTCCTCGGTTAGAACCGCGTATCTATTCTGAAGTGTGACTCTGAATACTTTGACTCTCAGCGCTAGCTCATTAATTGACTTTTTCTGTGTCTAGGCACGGAAAGTCCGCCAGTCTAGTCGAATTCGATACCTTACCATTCTATGGTCACTGCATCGGATCTTGCCAACAACTTTCCCCTTTAGCACGATGCCCGGGTGCACACATGGTATGAAGTTTATTAAATGCGAAGCATTTCTTAGCGAACTTCAGCGACTTTGAGCGTATCTATCTATCTATCTATCTATCTATCTATCTATCTATCTATCTATCTATCTATCTATCTATCTATCTATCTATCTATCTATCTATCTAGCCGCCTACGACTTTGTGCTCTCCTGGCCGTATCGTTAATGGGATTTATACCAAATTTGGTATGGCATAACATGACTGTATGACGAACATAAATGACTGGTCATATCATGAAAATCATGAATAACTTGTCATGAAAAGTATGATTTACATGCCACGCTCATGGCGCGCTCGCGGCCGTTTCATTAGCTTGATATACACCAAATTTGGGATTGAGTGACATGACTGTATGACGAACATAAATGACAAGTGGTAATATGAAAATCATGACTTCATGAGCGACATGACTTGCATTCCACGCTCATAGCGCGCTCACGGCCTTTCGTTAGCTTGATATACACCAAATTTGGTATTGAGTGACATGACTCTATGAAGAACATAAATTACAAGTGGTAATATGGAAATCATGACTTGTCATGTGCGACATGACTTGCATGCCACGCTCATGGCGCGCTCGCGGCCGTTTCGTTAGCTTCATATACACCATATTTAGTATTGAGTGACATGACTGTATGACGAACACAAATGACAAGTGGTAATATGGAAATCATGACTTGTCATGTGCGACATGACTTGCATGCCATGCTCATGGCGCGCTCGCGGCCGTTTGGTTAGCTTGATATACACCAAATTTTGTACTGAGTGACAGGACTCTATGACGAACATAAATTACAAGTGGTAATATGGAAATCATGACTTGTCATGTGCGACATGACTTGCACTCCACGCTCATGGCGCGCTCGCGGCCGTTTCGTTAGCTTTATATACACCAAATTTGGAATTGAGTGACATGACTGTATGACGAACATAAATGACAAGTGGTAATATGAAAATCATGAATTCATGAGTGACATGACTTGCATATTCCACGCTCATAGCGCGCTCGCGGCCCTTTCGTTAGCTTGATATACACCAAATTTGGTATTGAGTGACATGACTCTATGACGAACATAAATGACAAGTGGTAATATGGAAATCATGACTTGTCATGTGCGACATGACTTGCACTCCACGCTCATGGCACGCTCGCGGCCGTTTCGTTAGCTTGATATACACCAAATTTGGAATTGAGTGACATGCTCTATGACGAAGATAAATTACAAGTGGTAATATGAAAATCATGACTTGTCATGTGCGACATGACTTGCATGCCCCGCTCACGGCCGTTTCTTTAGCTTGATATACACCAAATTTGGTATTGAGTGGCATGACTGTATGACGAACATAAATGGCAAGTGGTAATATGGAAATCATGACTTGTCATGAGCGACATGACTTGCATGCCATGCTCATGGCGCGCTCGCGACCGTTTCGTTAGCTTGAGATACGCAAAATTTGGTATTGAGTGACATGACTGTATAACGAACATAAGTGGCAGGTGGTAGCATGAAAATCTTGGCATGCATGTCATCTACAATGCCATTTACATGCCACGCTCGTGGTGCGCTTGCGTCCAGTTCGCTAGCTTGACATACACCAAAATTGGTACATCGTGACTTCACTGTATGACGAACACAAATGACAGGTCGCAACATGTAAAACATGACATGCAAATTATTTAAAGCATGATTTGCTCCTTCCTGGCTGCTTCGCATTACATCGATTCCCACAGTGCGTGGGATCTGCCAGCTTTTTGATTTTTGTTTCGCCATTAGGGCTTCTCCACATCCACTTACGGTTCGCCTTTTTCCGTAGAAGGTATTCAAGATCCGTAAACTATTGCATTTTGCAAACTATACTTGTGACTCCCCAGTGGCATTTCTAGAACTGATGTCATATTCCCCCACTGCGTGGTCACCAGTCTCTTTCTTGCCTACCTTGGCATGAAAGTCACCCATCAGTACAGTACACTGTGTCTTTGCCTTATTCAATGCTGAGTCTACGTCTTCGTTGAAGCGTTCAACTAAATGATCATCATGGCTGGACGTAGGTACGTAGGCCTGTACCACTTACATCCAGCCACATCGTATTGAATTTAATTACAATACTTGCCACACTCTCACTAGTGATATTGTATTCTTCTATGCCGCCAGCTATACATTGATGGATAACGAACCCCACCCCCACTTCTCTTTTGTTAGCTTAGCCACGATAGCATAGGACGTGCCCATTTTTCAGTAATCTATAAGCCTCATCTGTGCTCCTAACTTCACTGAGCCCTATTATATCCCATTAAACATCCTCTAATCCTCGAATAGCACTGCTAGGCTCGCCTCACTAGATAACATTCCAGCGTTAAACATTGCCAGGCCCAGATTTCAATGGCGGCCGGACCGGACACCGAGATCTTAGCACCCTCCGCTGCATCAGAGGTCTGACCATGACGTAGGGATCAGACCTTGGGTGAAATGAAATCTAGACATATAAATAGTAAGACTGGCAGAGACAGTAAAAAAAATAAATCATATAACGTATTTTAGCAGCAGGTAACAAAATACATAAAGAAATATATCAGTGAACTGACGGGCAAGTACTGTACAGGGGCATAAATATTGCATGGGACGCAGATGAAGGACAACAAATAAAGCACTTGTGCTAACATCTAAATTATTATTAAAATCACGTAGAATAATTCTGCAGGAAGAACAATGATACAGTGCGCCAAGGTATCGTCTTTTAGGCGAACGCTGGTTCTATTGCGTCTCGCTGTGGCACCGCTGGCACGATGGTTCTTAGAATCTTATTTACGAATAAATCAAGGTAACCGTATCTAACTCAAGCTTACATCCACGAACACTCTCAAATCGGTGGCGTATGAAAGACGTGAGGCGAAAAGCTACTCCCTTGTTGCCATCTTCAGACATGGTGACAAAGCACCAAGGAAGAGAAACTTTGATAACAATACTATAGCGGCATCAAATTTTGAACGAAAGACGCCGCACGCACTTGAGTATGCAACACAGCACAGTGGTTGCGAGTAAGCACCATGGCACCGACACAACCTAAAGAAAATATCGAGAAAACAAAAAAAAAGTCATAGTTTCGCCGCAAGGGCGAAGCAATGAAAGCGATAGCAACAACTTGGGATTTCACGCAAAGAACGCCAAGCAGATCAAAATTTGGAGCGCGCTGCTCAAGCTCAAAGGACGCAAGAAAAGAAGAAACACAGGACGAGTGCAAACTAACAACGTTCACAGCTCGACACTTCACGCTCTGCTCAAATACAATTGAGCGCACGGGAGGTATGTACAGGACGAGCGCGAACTAACAAGTGTCACAGTTGTCACTTCAATGTGTTTGAAAAGCGCGCTCCTTTAGCGAACGGGGCCTCTGCAGCGAGCGAAGTGACCTTCGTGCGCTCTCTAACCTAAACGCCACCTTTCCGGCTAAAGTACACGACGTAAAACCGCCCCCCAACACCCATCCCTAGATAAGCACACGCGTGCACTTACATGGGCACGGGCGGCTACGCCGCGAAGGCAAAAGACAGGTTGCAACGAGTGGCGCCCAGCGCGCACTTCGCGCCATCTCACTGGTTTGCTTGTAAGGCAGATAACACGCTGATATTCCCCCGATATCGGCGTACCGCCAGCGGTGAATGGTGTATATAAATAGCTCGCCGTTAGCATTCTGAAGGATGTGCGCTTCTGTGCCCTAGTGGTTGCCAAGAACTTCATTGCCAAGAACTTTTCTTGGCAATGAAGGGAAGGCTAAGGAGCCAAAGTGGGCATGCGCTACCGCTGAAGATAGTCCCACAACTGCATCCGTGTTTTCGGCGTGAAAATCAAGAAAACAACTTCATTTTCTGCTGGATACTGTTTATAAAGAGAAGCAGCATGCACCAAGGAGTTAATTATATTTCTTTTACTTTATGCAGTGTTATTTCGCGTTTTTTCTCGTGTGAAAACGTCGCACGTTCTACGTGCACCTCCCAGTCAAAATGGCGGCAAAGGTGAGCGCTCCTCGCCTTCCAGCTATTTTGACGACTCGCCGAAGGAGCTTGTGACGAATTTCACTCAGAAATGGCTGTCTAAGCAGCCGTAGCAAACTGTATGCGATGTTATTGTTGGAACACGGTCGTGATTCGAAACGCGAGCTGAGCAGGACTACTTCGCGGAGGAATACATGTGCACTAGCTCCACCCCCATAGCTTTCTCTTCATCGCCCAGAAAAGTTGTCCGCGAGTGTAGTAGGACACAAGATGCTCAATTACATCGAACGTGGACATAAACTTGTACTTAGCAACGATGTCTAGTAGACTCACGTTCACCTTCTTGTTTTTCTCTTTCGACCACTTTTCACTACAACCTTCTGGCTCAATGTGAAATGCAGTCGACGGTACCGATACCGACCTATATTTTGACTTTACGATCTGTGTGTAACTGCTAAAAATTATTTAAAAAATACGAGCCCTGTCTTCCTTCACTTCGGTCGGTGCACTTCTTCCAGGCGTCGCGAATTTAAGAAACCTAGTTCGGTGCTTGTGCTTTCACTGTCACCTTATGTATGTCTGTCTTTTAAAGCATAACCACCAATATATCGAAATGGAAGTCGACAGATGGACGGACGTAGTGGGATAAGCAGAACGTACAGGCGAAAGAGTTTCAGACAGGCTGGCCCACGTTTCGATCGGAGGACCCATATTTGTATGATGCTCCTATCGAAACGTCAGGCAGCCAATCTGAGGCACTTTGTCCTGTTCGTTCTGCTTTTCCCAGACCTAATAATCTAGGAATCTTCGGTATCTGAAAGATCGGAATAGCGCTTTCGCAGAAATTCTTGCATTTCTTGTACAGTCAGGTACCTCACCGTTAGTGATAGTGTGGTACTTAGAACTCAGGGTCCGATCGGAGACATTCAAATTAAATTGCTGCTAAACGAAATTTACAACACAGATAATGCGTTATAATTGATTACAATTCACTTGCGGACCTTTCAGTAGTGCTGCCACACCTATTGGGTAGGAAGAAATGAGGATCACCTCAATGAAAACATAATTATTTACTACGAGGACGAAAAAGTTAACGTATGTTGGGAAACGCCATTTTCAGACACATCGTACGTCACAGAACATTAGGCGCCATCGCATTGATCTTCAAAAAGGTAACGTTCTCTACGTGGCGAATTGCAGTTTAAGAAAAAAAATGTGTTTCAGAATGAGCTGCACTTTCAGGAACAAATGGCCCCAAATGGGGTCGCGGGGACTGAAGTATATTTATTTATTTATTTATTTATTTATTTATTTATTTATTCATGTATTTATTTATTTATAGAAGTACCTGCAACGACATAAGGACATTATTGCGGGGGGGGGGGGGGGGGGGGCAATTCAGGAAAAAAGATTGTTACATAAAAATATATGTAAATTCATACGCAAAGAAAACATGAGCTAATTACAATGCGGCGTATACCGCACAGAAAGGTGGCAACACATACAAACGAAGCAATCATTTTTAATACAAACACAATTTTATCAACAAAAGAAAAAGAAAAGAAAAAAGGTAACAGCAAAAGCAAAGGAGACAGGTAGTTTATAGCTCACGGCAGATTAGAATGTAAAAACGATTGGAACTGCGATAATGTTTTACAACTAGTTATACGCTTCGGAAGTCTGTTCCAGTGCGTGGAGATGTGGGGAAAAAATTAACATTGAAACACGTTCGCGCGGCAGCGCATTTTGAGAACCTTACACTCATGATTACAACACGCAGTGAGAAGTGCACGGAAAAATGTGCAAGCTTTGTTTATTCCTATGACACCAGAGTAAATTAAAATGGCTGATCCCTCTGTCAAAGGAATCGGTATAACACGAAAGTGCAACGTGTCTTCACAGAGGTAGTTGAGCGTTTATTTTGCATTGTTTCACCACAAGGGCGAAGGAATGAATGCTACAGCAACAAATTGAAATGTCACGCGAAGAACGGCAAGCAGCTCGAAACTTGCTGTGTGCACCTCAAGCTGAAAGGACGCACGAAATGAACATAGACAGGACGAGCACAGACTAACTGTCACAGCTCGACATCTAAAGCGCGCAGCTCTAACACAAAGACGCACGAAACGACCGCACAAGTATACACAAGACGACCGCGAACAACTGTAACAATTGTTACTTCGTGTGTGAGCAGCGCGCTCCTTTCGTAAACGCGGCCGCTGCGCTGAGCGAAGAGACCTTCGCGCACTTTTAACCACTGTAACTTCATAGCAAATTTGCGGTGGAATGACAAGACGTACAACGCGCCCCAGTGCCCCGATCAGGAGACAAGCGCGCGCGCACGAGCGGCCACGCCCCGTGGAGGCGCGTGCTCAACGCAGCGAGAGGCACGGCGACCTTTAGAGCGCGCACTCCGTGCCACCTTCGCGCCATCTCGCTATTCATGACGAAAACGCGCTGAAGTTGAGAAGCTCTGAGGACCGCCAACGGTATATGGCGTACATAAATAGGTTGCCGTTAGCAAGCTTAGGTACGTACGCTCCCGTGGCCGAGTGGTTTCGCGCCGCGCGCTGCGGAGCGAGAGGTCACAGGTTCGACGCCCGGTGACGGAACGTTTTCTTCTAGCTTTTTCTTTCATCTTAATATGTTAGTTTATATTTTGCAACGTCATATCCGTGACGGAAATACGTCAGAGGAGCCGTGGTGGACCCCGGCATAAAACACTTTCGTGTAAAAAAAAAAGTTCTAACCTCATTGTTAGGAGGCCTTCAGCTACGGTTATCCAACAAAGGTTGTCTTTAATTATTGAAAAGATGCTTCTATAGATGAAATTACCAGTGACAAACATGGCTGCGTGATTCTGTATGCACTCAACTTTATCAATAAAGCAGGAGGTATCGCGGTCCCATCCTGCGCAACCATACTGAAGTATTGGACCTACATTCATATCATAAAGTTGATCTTTAACGCACTCGGGGGCATTATAAAAATTGCGTCTAATGAGGTTAAGCTCCGGGAAGTTTTTGTCTAGTATAGGTCAAATTATCTGAAAAATAAATCCCAAGGAATTTGTAATGTTGCACCGCTTCAAATGATATATAGTCCAAAAAATAGTCTGATCTCACAAGGAAGCATCTTCGTGTGAAAGATACAAAATAGCCATGCTAGCCGCATGGTTACTATTTCATTGAGCTCATTACTGAGGCTATCGTACAGGTTTATTCTCAGGGAATTCAGAAAAGGCATTATGTAGCATTAGGAAAAAAGCCATTAAGTAAGTAGCCTCAAAGACATGCAGTCCTTGTAATTTTGGCCTTCTGCTCATAAGTATATATCAGGGATCTCAAACACGCGGGCCGCATGCGGCCCGCGAACTCCTCGTGTGCGGCCCGCACATGGCTATGTTCCTCCCACATATATATATATATATATATATATATATATATATATATATATATATATATATATATATATATATATATATATATATATTATTTTCATAATAAGTACGTACGTGATCTACACAGGCATGACTGGTCTAAAACATTGTTTTCGTGAGGCACCCCATGTGGTTACCATGTTTTGAAGCGTATCCGTGAAACCAAAACAGCAATTCAGAATGGGCGTACAGATTTTACTCATTTAAGAGATTGGTATTGACATGTTGTTGGATGAAATCCTGACCCCAAATCTTCTTCAGAAATGACCTGTATATGAGATATGGGAAAGTGGGAAAGGCCCCGCTTTTACAATCTTCCATGATACGGCCCTTGCGGTGCTAAATTCTACGACTGCGGCCCGCTGCCTGAGATGAGTTTGAGACCCCTGGTATACATTGTCACGTGGTCGTGACGTCGACGAAGGCAGAAGTCGGTAGGTCCAAAATTAAACTGTTTATTAGGCCGAACTTGTGGCCGGTAAACAGAAAGTCAGATTACAGGAATACACACTGCACTGATAGCGGCGAACGGAGCGTCGGCCGTCGATAAAACTGACTAGCGGTGACGCGCGTCGGCATTTATACGCGTGTCATCGAATATTCCAGCCTTATCGCTGGTTGTCGCGAAAGCTCTGGAATAAGCTCGCGTGTTCGCGTCTTGCGCGCAATCTTAACACGACGATCTACAATAAACGCGAAGCTTCTAGAAAAATGAGGCGCGGTTTGCGCTGAGCATTGCTTACAGTCTTTGTGGGCGTAAACCGAATACAGCACAAGTATAATACAAAACGCGCGTGACAATGCCCCCCCTCTGAAAAAGCATCGTCCCGATGCTTAAACAGAACACAGGGGGGGGGGGGGGGGATTCATGCAACAATAAAGAACAACAATAAACAATAAGCACAAGCACGAAAGTACAATAATAAAGCAAAAATTACAGTCTTCAGGTTCACTAACGCGCGTAATACGGCTTGAGGCGCACGACATGGACGACTTCAGGTCGCGCTCGGCGCCGCTGAGAATTCGTAATGCCGTCAGGGATAACCTCATAGTCGAGTGCGCCGAGACGTCGAAGTACCCTGTAGGGTCCGAAGTATCGTCGAAGAAGCTTCTCGCTAAGTCCCCGTCGGCGAACTGGCGTCCAGACCCATACACGGTCACCGGGTTGGTATTCCATGTGGCGTCTTCGAAGGTTGTAGCGACGGCTGTCGGTCTTTTGCTGGCTCTGGATGCGCATACGGGCGAGTTGTCTGGCTTCTTCGGCGCGCTGAAGGTACACGGTGACGTCGACGTTTTCCTCGTCGCAGACATTGGGCAACATGGCGTCGAGCGTCGTTGCCGGGGTCCTTCCGTAGACCAATCCATATGGCGTCATCTGCGTCGTTTCTTGTACCGCCGTGTTGTATGCAAAGGTTACATACGGAAGGATGGCATCCCACGTCTTGTGCTCGACGTCGACGTACATGGCCAGCATATCGGCGATGGTCTTATTTAGACGCTCGGTGAGGCCATTGGTCTGCGGGTGGTAGGCGGTGGTCCGACGGTGACTTGTTTGGCTGTACCTCAGGATCGCCTGCGTTAGGTCCGCTGTGAAGGCCGTACCTCTGTCGGTAATGAGGACCTCTGGGGCGCCATGACGCAGTACGATGTTCTCGACGAAGAACTTTGCTACCTCGGCTGCGCTGCCCTTGGGCAGCGCCCTTGTCTCGGCGTAGCGGGTGAGGTAGTCCGTTGCTACGACGATCCATTTGTTTCCGGAATTCGACGTCGGGAACGGCCCCAGTAAGTCCATGCCGGTTTGCTGGAATGGTCGGCGAGGTGGCTCGATGGGTTGCAGAAGTCCGGCTGGCCTAGTGGGTGGTGTCTTCCGTCGTTGACAATCTCGGCAGGTCTTCACGTAGTGGGTGACGTCGGCAGTGAGGCGAGGCCAGTAGTACTTTTCTTGTATCCTCGCGAGCGTACGGGAAAATCCAAGATGTCCAGCCGTCGGCTCGTCATGCAGAGCGTCCAGAACTTCGGGACGTAACGCTGAAGGCACTACGAGGAGGGAGTCGGCCCGAAGTGGCGAGAAGATTTTCTTTAGGAGAATGCCGTTGCGCAAGAAAAACGACTCCAGTCCTCGTCTGAACACCTTTGGAGCCATGGTCGCCTTGCCCTCGAGGTATTCTATAAGGCCGTTGAGTTCCGAATCGGCTCGTTGTCGTTCAGCGAAGTCATCGGCGCTTATGGTTCCCAAGAAGCAGTCATCATTAAGGTCGTCCTGTGGCGGCGGGTCGACGGGGGCGCGAGACAAGCAGTCGGCGTCAGAATGCTTTCGTCCGGACTTGTAAACGACGGTAACGTCGAATTCTTGAAGTCTGAGACTCCATCTTGCGAGACGACCTGAAGGGTCTTTCAAGTTAGCTAGCCAACACAAGGCGTGGTGGTCGCTCACAACTTTGAAGGGCCTGCCGTAGAGGTAGGGGCGAAACTTCGACGTAGCCCAGATGATGGCGAGGCACTCTTTTTCTGTTGTTGAATAGTTGGCCTCTGCCTTGGATAGCGACCGGCTAGCATAACTGATAACCCTTTCCAGTCCGTCCGTCTTCTGCACAAGGACGGCGCCGAGTCCCACGCTGCTTGCGTCGGTGTGCACTTCTGTTTCGCCGTGTTCGTCGAAATGCGCAAGTAACGGAGGCATTTGCAGGCGTCGTTTTAGTTCTTGAAATGCTTCCTCTTGCGGTGTTTCCCACTTGAACTCGACGTCGGTTCTGGTAAGGTTAGTGAGTGGCTCGGCGATGCGGGCAAAATTTTTGACGAACCGCCTGTAATAGGCGCACAGGCCGAGAAATCGACGGACGGCCTTCTTGTCGGCGGGTGGCGGGAATGTAGCGATGGCGGCTGTCTTTTGAGGATCGGGGCGTACTCCGGACTTGCTGATCACGTGACCCAAGAACAAGAGCTCCTCGTATGCGAAGCGGCACTTTTCAGGCTTCAAGGTGAGGCCGGAGGTCTTGATTGCTTGAAGTACTGCGTCAAGTCGCCGGAGGTGTTCGCCAAAGTTTGAAGCAAACACAATGACGTCGTCCAGGTACACCAGGCAAGTCTGCCACTTCAATCCCTGCCAGTACTGTGTCCATAACCCGTTGGAAAGTCGCAGGCGCCGAGCAAAGACCAAAGGGCATGACCTTGAACTCGAAGAGGCCGTCTGGTGTTATAAACGCGGTCTTTTCTCGGTCTCTCTCGTCGACTTCAATCTGCCAATAGCCGGTCTTGAGGTCCATCGATGAAAAGTACCTCGCGTTGTGGAGCCGATCGAGGGTGTCGTCTATCCGTGGGAGAGGGTACACGTCCTTCTTCGTTATTTTGTTCAGGCGGCGATAATCGACGCAAAAGCGTAGGGTTCCGTCCTTTTTTTTTCACTAACACCACGGGTGACGCCCACGGACTCTTTGAAGGCTGGATGATGTCGTCGCGTAGCATTTCGTCGACTTGTTTCTTTATTGCCTCGCGTTCCCTCGTTGAAACTCTGTACGGGCTCTGACGTAGTGGCCTGGAACTTTCCTCTGTTATGATGCGGTGTTGTGCGACTGGTGTCTGTCGAACTCTGGACGACGACGAAAAGCAATCCTTGTATTGCAGGAGCAGGGTTTTGAGCTGTTCTTGTTTATGCGTCGGAAGGCTCGGATTGACGTCGAAAATTAGTTGATGAGCTTGGTTCGTCGGAGCATGTTCGGTAAACTCGGCGAGGGCGAGGGCGTCGCTGGTTTCCACAATGTCTTCGACGTAGGCGACCGTCGTGCCTTTGCTCACGTGCTTGTATTCGTTGCTGAAGTTCGTAAGCATCACTGTTGCTTTCCCTTCACGCAACTCGGCGATGCCTCGTGCGACGCAAATCTGACGGTTTACAAGCAGGTGCTGATCACCCTCGATGACGCCTTCGAAGTCTGCGGGTTTTTCGGTGCCGACGGAAATGATGACGCTGGAGAGAGGCGGAACGGTGACGTGCTCTTCTATCACGGTCAGTGCATGGCTCCCTGGCGTCATCTGGGTAGGCAGCGCTTTTTCTGGGGTTAGTGTTATCGACTCCTTAGGTCGATGACGGCGCCGTGTTTACTTAGGAATTCCATCCCAAGTATTACGTCCCTGGAGCAGTGCTGTAGAATTAGAAAGCTGGCTGGATAGGTCCGGTTATTGATGGTGACTCTCGCTGTGCAAACACCGGCTGGCGTTATTAGATGACCCCCAGCGGCACGGATTTCAGGGCCTTGCCAAGCAGTCTTCACTTTCTTCAACTTCATCGCAAAAGACCCACTGACGACGGAATAGTCGGCTCCAGTGTCGACGAGAGCGGTGACGTTGTGGCCGTCGAATATTACGTCGAGGTCGCTGGTTCGTCGTCGTGCGTTGCGGTTGGGTCGCGGCGTCGGATCACGGCTGCGTCGAAATGTTGCTCTGCTTCCATGTTGCGTCGTCACGTCTGCGTCGGCCCACGATGTTTCGTCAGCAGGGCTTCGACTGCTTCCCGTCGTGTTCTGCAGGTTTCGTCGCGTTGTCGTCGTCGGCGGCCGCGGAGGATCTTCGGCATTTCGTCGTACAGCAACCGCACCTCCATCGGTTGCTGCCCTTAGTTTCCCGGATACGGGCTAGGCGACCGGCCCCGGTTTGGGCCGGTGTACTGCCGGCGGTGCGATGAGGTGTAGCGGCCTGGCGACGGCGATCGAGAAGGACTTCGCGGTGTCCATTGCGCTCCTGCCAGGTAGTCGGCGATGTCTTGCGGTCGTTCACCCCGCTGTGGACGAGGCGCGTTGACGGCGAAACCGCGTAGCCCCATCTGTCGGTACTGGCAACGGCGGTAGGTGTGGCCGGCCTCTCCGCTGTGGTAGCATAGTGGGCGGTGGTCGGGGGCGCGCCAAACGTCGGTCTTCCTCGGCGTGTATCGCTGGCCGGCTGGCGGGCTGTATGACGTCGGTGGTGGCGGCGGAGTCTGGCGACGGTAGTGCTGCTGTGCGGCGTCCTGACGGGGGGCGTTGAGAGGGTGCGTAGCGTCGGGCTGCAGCAGCGTAACTCAAGGCTTGCGGCTGGGGCTGTGTTTGTTCGGGAATTCCCCACGCTTGCTGGACTTGGTCACGAACAATGTCGGCGATCGAGTCCACTTGAGGCTGGGGCGAGGGTAATAGCTTGCGCAGTTCCTCTCGAACGATCGCTCGGATCGTTTCTCGTAGGTCGTCGGCTTTGAGCGCTTGAACATCCGCGTAGCTCGACGTAGGCAGGCGGCGGTTGTATTGCCTGTTGCGGAGTTCTAGCGCTTTCTCGATGGTTGTGGCCTCCGAAACGAATTCCGAGACCGTCTTCGGGGGGTTGCGCACAAGTCCGGCGAAAAGTTCTTCCTTTACTCCTCTCATGAGGAACCGAAGCTTTTTTTCCTCGGGCATGTCAGCGTCGGCGTGCCGGAAAAGCCGCGTCATCTCCTCCGTAAAGATGGTGGCGCTCTCATTCGGGAGCTGCACTCGTGTGTCCAGTAAGGCGGCGGCCCTTTCTTTTCGGACGACGCTCGCGAACGTCTCCAAGAAAGCGCCGCGAAAGAGGTCCCATGTTCGAAGCGTGGACTCCCGGTTCTCGAACCACGTCCTCGCGGCATCTTCGAGGTAGAAGTAGGCGCGTCGCAGTTTTTCGTCCGAGTGCCAGTTGTTCATTGTCGCGACGCGTTCGTACGTCTCCAGCCAGGTCTCAGGGTCCTCACTTGGCGATCCATGGAAAGTCGGTGGCTCTCTCGGTGGCTGGATCACGATAGTTGCTGGGGACACAGCGGCTGTCATTGTCCCTGTCGTCTTCGTCACCGTGGCTTTTGACTTGTCCGGTAGGAGTCCGTGCTGCGGGGGAGTCCTTTCAGCCTGCGGCTGGCTCGACTGTAAGCTCTGGAATAAGCTCGCGTGTTCGCGTCTTGCGCGCAATCTTAACACAACGATCTACAATAAACGCAAAGCTTCTAGAAAAATGAGGCGCGCTTTGCGCTGAGCATTGCTTACAGTCTTTGTGGGCGTAAACCGAATACAGCACAAGTATAATACAAAACCCGCGTGACAATACACACACACACACACACACACATATATATATAAATATATATATATATAGTATTAATGAGAACTAACAGACAAAGATGCCAAGGAAAGTA